>JAYGXS010000002.1:80582972-80675608 GCA_036362985.1 Ligula intestinalis | reverse complement strand
CCGTTGGCACTTTCCCGTGTTCATCCCGCCGGCGGAATATCGAACTCCGCCATCAGTGTTTATGCAGAGACCGTTGTCATGTGTAACTGCGTTCAAGCCCGAGAAGAAGAGGTGATCACGGGAAACATAGTTTTACTTTCCTGACATTTCAAAAGCGTACAGGCTTCCATCATCAGAGGTGGTGGTTGTACCGCGCCTCACAGTATTTGTAGTATATATATGTATATCGATATATTACAGTAAGCGCCAAAATTCGTGCAATATGCCGATATATGCGGAATAGATTAATATACTTTTGCTAATCGCCATTGACTCAGGTTGTGAGACTGATTATCTTGTAGTCTATTCTGAAGTTATTTCAGTCATGATAGGATGCTAACTTTTTAATGAGCTTCGTTCTGACCACTAAGAAAACGTATATACGCTAAAAAGTAACTACTTGAATAGAATGTGTATTTATCATTGATTTTGATTGCATGTACAAACTCAAATATATTTGTGGAAAAGGTAACGAATTCTTTAAATTTTATGCTTAAAGTAAGTATATATTTGGGTTTTAAAAAGTTTCTCAACTGCCAACTAATTGCTACACTCAAATTCAAGTTTTGCAAACTGCGAACTGTGTATATCTTGTTTAAAGAAAACTACGTTTTCGCCTGCAGTTTAAGAAAGAAGTTACATGGTTCTCATAAAATGTTACAATAGGTGTAAAACATGCTTTGTACAGTATAAGCAGCAATAATAAATTGACGGACATGATGTATGATAAATGAACACCACAAATCGTGAAAATGTTCATAATTTACAATCTTTTTAAGACTGAAAGGTACCCTTTCTTTAGGTATAAAATTTAAAGGTGTAATTTGCTACCAAATACATACAAGAAATGTTTTTTTTTCGCGTATTTTTTCCACAAAGTAAATTTTAACTTATAAAGACAGTCAAAATCAATGATAAAAACACATAATATTTATATAGTTTCTTTTTGCAGAATATACGTTTTGTTAGCGGCCTGAAATAAACTCGTTAAAAGCCGATATCAGATCACGACTAAACTAACTTCAGAATAGACTACACGATTATCAGTATCACAACCTAAGTCAATGGCGATTAGCGAAAGAGTATCAACCTTTCGCATATTTCGGTATGTTGCACGAATTTTGGCGCGTACTGTATGTATAGCTACATCGAGATATTAGACAATCGGAGATAATGGCGGCTTGGTATGGAATCCCTTTGCTTAACAAACGACCCACTTGTAACGATTTATCCCCGTAGACGTGTAGTGCAGTTTTCTGTGAAGCCTTTTATTATAATAAAACTTTATCAAAAATAGGAAAATATATCTATATACAAACGTCTGTCGTATTCCGATCACTCTTCACTGTACTGATGCTGGTTCGGTAGTGGCAGAGGGTCCGGCATTGTTCTCTATAAGCCGGCAGTAGTTTAAGAAGTTGGACGTGGGCCTACCAGTCGGTTTTTGTTTTAGCTTTAGCAGCGGCTGGGTGTATGTATCTACTGACCTTTTAAGTCACCTTTAGGTCGGACAACTTTGAACTACCTTCTCTATTCTACGTTGCAAAGACCTTTGAGTATTTGCGGTCAAGTAGGTAATGACAGACGTACCCAATGCGACCTCGTAAAGTTTGGAATTCAGTAGGCTCTATGCAGTCTTTCTTCCTTCCTGGTTTACTTCTCTTCAGATCCTATACGAAAAGAATCCACGTGTCTTATCACGGTGGACCTAGACTTCCGAGGGTCTATTAGTCGAACAGCATTGTACCCCTCATGCCTTGACTCTTGTAGAAGTTCGTAATGTCATCATTTTTGGAAAATTAGTACGCTGTATGTAATTGAAAGTAAGTCGGTCAGAAGCCAAAACGCATGAGAGTCGAAATGGGTGGCAATATTCACTATAGGACAACTTTACTTGTAAGGATCCGACAAATTGATCCATATCCGTGTCTGACCTTTGTATTTTGCTGTGCGACACGGATCAATCGAGCCTTTCGAAGATCTAATGCACTACTGACGATAGCTGGTGGAGCTATTAGCGCCCGCGACTGTTGTAACTGGCACTCAGACGGTATTGGCTGTACTATTTGCTAATATAGTAAAGTCTCGTATGGTTTTGATTTTAAGCAAATAGTTGCAAGAGTTGCTCGAAGCTTGTACAATCTAGTGTCTAAAAGTGCTGGCCTTTTGTTCCTCAATTGGTTTTCCATTGCGTTGTTATTGCAGTTAATTTTTGGGAAGGCTTTGTGTTAAAAATTCAACACAAAACGGTGTCCCTATGATGCGGTTAACAAGATATTGGTGGTCAGTGATAAGATTGCGATGTTAAAGGACATTTCAGAAAAATAGTTTGGCGAGCGTACTTACAAGCGGGTCCTGGAAGAGGGCTTGGTAGAGCCAGTCTAGGGGAGAGGAAAGGGTCGGGAGACAAAGAGAGCGCAGGTGAGTGCATGCCGCTAAGTGACTGTGGACCACGCCAAATGCGGAGCTTGTAGGAAGCAAGAAAAGACGAGCATTATTGACCGCTTGTGTACCTTGTACCCCGTTCCCATATAAATGTACTGGCCTGAGGAGAATTTATCGAAGGCCTACTTACGTCCGCCGAACTAGTCTTCTGAATTCTTTAATGGGAATTTTCGTAACCATAAAGGACATTTTTGCAATTTTTAGTACTACAAGAGTACCGGCAACGCGTAGGATGGATCGGCCTTCTTCGTAAGCCACTGTGCACCAACCCACCAACACATGGAATGGCGCAAAATCGTGATCGCCTACAAGAAACTGCGACTTTTCTATGTGCAGCCAGTGACATTTGACAATGCGGACGGGATCATTACGCTGAAGCACTATCCGGGCGGCAATGAGGGCATAATTCTGTCCTTTGTTGACCGCTACTCCAATCAGCGCAAATTTGGTCCAGCTGCGCTGATGGCCCTCAAATCTGTTTGGGATCGTGATTGCGCCTACTTCCACCGCCCTGCACTCTGACCTCCAGCTAGCCGGTCTCTTATTTTGCATCTCTTTAACGTCTTCTCACACTTTGTTTTCTAAATATTATTTTTTTGCTGTAGTCTTGAATTCGGGGCGGCTCTCACATCACCGCTGTTCTCCTGGGGTGTGCAGTGTTCAGTCCAGTACGGCGGCGCGCGATTTGTTTGGATTAGATGTTTTAATTAGACGATTTCTTTTGATGTGCGTAGATATTCAAAACCCAAAAGTTGACACTTGGTGCATGGCCTCGGCCGTAGAAAGATTATATACTCGACCTTCATAGCCCGTCTCGGCTTTATTGACATTCAGGCAATAAAGCGTAGGCTTGCTCATTAATCTCTACTCCTTGCATGCTTTCCTACGAAAATGGTGATTATAGGGTTTTATGGGTGGGGAATTAGGACACGCCGTGAAATATACTTTAATAAATGCTGAATGCATTTTTATTTTACTGCATTTAGAAGTGCTGTTGATTTATATCTGTAGATTCTCTTGATCTTTATTATCTTTGAACTTATTGCGGAAAAACCTGATTATCAAATTGCAGGTTTCTTGAATTTCCCGAAAAATTGAAATGGTGGTTAGGAGGTCGTCTACTTCAACTCACCTGAGGTCCAACTTACCGTTCTGGAGTTAGATTAGTATAGTCCGCGGCGCAAAGCGCCGCACACACTTTTAATTTACACGCGGAACAACTTACTCCCAGCGGCCGTGGGAACCAACTTAGACTACACTTTTTTCACTTTACACTTACTCCTAAAAATTTCCTTTTCTGCCTATTCTATTTTCCCGCACCCCAAAACTCTATAACCACCGTTTTTGCAGGACAAATGGCTGGGTCTAGGGGTATATGAGTGGGCCTACGTTAGCTAATTTTGCCGATATTTTCAAAGCGCATAATGATACACTTGCGAAAACGGCGGCTCAATGCATGTCTCTCTCCGGTGGTTCATCGACAGCTCATACTGTGTTAGTAGTGTAGTGACGTTTTGCGACAAATAGACTCCCCGAGATTGCTATATCGAATCTGTAATAATCTGCTGTTGCCCAGCGCAAAAAATGTTTAGTTTACGAACAATTTATTTTCGATAAGACAAAGGAGCAATCACTGGGACAACACTTGCATTAGTCTGAGCTTTCCGCTTCGTACAGGAGGGCATCGTCAGGGAAAATGAGAGAACAGCAAGCATTGGCTTGCTATGTAGCCCAGCTACAAGGAAATGGAGAGTGGGGGAGGGGGTAACATTCGTGATTGGTTTCGTTCACGCTCGCGTCGCCTCCAGTATTGTCTCAGCGTGCGCCCTTGGTGTCGTGGCGTGCGTTCTTAACGTGGCAGCGTGCGTGTCTAGACACGAACTGGACCGTGCTTCTTGGTGGTGCGAACGGAGGGCAAAATAACAGGACGATATATCCACATGCCTTTTGATGGAGGTGGAGCCTGACATCCACGTCTTCAGTAGTTCCCGCCCCATCTTGTTACTGGCTCGCGCCATTATCAGCGTGCCCGCGAAGTTTAATTCGTGGTCTTCTACCAGAGTGTGAGTAGCGATCTGGGACAGTGCGTCGCCTGTCCGCACTGCCCGTTTGTGCTATGTTATTTGCGAGCTATATTGTCGCCCGGTCTGCCTTGTATAGTAGCAAGAACAGTCGCGAAATGGAACTTGATAAACGACGCCAAACTGTTCACCTACTTCCAATTGTCATTTTAGTTGCACGACACGCCAACGCAAGGTAGCCGGCGGACGATGAGCAATACCTGCGCCGAGCTCCGCTGCGACCTGTTCAATGCCTTCTGACACATTTTCTATGTACGGGAGTGTGTGTCAGAATGTTGGTAACTCGCCTCCATTGGTTCCTTGGGTGCGTACGGAGGCAACTGTTGACGAAGCCGTCCGGGTACGCACCCCTTGCCGTGGTTCTCACAATCGTCTCTTAAGTGCACTGCATTGTGTTACCATCTAGAAGATTGCTCTAACACAGTCGCGTTTATGCGCTATTGGGTGGTTGCTATGGAAGCTGAGCAAATAGGGTTGTGCAAATCGCCTTTCTATAGACCGCGGTGCTGCGGTCCCCATTGGATATGTGCGTGACGAGGACATCCAGGAAAGGTAGTTTTTCGGTATTCTCCTCCTCCCTTATGAATTGGATGTCGGGGAAAATGCCGCTAAGCAGGTTTCGGAAGTCTGCCAGTCTGCTCCGTTTCATTTGTAAGCCTGCATTGTCTGCCAAGAACGTGTTCTGAAAAAATATGGCATACTTCTTTAAGTTAATAAGTTAAGGTAACTGATAGGCGCACCTCATGCTAGTTTGATCAGCTGGGTAGATTTATGCGAGGTAATCAAGTTGGTGCACAGAGAACATCCTGACCCCTATGTTTCTTGAGTGCGCTATCGGTCTTAACACGCAGTGAACAACCAAGCAGACGGCGCCATCTGTTATAACATTATAGCCGAATGAGGTTTGAGTTTATTGGTATCTGGAGAGGGTGTCAGAAGATGCCAAGGTCGAACACAGAACGTTTCCTAAATCAGAAGTCAGGGAAGACTGACACGATTGGACAGTGTTTACTGTGTGAAATAGCAGGTACTACTCGCAGTCTTCTCAGGCTAGTTGCTGTGTGTATGCGCGTGCGGAATAACAGGACCCCGAGATATGACCTTTGTCATCTGCAGCAAATCAGGGAAAGGGTGCGTACTGATTGGCTTCCAGTTCCCGTGATTCTAGGGCCAAAAATCGCGCGTTCGCAAACTGGTCGGGAACGTGAGGGGGAAGCTGTCGCGCGCGAGCAAGCAAGGCTTGACAGGATGAGTCGGTGCAGTGGCACTGATCACGAGCTACCATGGGTTCCTAGTTTGCGGTGACCCTTCAGGTGACGTAGGTTTATCCATTCCTGATTTGGTTTGCATCTAATTGGGCTTCAGGGTACTGGTAATCTTAGTTTGCTTACCACTGTCCGAACACGACCCAAAGCACATCCCTGAGATCAGACAAATCTCATAGCAAGGAAACTCCATTATTCTATTCTGAATGTAAAGTTCACTATGCCAGATTGCGAAAATTTCATAAACACACTTCGATCTATGTAGTGTTAATAAGCTCTTCCCGCGTCTTGGCAAAGTTAAACGCGTCCGGAAAGTTCCCATAATCGGGCTGCTGTTATATCATTGAAAGCACAGTTTCGGTTGGTTTCACTAGTCTCACGGACTGACTTTCTAGGCTTCCAAGGGGACTTCTAGTGGTGTATTTAAATAAACTCCCGACGCGGCCGAGATATGGGCACTTTTATAGTCCGAGCGAACTTGCAGTATATGGGGAGCAGGGTAACGCAAAACCATGTATGAATTAGCCTTAGGTTACGTGAGCGTGTGTCCGATCGTCACTCGAGTTTTGAACTTGCATCTTACAACATGTTCTAACAGACACACGATGATAGATACTCGCTTTTATCGCAGAATTTGTTAAGTTGTATCGCAGAGATGTGTATCGTGGTTTATTGAACCACGAGCTTCGCGGGTGCTGGGTGACGATCGCACGCTAATGCACATTGAGAATTAGGAAAGGTGACTTTAATAAGCATGAAAGTGCGATCGAACACAATTGATCAGAAACGTAAGCATTTCCCTAAACGTACTTCCGAAGTGGATTAAAATGTTTCCACTTGGATCTTATAATCCGAAAGTTCTAGAGTTGGCGATATTTAGGGCCTACTTGATTGGTCAAGCTGCAGAGAATTAGTTCTGAGCTCAGATGACAGACGTGTTCAGTTGGGTAATGGGGTTTTGCCAAAGTGGCGTAGTGCACCCCCAAACGGGCTGGAGTGGGCCAAAGCGGTAGCTAGACCGACTGTGTTGGTTCTGTGATTAGTCACACCCTGCCGTATATAGGTGTCACTGAGTAATGCCCACACCGGGCTCACTGAATCAGCGTATCCCAAATTATAACCCCAATCCGACATGGTGGGTCGTATCTCAGAAGGTTGCCAACAAATGAGATGCGCCGGTCTTTATCAGGGCTGGGGCGCAGGCTGCAACGGCTATTCATGTCTTCTGTTAGAATCCTATTTTTGGGACCCAGATCAGCACACGAATGCCCTTATCCCAATGTAATACAGGACCGGGTGTGATAAAGAATGTACAGTCTGGACAATATAAAAGCAAGGGAATAAAATAATTGTAAAAGTAGAAAAAAGAGGAATAACTATTTTAATGATCATATGTTTGTCAATAAACAAGTGTGCCATAATAAAATGTGCAAATAAAAAAAATAGCAAAATAAAATTAAAATCAACTAACTAAAAACGCAAAGTAAGCTAAATTCACTTAGCTAAAAATAATCTAAAAGTAAAATAAAAATAAGGAACATAGTTCAATAAATAAAATAAAATATACTGATGCAAACTTGTTGCGCATGTAAATTGAAGGTGTGAAGTGTACTAATCCAACTCCAGAACGGCAAGCTGAACTCCAGGTGAGTTGAAGTAGACGACCTACGAGCCACCAAAACTTTTTTCAGGAATATCGAGAAACCCAATAATCTATGAAGCATAGGTAAGTAAAATAGTCCGAATTTCTCACACCCAATAAACTATAAGTACGAAATGTAGATTTCCGTGTTTATTTATGGCACGCTATTTTGGTGCGAAAAAATTAGATTATTTAAATAATTTAAGGGACTCAAGGAAGGATTTCATCCGAATGCTTCACCAACGCCATATCCGAGCCGCACTTACTATGGCCTAATACACATGCAGTGGGGACCAGGTGGCGTATGACGCACGTGGGTAGGCTCTGGAGTGTAGTGCTATCACCCCAGCTTCAATTTTTCTTCGCCTTGCCATAAAAACATGCGAGAGGGGAGAATGCAATAAACACCACACAAGCAATCCCTTTTGCACAAAAGTAATGGTGGACTGCCGGTCCAGCTATGGTAAACTGGTGGGGATAGAAAAATAAGTTGGACGATCTGAAAAAACACACTTTTTTTCTGTTCATTTATTACACGCAGGCCTGCGCAATACGTTTCACACCTCTAGGCCGACACTAAATTGGACAGTTGATTCTCTTATTAATAGGCATCGACCGTCTGCAGCTGAATAAGAGGTCGCGAAATTATATGACGTCAATAAATCCTGCTAATCTCGTGATCTTTGCCTTAGTCAAAAGTCAGCTAAATGCACTCGTATTTATCTCAACCGAGATGAAGGATTATCACTCAGAAGACCAGTCAGCGACTTTTCCACATTCCTGCAGTTATTGATTTAAAAAGAGGTTTCCTTGTTAGTCCCGTTAAGACTGTAATCATAAGACGACAAGGGCAAAGGTTCGGCCTTAGATTAGGCAAACAACCAACCTTTTACTGATTGTAACATCTTAGATGATGAGAGGTTATCCCTGGCAGCAGTCATGTTAATTTCATCATATTTATTTCCTGTAGGTGACAGTAGTAAGAAAACTATGAGACCGCTTGGAAGTTGGCAAGGATCAGGAATGAAGTCAGTGTGTGCGAGATCACATAATGATTCCGGGTTCTGCGTCCGTGGCTGCGACCTCGATGGTAATACCAGAAGTGTCTGGGGAGAGCTCAGAGACCAGACGTTCTAACCAGGGCTTCAGACGTTGACTGAGATAACCGCGTTCACTGACAGAATGTCCGGCGGTTATTATGGTCACCCCACGGGACACTACCTCCAACTGTTCATGATGCGAGGCCTCGCCCGTGAAGAGGAGGTCCGCAACGCGAACCATGGGCTCAGAGGAGAACATGGAACCCCCAGAGCCTGCACAGACGGCCACGCAGGTGACGAGGCTGTCTAGCCAATAGGAAGAAAACGTGCAATCTAAGTTAGGTGCAACCAGAAGTAAAAAGGTCTCTTATTAGGTTAAAAGGTCTGTAGATGGCGAGCTAGTCTACAAAAAGTAATAGCCTCTGCAAAAAAAACAAACAAAAGAGCGTCAATAGTTTAGACAAGGTAACACACGTGTCGATAATGACACCCAAATGAGAGGAGCACTGTCATCTCACCTTGTCACCGGTTGAAGTGGATGAGGATTTAGAGTGGGATAGATGTCGGCGCGTCTAAATTTAACTTTACCTAGCCACAGTCGCCGTCCCTGCTTTCGGGAAAATGGTGGACATCGCCGATTACGATGGCGAACTTACACAAATGCTTTGTAGGTCTTTAGCTATTATTAAATACACGGTCTTTAACCATTCTGTTTACTAAAATACCTATAAAGGTAACGACTGCATACTAAGCTAAAATTTCTAAAGGTACGCACAGGCTGCATTGTATCTCGCTACTTAATGCCTTTAGCAAGTATGATAACTACAACTAGCACTTTTAGCATGGGCACAGTACTTATAACAGTAGTATCTTGAAAAATGGCACATTCCACTCACCACCAACGCAACGCAACGCTCGTGATGTTTAAGTCAAGTCAAGTCAAGTCAAATTTATTAAAGGAAATATAGGCGATCGCCTTTGAACTCCCTCTTCGTTGCATGTAGTTGAACCAAGCCTGTCACGTATTTGGAGGTGTTCGAAGGCGTAGCTCTGAGGAACCTCGTAGGTAAAATCAAAAAAGTCACTCACCTCCACAGCCCCCCACGACTTTCAAAAAAGAGATCCATCGGCAGCATACCAAAATGGCATTAGCCGTAGCGATTGGAGATAAACGGAGCTAACAGTAGACAGAAATTTTACGAAAAGGTGTAATGTGGAATAATTTTGATGGTGAGGGTATTTAAATGTTCGACGAGGGGTAAGGTGAATGTAGGTGTTTCACCGATCTAATCAAGGAACAGTTAAGTTCCGCTTTGCCAAGGAGCTCGCAACGCAAACCCTCAAGACCGTCAAATAGTGACTAAGTTGATATGATGAAGGGGATCCGACAAAGCACGGCTTTCCTGGTCTAGTCAGCTTCATGACATAATGTAATTAGCCATGGAGATTGGCGAGGAACGGAGCCAACAGCACCCAGAAAGTTTACGAAAAAATCTAAAGTGGAATAATTTTGTTGGTGATGATATTTGGAAACCATGATGGTGGCGGAGGCGAGTGACTTCTTTGATGTTACCTACGGGGTTCCTCAGAGCTACGCCCTCTCCAGAACGTGACTGACTGGATTCAACTACACACAGCGACTAAAACATCAAGAACCTTGATAGGATTGATGATGATGATGCGTGGGTGGTGGTGATTTTGTTTGTTAAGATAATAGTGAGAACATGACAGCAGTGGAAGCATGAATGAAAATTAACTTTTTCCAAAATAAAGATAAGCCCCTTAAACTTAGAGGTCGGTGATATTCGTCCGGTCGCACAATTGTTCAGGTCAGTGAGCAACTACCTCAGGCGGAACCAGACAGAGAAAGGGTGTAATAAACCAGAAGTCAAAACTCTTGCAATCGGAACTGAAACCTATGCGGCCACTCACTATGAAACCTAAATCAAGACTAACTTGTTTGTGCGGTGCTTGCACAGTTTGGATCTCGGATAGCGTTTCCAAGGGAACCGGTCAGCTATGCCCTACTTACTTGCCGATTCATATTGTTCACGTGTGCTGTGCTGATCTGACGGTGAAGTCGACCAGAAACACGTTCAATCGTTTATGATGAACACTACGGAAAATAGGAAACATAAACTCGCGAAAAATTATAATAAGTTGCAAACTGACCCCAATAGGTTTACTAAAATATCCTATTAACAGATAGTGGCCTTAAACTAAATGAAGTCGAAAATGCGAATGTAATGTACGTAATGTACGAGCATATAAAAAAACGAAAGAGGAAGATCGTAAGTACATCTGAAAAATTCCTCAGGAAAAAAATCCTTCAGGACTTATTGTTTTATGCCACAGAGAAAGCAGAGGACTGCTCGATATTTCTTTCAAAATAGCCTGATGAAAATTCACTGCAATTTTTTTTAAAATTAATCGAGACGATTTGCAGATGAGCACGTCATAGTACTATAAGTTTTCATGAGGTCAAATATCTGTAGACCAGCCAATGACTACAACAGTGAAATACAATTAACAGACGCGGTCACAGGCTAACCCCGCAAAATTATTGTGTGATTTAGGGCGACAGTGAAGTCGGTTCAGTATCAGGGTGCTCTTCAACTGTCAGCGACAGGCCGACAAATTTCACCAAACTTAAATCTGCGTATTTATTAAGTTGGTTTGTGTGAATATCCATTTGTTGCGATAACAATAGAAAACGTGTTACTGAAATGTTTTAAGTAGAATGAAAATGGACAGTAAAACACGCGTTGTCTTCCCAAGAGGTTGTTAACGAAACAATTATAAAAATAATTGTTGCTGAAACACAGAGAACAGTGCATTTAGTAAAGTGTAACTTTCGGGGGGGGGGAGATACAAGAGGAGAAAGGTGCTAGCTTCTGATGTCATCGTACTACGTATGGCAGTGCTGGTCAAGTTTCCTCTTAAAAGTGCCTTAAGATAGGGACAACGATGAAGTGAACGGGCAGAGCATTCCATGCCTTAATCATTATGTTCGAGAATAATTTCTCCTTGCATTCCATCCTGTCCCACTTACGCATAATTTAAGAGGATGACACCTTAAACTAGTAGTGGCCAGCTCAAATAGCTCGCCGAATGCGAGACAACAATCCTGACTGAGCAGCATGCGAAACGTTTGTATCAGGTCACCGGATAGGTGTCGATAGTCAAAAGGAAAACGGTCACGATTGGTCAGTCGAGCTTCGTTATGTAAGAAGCCTTCGTCTTCAACAAGTTTAGTTGCGTATCGTTGGACTTCTTCAAGAAGATAAAAGCTTCAATGAGGCAAAAACTTCACATTGTGGATTTGGCTACTTTCAAGCAGTGGAACGAGGTTTCACGGAGGGCGTGATTCACACAGACACCCAGAGCTTTTAATCGTGATGACAGTGTGTGATTCCGATAGTATATCTTCTGGGACACAGTAATGGTCCTCCCGATCCGCAGAATGTTCCACTCGATAGCACTGACCGGGAAGAACCAAGGATTTGGGTAAAAATTTGTTCAGAGATCTGTTTCAGCATCTTCCTTGTGGATGACATTGTTGTCAGCAGACATGGCGATGCCACAGCTCAACTCAAACATGTAGTTATTAACAGATGGAAGGAAGAGGATATGCCCACGAACGGAGCCGATTGCTGATCGGAGATCGACCAAACAAGTTTCTGATCCCCTTAAAAAGCTTGCCCCTACACCGGCACGGCTAAGCTTTTATAACAGACGCTTGTGGGGCAAACTGCTGAAAGCCTTGTTGAATTATGTGTGCGCGCACCGTAGTCTCTCCACCGATCGCTTGGGCCCACTGTTTTAGCCAGTAAGACAAAAATGTGACAAGTATGACCTTCCGTTGCGGAAGAAGTGCTGCGCTCCAGATAGCTGTGCCAGTTTGCTTTTGATAATTCACTTCATAACCTTGCAACGGATGGAGGTGAAGCTTACAGGAGGGCAGTTTGCCAACGTACAGCTGCCAATTTGACATATTGTTGAAACGCACACAGTCTTTCCTTCGTGTAGAAATCTGCCCGCAGCGCGGGAGGCTTGGAAGAGCAGACACAGGGGTTCTGCCAACCTTGGGGCCAACTCGTACAACAAATTTGCAGGTATGTTAGCAGGACCTGGCGGTTTCGTTTTTTTTAGCATCACAAGCCCTGGCTTTTATGAGAATTGCTGGGTCAATTTTCAGCGGCTACATTGGCATCCCTCGCAAAAAACGGCTAAAGGAGCCTAGGTGGATACCTAGCTTTTTAGTCATCCTTGTAAAGTTCAACACCGTCATGCCTATTTAAGAAAAGGTATGGGTTCTTATTTCGAGTGCATGACCCCATGAAAATGTTGACTTGATGAATAGGACGAATAGGACTTGAAGAACAGGGCCAAAATCAAGACATCAGTCCAGACAGCAAACATTTCTAATTAGTTCATAAGACTACTGTCCGGCTGTAGGTCATTCCTCGGTGGTCAGTAGACCGTCAGAATATTGGGGGCTTGTGACTCCGGCGTTCTGGTAATGAGCCCAAGTGTTTTAGTTTCGCGTACGAGCGTCTCATTTTTTCTGACACAAATAGGACATGGTTGACATAATAAAGCACACAGTATCCCTTCAGACCAATTAAAAACCGGAGAGAGTGACATCTTAAGGGCCTACCTTCGTGGATATTCATTTTCGTTAAGCAAAAGAGATCCAGTAAGCCCTCTAGCTTAGATACTAAACTCTTTGTTGCGAACTGGCTATGCCGCCATCTTTGTTGTGTGTTCCACCTGTGGCGACATACGCAGAAGACGGAACGGTCATTTTATATAACCAGAGATTTTTTACTACTAATGCGTAGTCCGAGCTTCTATACTAGCTGCCGTCGTATAAGCCGCGCCGACGGCAGGTACTCGGGATGAAAAACTCCTTCGCGATAATCTTTGAAGTAAAAGTGTTGAGAGGATAAGGTCAACTCATTTTTCGTGACTCGAAGCAATTTTAAGGAGCCTAGGATGTGGCGAAGTAAGGGGTATGATAGCAGGTCGTGAAGCCTTTCAATACTTAAAGTCCATTGTTGGGTTGGGGCAATGATGAAGTCGAAGTTCTTTAAGTGTTTTTAATAGCCTCCTAAGCACTGTGCTTGGAGCGGCTCGTCTTTGTTATTTGATGTAGTGAAGTAATTTTCCGACAAAAAAGCCTTACTGCAAGTTTTTGCAAAATTATGAAAATAATAATTAAAAAACAACTAACGCATTTCCTAGAACAAAACCATTTGCTTTCCGATGTCCAGCACGGTTTCCGTAGAGGTAGCTCCTGCATGAAAAATGAGCTCTTCTACTTAGAACGTTGCACTGAGGCAGTCAATAGAGGGAATAGGGAGCACGTAGAATATATCAACGTAGAAAAGGCTTTCGGTAGTGTAGCACAATATCGATTTCTTCATAAACTCAGCCGCACAGGATTAAGAAGTAGGCTTCTGGCGTGGATAGAAAAATTCCTAATCGACCTCTGGCAAACTGTCCATATCAGTGACAAGCAGTCGGTCAAGGTTGAGAGTTGTGTTCCCCAAGGCTCCGTGTCCGGCCCTATTCTGTTCATTTTTTTACAACAGCGATTGCGTCAGCAAACTGGATTGCGGTATCGCCATGTATGTCGATGATATCAAGCTTTAGTGCGTCATTCGGGCTGCAGCTGACGAAAAGAACTTGCAATATCATATGAGTCGGCAAAATCAGTTCTTCGAGCTGCAGGGTTTACCAACCAAACGACCTGTCATTGAAAGAAATGGACGTCCAAAAGGACTTGGGAGCCTGGATCACGCCCTCGCTCAAACCTTCCCTGCATTGCGCAAAGGGAGTTAAGAATGCGATGTCGGTTCTTTACCTCGTCAAACGAGCTTCTTCTGCCTTTAATGACGACTAATTCACCAAAGTTTTCGGAACCTTCGGGTGGCCACAACTGGAGTTCGCTATCCAAGCTTGGAGACCCTGGGCAGCAAAAGATATCAACACCTTTCAAAAAGGTTCAAAAGCGTGCAACCAAACTTGTCATTGGACAAGGCTCACAGTTTTATGAAACAGTGCTGTCAAATATCCATCTTAGCTCAGATCTCTGATGAAGAATCCGCAACGCATATCGAAACATCGGGCTAATAAAAGTGTTGTCCCAGCGATCGAATCGTCTTCTTCTCAAATACCAATTTCTTTTTCTTGCGCTACAGACAGCTTCGGGGAGACCTGATACTAAAATTTCGTATATTACGCGCTCAGGACTGCTGTCTTGTATCACAAGATTTTTTTCAATTTAGCAACAGCGGCGAATTTAAGAGGTTATCCAGCCGGGCCGGACGCTTGGAATTACTTTTTCTCAAAATAGTGGTCGAAGCTTGGAAGACTCTTCCTCCGGGTGTAGTTATGTCGGGATTCCTAGAGGTTTTTAAGCGAAAGTTGGATCGATATAGCTACAATATGAACTGACACTGCAAACGAGACGCTCGAACAATACAATAAGAATACCACTTTCTAGATTCTCATATAATTTGCTTCATGGCATAACGTTTTACAGAGTCGACCTATCCGACTCAGACCGCCAGCTAAAATCGCCAGACTATAATACTACTGACTAGATTTAGTAAAATTTTATATGCTATTTTACTTATGAAAAATCTATGATTTACGCTCTCTCACCAAAATTCCCGCGGCCTTCCCTACTTGACTATCTGCGTACCCAGATGACCCCCTCAGCGGTCGGATCAACCGAACCTTGCGGCCATAGCCCACATAGTCCTAAAATGTTCTCCCTTGGTTCAACCCGCAGCGGACTGTTGACGATCGTGGCGGATATTTCTGTTTTCGCAACCTTGTCGGCAGACTCTGTACTCAGCAAGGGAGTATTTGGCCGCATCTTCTGCACTTCGCTGATGATCCCGGTGACATCTGCAATGCCCTCCTCCACCTCCGTTGGAATATCCCCCCAAGAGCAACAAAGGAAACCCGCCTACATCTTCCTCAAATATACTGATACTGATCTTAGGCACTTCAAACATTTCATTTTCTAAGATGTGGCTTTGCTGTTCGTTTGTCAGACCCACACGACTTTTTTATATCCCGTCGAACGAAGGAATGCAGAAGATGCGCAATAGTATTTCGTGCTAAATATTCGAGATATTAGAAGTAAAAAACAACTAAAACATCCCTCTTGTGCACAATGCCCATTTGCTTTTTTACTCTATATCGTTCGTTTATACTTGATGCGTAGGCACCTTTCATGCCTAAAATATAAGAGCTCCCTGATTTGCTTTACGCACATACTATCTGCAACTATTGCTTGTGTTTAGGCTTCGGGTGAGAAAGATAAACATAATTGCAGCTAAAATAAGAGAAACACAAATACCTTACAATCCGAGATGTAAATTAGTAAGTCAAGAGTAAAATTCAGTAATTGTTCAGAAAATCAGATTGTGGACGTACCCATTTTTTTTCCAACGCCAAGGGCCACTTTTAAAAAGTCAACACCCAACAGTTTTTTGTAAGCGTCAACAATGGAGGATATTGGACATGGTTTCTTCAAAAGGGCAATTCGACCAGCGCCTTCGGAAGCTTCAAATTTCTGAGTCGCAAATAAAGAAAAAAAGAGTTGCATATACTAGCAGTACCCGAATATCTGCATCACATACATCTAGCAATCATTTCTTCTAAAAGTTAAATATATACAGTTGTAAGTGCGTCCCTCCGTTGAATAACACACCGTCTTCACGGACAGTCGCATAGCAATCTGTATTTATACAAAAAGTTTTATCAACCATGATAAGGAAGACGGGGGTGACCGTTTCTGGCTTATTAGCCACCAGCAGCCAGCTATACCCAACCTGAGGGTTAATCGGTCAGTGCAAGTACAATGACTTAACGTAGACCTATAAGCCAACAATTGCCAATCTATTACCCTGTTGTCTTTGTCGGTAATTTTTTTCTGCCTTTAAGACTTGTAAATGTGCGGCTGCTAGCGGGTCTCAAAATTTAGCTTCAAAGCACAGCGGAGCAAGTATTTCCCCTAACTCGATCAGTGAGCGCTCACTTATCATCTTTGACATACCCGATCACAACTAACAGGACAACGAGCCCATGGATGAACAGTCAGGGCGTTGAAAAACCTAAGATTGAGTATGTCTTGCTGGTGTCAACTAATAAGCTAGAAGTAGCACTTACCTTCAGGAGCATCCATGGACAATTAACAGAATACTTAACGTACTATTTCTAAATGGAGCCTATGTACCACAAACTACATACAGAACTCTTGAAGTTCACTAGTAGGGCAAAGCTCTTACAGCTGCGTCGTACAGAAACAGAAACATCAACGAAACACGTGTGTGGATTTCTAGCAAGCACTTATACTTAGGGTATGGGAAATCAATGCCACACAAAATTATACAATCAGTAGTAGGAATTTGTAGAACAACTATGCCAAAGAAGTTGATGATGTTCGACTCGAATATTTACTCTTAGTTTGATATAGGCATTTATAGTGTCGGCATCTGCATGAATTGAGGACTATAACAGTCATGGTTTGTCATCTGTAGTCCATGGACAAAAAGACTTGGCAAGCACTAGGCCTTAATTTGTCACATGCGAGATAGTAAGGACTATAAATTAACAAAATATATTACTAAGGAATATTTTTCAAGTCATAATAATATCCAGTACTAATTGAAACTATCAAGGACCATGCGATTCAGTTATAAAAATAGGATTGGACTGACAACCTAATTAGCTGTCTCTATTCAGGGAAGCAAACGAATAGACCCCAAGGTCATTATAAAATAGAGGCGAGTATGGAGCTACATTTGTAAAAAGTGACGTTGATAATGAAAATCAATTTGCGAGAAACTTAATGCAAAATTATATTTTATTCAAAATGAGGAAAGTGAAAGGTGCTTACGATAGGCTCACTAGTATCCAACACAGTGTCACCTAAAGCCGTGGCACCATCGTCTGAAGTTACCGCCAGCTGTGTAAACCTGCCAATAGTGGAACTACAGATTATCTCAAATGACGGCAAAATGTACCAAGAGTCTGTAGGCAAGGGAGCAATCTGTTCCTTCATACAGAATTCTTGAAGTTCAGTACCGCACTTCACCGTGTATAACATGGGCTGATCATTACATTTATGGTGTTCGATAGGAAGAACTTTTGAGGTTTCTAAAGATCTAGAATATTTAAAGCGTGAGCAATTACCAAACGAGCTTATGAGCCAGTCGTTAATCCCACCGTTAACTGCGTCCAGTGCAGTGTGGGGTGAATAAACATGAATTTTATTTTCTATGCATTGCACCATTATCCTCTGTTTCCAATTATCCTGCGTAAGCCTTTTAAAAGGCCGAAAAATTGGGGGGTGATACGAGAGAATGAAATTAATATTTCTCTTAATCGCCTCTTGCAGGACGGATTCAGTGAGGTCAATTGTCAGAAGGACTCTTGTGACAGGAGCTTGAACTGATGGCTGAATAAGAAGCCCGACATTGTCCCAAGATTCAGCAAGAGGTAACTTGAAGACTTTATCCAGCTTCCTCACAAATTTCAGTGAATCCATTCACGCGAAAATATAAGCAGACGCACACACAAAAATTTTCTTTTCGACCGCCTGCATTTCACCCGTTTAAAATCCGATTGACTAAAACCTAATCAAGAAAACCGGGTCAAGCAGAAGTTATCACTAGAAACAAAGGACCCCTACGATGTGATGTCGTTTTTTCTACGATTGGTAGAGATATGAAACTAAATCGAGTCCCAGGATGTTTAACATGCATCTAAAAGTATACTTAAGTTTAAGACGAGCAACAGCAAAGTGCAAAAGCACCTTTGATTGTCAGCAATGGGTTATAATCCAGCGTTCCTTTGAACTGAATAAATATTCTATAGAAGAAAAGCTCGAAACTGAGAATTTTCTTTTGTAACTGTCAAATATTTACCCCATCAGAACGAAGAAAGGCGATCCATATCGATGTAGGGTTCGTAAAAACGTTGGTGGCCTGATCGAACCTGTGTGACATCATATAAACGGAATACAGATAGGACTTTTTTTGTCCATAGCATTTCCTTCTATCTTTTTTGAGCTCTTTTAATGGGTAACACTTAAGCCGAATATGTGCGAACGAGTGACTGAAGTAAACTAAAAACTGAAAGATTAGGAGAGCCACCATGCTATTTTCAAAGAACGAGTCATGCAGAACAAACAGAGCTTTTGGAGGCATCAGACCATTCTAATGGTGCCAGCGACACAAAAATAAGACCAATTTCATGTCAACTGGACCTAATTATCCCCTTGAGTCACCAGTCCCATATTGCCACACCCTACCAAACGCGACAAGATGGCGTGCCGGCATGGCAGGACGTGGCAATCTGACATGGCATTGAACACTACCACATCGTCTTGCTTCGAAATCAGAAAATCTTCTTGATAAGGCTTCTCCCTCGTTCGGTTTCATAGCTGATAGAACAGTCTTTTAGGCTGTCGCCTACAGTGGTATATGTATCGCATCGCTCGCCCACGACTTAATAAACGTAAATGGTAAGCTGAAGATGTCCACGTCCGCGCGTAAGCGGAAGCTTATTTATTTTCTCTAACTTTCCAAAATAATAAAGGAATTGGATGCCAACTTTAAGGAAAACATTTATGGAGAAGATTTATTTATTCCTCTCCATTTCAATAGCAAGGTCAAATGAAAGATACAGTAGAGGGTAGAGGATGGAACTAAAATTCGTTATAATTTTTTTCTATTGTGTTCCAGGAGTAAAATTGCAGCTATTTAAATAATTGCAGTTTGGGATTGGGATGGGCCTGTCACACGGTCCCCACATAGTATCGTTGCATTCTAACGCAAGGTAGGCTGAGTAGATAGAGGGGGCTGCCGAAACCCCAGAATATGCTCCATAGGCTTTGCACTGATTTAAGTCAGCGTTGTACTACAACGTTCAAAAGTCTCTGTGTGGTAGATGGCAGATCTTCGATGCCCCGAAAAATTCGATATAAATGCTGCACTGACTTGACACAACTTTGTAAGTGCACGCGACAACATGCGTCATTTTAATTTTCCCGTTTGCTCTTAGGCATGCTTGTAAATATGTAAGTAACTAGGTGAGTTCAGTAAGCTAAATTTATAAGTCAGCCCTTCAGTCCCTTACGCCTATAGTTTCTATGCCACATGTGCAATGCGAGCCTAAGACTGTGATGGTTTACCGTGGCTATAAAGAATGCCAGCGGACTTTTTACAAGACCACGCCACCAGCCTAGTGTTTGTTGAGTTTAGTGGCTGATGAGCGGACTGAGGTCAGAAGGCGATGACCCCTGCGAATTCTTTGGGTGTGTAAATCCTGTTGCATGTCTGTCAAGGGTGCCAGGTTGTGGTGTGGCGCGCAGACGGGTTAGACGGCCCCGTTAATCACTGCGCCCACCCCATATCTGATAAGTGACCAGTTTTGACGGTGGTCAGATGCTGGCGGTGGGAGAGGGAGTAAGATCGACGGCTCAGCGCATTTTCCTCCCTATAAACAACTGGACACCGTGCGCTAAAAGCCATGGATTAGAAGAGTTCCAACTGACGGGAAACTCACAGTGTGCGGCTAGCCCAGTGTATGTTGCGTGCAATCCATTATACCTTACTTTTCGTTTTCGAACACGCGGTTTCCATCATAAGATTTTGTGTTCTTTGAAGTGACTGCCGTAACCCTGATCGACTTGTAACCATAGAGTTACAAATAAGCTTATTTCAACGCAAACACTAATCCTACGTTTTACTTTAACCATATTTCACGGCCAATATTAACATTAACCTTAGCACTAACCCCAATCCAAACACATTCCACAACCGTAGCCTTAATCCTAGTCTAACCCCCTATGTAACACCTATCTTAAGTCCAAATTCAACATAACTGTAAACCTAAACCCCATCAACTCAACCTTATCATTAACCCTAATTAAAATTCTAAACTTATATCTAACAGTCACCCTAAGCATACATGTAGAATAAGTCTCATAACCTTAAACCCAACCCAACCCAAATCTCATGAAAGGCTGCCGCATTTTGCAATTTTTCAAGGTTGCCCGATGACTGATAGTTCCACTATCAAGGATGCAGCTTTAAACTATACCAAACAATTAGATATTTTGTTTCACGCCGATATAATTACTGCCAAAGCTGCTCAGAGTTTATTTCATATAATTTCTGTCTTCCTGAAATGAAATAAAGACTTAATCGTATAGGTCTGCTTCCATTCTAGAATACTGCTGCCTATTCTTCGGTCTAATGAACAAATCTAGCCGTTCGAAAATTGAAAATTTCCAAAGACATTTCACAAGAGGGCTCCTTTATACGACATTTTCAAATTCTTCCTATTAAAATTGATGCCAGCTAAAGAAACTGAAATTTGTTCGGGTCACGAGACTAGAGGCAGGCTTTTGTTTCCTTTTTCGCTTGATAATAGTTAAAATCTCCCAAAAATTTCTGTAATTACCGTCCTTACAATCTTAGAAATTGCGCACTATTTATACCTCCTCCTGCATCCTCCCCATCTAAACAGTCTCTGTTCTTTGCTTCCAGGTATAGCTTTCTATGAATTTAGGTCATTAATTTGTTTATCTGCATTCAAGTGAAGAGTGCACATTTATCCTAACACTGATTCTGTTAAGTTAATATTTTCCACATATTTTCCGAGCAGCTTTCTCCATGACTCCGAGAAAGAACCATCGGGAATTTAAGAAAAACTCTTGAAAATACTTCTTCTACCCCATGTCCCCCTGAAACCACGATGCAAAGGGGCTCCACCTACAGCTCCGTCGATAGTCGCATGGCGACTACTGATAAAAACAAAAGAATGAATACTGAAAAGGATAAGGGAGACTGTAGTGGCCATTTCTGGCGTATTAGCCGTCCTAGCCGTTTGTGACCCCGATGTTCTAAACCAGGTTAGAAATCAAGTGCTCTAAGCGCTCTCCTCTCCTTGACGATGTGGAATAAGTCACTTTAAGTCACTAATATTAACGATGACAGACAGAGGTGAAGTTTTCACGTGGGACGAGCATGAAAAACAAATATATTATCCTAAGAGGTCTTCGCTCAGTTGGCAGTGCAATAGACATTATACATTCTGCTGTTTTTGAAGGTTATTATTTGTCTTATGGACTTCTTCCATCACACAGAAAGTGTGTAGCGGTCTCTGCCGTCCCACCTTCTCTATTGCTTTGTCTGGCGTCATTGTTCTATGCTAGCTGCCTCAAGGTCATCCAATACCTCAGTCAGCGCTTCTAGTCGCACTGACCTGCAGAGACTTGACCTACTTCCACTCGGACCCACACACGTGTGTCTCGGTTCTCGCGGCCGCCAAGCACCACTCGAACAAGTCCCTTTTGCCACACTCTCGGCCACTAGACGTCACTTGGGACCACGGCGCTCCAGCGGAATGACGTGTGTTCCGAAGTCAAACTTCTCTCCACCTATTCTTCGTTCCTTTGTAGCGGCTCGTGCCTGGCTGACTAGCTCGCATCGAAGTGCACTTTCCCAACGGCTCGCCGACGCGGTTTTTGACGTCTCGATCAGCCAATCACTGTCCCGGCATCTACGCTCAAAAACCAGGCGACGAATGGGGAGCTTGCACGCGTGCCCGACGCAAGTTGCCTCTCTGCCAAAAAGCTCCAGGCCGACCTAGCCAATGAAAGCTATCTCTCTCT
Source organism: Ligula intestinalis (assembly GCA_036362985.1). Taxonomy (NCBI): domain Eukaryota; kingdom Metazoa; phylum Platyhelminthes; class Cestoda; order Diphyllobothriidea; family Diphyllobothriidae; genus Ligula; species Ligula intestinalis. The sequence continues at coordinate 80,653,391 of JAYGXS010000002.1, read as the reverse complement.
GTCTTCTGGCCCGACTACTCAAAGACCTCACTTGGAAATCGGCTCTGAGCGAGAGGGGTTGGAGGCCGCGCGCTCATGCACCCTCCGACCGTACAGCCATGCCGGATGGACTGGCAACTTTCCCATAACTTTTCTGTTAACAATACATTGTTACGTCTACTCTCGCCTTTCCACCGTCTTCTCTCCAATCTCCTAAGGAACCAGGGTCTGGAAGATTGTAGGTGTTAAGGCCATAACCATCGTAGCCTTAGCTCCTATACCTTTGTCTGCACAATAAACTTTTCTTTCTACGCTGGCCTTCCCAAGGCTTCTCACATCTCCTAAGGAACCGGGCCTGGAAGATTGTAGGTGTTTGGGTTAACCGTCTTAGCCTTAACACCTATAGACGCTCTGTAAATTCCAAGCTAGTGCTAGATACTTAAGTACAATATCTTACTGCACAGGCCGGAGGATGAATAAGCGAAAAGGTATTTTCACTGAAGTTAATTTATTCCGCTTTTACATCGATTTAGTTGCAGATAATAAAAATTCACGTTTAATTAGTAAAAAACAGTCTGATTGCCTTTTTAATAGGAAAAAATTGCAAGTAATAACTACATTCTTGCCGCAGTGAATCCCAGTCTTAAGTTACAATATATGCCTTATCAGATACGACATGTGATACTGTATGCATAGCAAATCCCCGAGTGTTTAGTTCGAGAATCATGCAGAAATTCCTCGGATTAAATAACCAAAACAGGGTATTTAATAGTTGCGTCAGCTGCAACTTAGTGATCGAAAGTTTCTCCTGGTTGGTTTTTTTCTGATACTGTCAGGCAGAAGCATGTTCTTCGGATAATTCTGCCTTCAATTCGGAATAAGAAAGTCGAAGTAGATTCTATCAATAAAGCGCAGTTTTTAGCCAATCCCTAAAGACGGAATGAAACCTAATAGGTGGATAGAGACTCCTTTATACCCTTGCGGAATGAAACAATGAACAGAATTTGTCTAGCTCTTCGTCATCACTGAACCGAGACGATGTACTTCAAAACAGTATTTTCTGAGCATTGTGTGAATGATATCTGTTATGTCTCCCAGTTGTATGTGTGGAATAGAAAACGGACAGGATACTATAGAACTAGGATCTAAAGAGGCGCCTAACTTACTCCCAATGATTGAAGCCGTCTCAATTGTCTGTACACAGCGTGGTTAACAAAGCTCACAAGTGGAAATTACCAACCAGTCACTATCATTCTAGCGGACATAAAAAATCCTTTCTACTACAGCTAGCAATCAAATTGGTTGAATTTTAGGTAAGACACTGGAGTAGGTGCCCTTATCGCGGGAGTAAAGGCTAAGAAGGTGAACACTAGCAGATACGATCTTCCATGCCCATGGTTCCTTTTGGTGAGGAGAGAAGACAGAGGAAAGGCAGATTGTTAGGAATAGTGTATTCTGCAGAAGGATAGAAGAATAGAATGGAAAGAGTGTTGACTCTCGGATGACCGCAGTCTCGCTGCCAAGGCGTCAATTCCGGAGTGACATGGGCATCAGAAATCGCCGCAGTGTCGGTGCATGCTTTGTTACAGCGGCCAATGGCAGAGCTGATGTCTAGACTAGTGTGGGCGCGCAACCTTGAGATGGCCGGCTAGCATGAGCGCGCAGTCACGCTGAGGCGTATGTGCGCGTCGGTCAAGGACAGTTAGCGCCTATCCCCAGGAGGCAGTGGGCGCGCAGGCAGGCTAAAGACATCATGCGTCAGCGGCTGGTCTTGGGTTCCAAGTGGCTGCAAAAGGCCACTACACCCTGTCGTGAAAATATCTGCTTTGGTTAGGGTGATGGCTGCTGTTGTAATAAGGGTTATGGTTTTGTCTACGATAAAGATTAGGTTTACAGTTAGTATTGAGGTTCTGGTCAAGATCTCGGCTACGGTTATGCCTAGGCTAAGGACAGTGTTAGGGTTAGGGGGCACCGGGCAAAAGTATAGGAGTTAAGGTTAAGACGATTAACCCTAACAACTACAATCTTCCAGAATCTGGTTCCTTAGGATATTGGAGAAGTCTTGGGAAGGCAGAGTAGACGGAACAGTGTATTGTTTGCAGAAGAGATAAGGGGAAGGTTGCCAATAGGACCGTATGACTGGGCGGCGTCGCCAGCCGCGACGCATCTGAGCGGAATCCCAAGTAAGGTCTTAGCAGGCATCAGGCCAGAAGACAGAGACAGAGCGCATTCATTGGCAAGGTCGGCCTGTGATTGGTTGCCTTGGCGCAAGGCTGGCAAGGCGAGACTGGGTGTGTTCGTAAGTGGCTCAGACCATTGAGCGAGAACGGACAGGGGGCGCCGGGACTTAGCACCTGACCGCAGGCGGCATTAGGCGCGCAGGGCAAAGACAAACACTATACAAACGGGCAGAAACACACTGCAGCGAACCGCAGGACCGGAAGTTTGAATTACGATACCTCCAGCGTCTCTTCTTTGCCAACGGATATCCTGAAAATGTCATCGAACGCAGCAGACAGGTCCGATCTAATGGAGAGCTTGCAGCCGAACAACCGAAATTATGGCGAGCACTACCATACATTGACGGCGTTTTGGAGGCAGTCTCCCGTCTATTAAAACCCCTGGGGATCTGCATCGCGCACCGACCAGAGGCAACAATACGACATCTCGTCATGCGGCCGAAGGAACCCCTGCCCCGAGGTGAAAACACAAACGTCGTTTACCGGGTCAAATGTGATTCCTGCGTGGTCGACTATGTCGGAGAGACTGGGAAGCGGCTGCGGACCCGGATGGCAGAACACAGCATGGCTGTAGATAAGATGCAGCGAATGTCGTTGGTGGCGGAACACTGCGCAAATTCCGAACACAAATTCGGTTTTCAGAATGCCGAAATTCTGGGTCGAGGAAATGACCGCGTGGTGAGGGAAACAATAGAGGCCTAGCACACGGGTATAACCTCCATTAACCGTTGTGTGTCGCTTCCAACAGCCTACCAAGCCCTCCGACAGAAACTAAATGAAGGGAAAAGTGAACACCAAATTAGATGCAACGTGAATCCGGGCCTTCATGAGCCCATGGTGGACACACAAGTAACCGCACCACAAAAGACGGAGCAATCATCAGCTTAACCGCTTCATCCGCTCATTCTGTAGGTGCGAAACCAGCTGGAAGTGTGAACACAAAAAGAATCACTGGCCCAGGAGGGCTACTTAGATCAATGACAGCGGCACAGGCGCGAACAGCAGAATCTGACGAGAGACCCTTGCATTGACATCTAAGTTCAACGTCTTTTAGGTAAAAAAAGAACATATGCATATGCACAAAGTTGGGCTGATTTAATGGTGATCTTGAGAATTAGCACCTCAACTGGCTTTCCTACTTCTCCGAATGGTTGTGTAGAGCACCTATTCCGTCGGCAGCTTGCGCTACATCCAGCTCGAGCAGGAGGCAGTAGTACTGTAGCGGTCTCTGCCGTCCCAAGTTTTCTTTTGCTTTGTCCAGCGTCATTGTTCAATGCCAGCTGCCTCAAGGTCATCCAATACCTCAGTCAGCGCATCCAGTCGCGCTGACCTGCAGAGACTTGACCTACTTCCACTCGGACACACACACGTGTGTCTAGGTTCTCGCGGCCGCCAAGCACCACTCGAACAAGTCCCTTTTGCCCCACTCTCGGCCACTAGACGTCACTTGGGGCCACGGCGCTCCAGCGGAATGACGTGTGCTCTGAAGTACAGTTGCTTTCCATCTATTCTTCGTTCCTTTGTGTACACAATCAACTTTTCCTTCTATTCTGGCCTCCACCGACTTCTCCAATCACCTAAGGAACCGGGCCTGGAAGATTGTAGGCGTTAGGGTTAACCGTCTTGGCCTTAACTCCTATAGTACCTTACAAGTTCTTTGTTTCTGGTAAGCCAACCTTTTGATGCATTTGCCTTACTCGCTATTCGCACAACTGTCATATTTAAAGCGATTGTACATGGGTGTGTTCTCAGTGACCGAAAACGTCAAAAACGTTCCCCATGCTTACTATGACGTATAGACTGACTCCAAAAAATCAAACTATTTCACCATCGCCCTTTCCCCTCCTAAAACGTCCGCTTTGCGCTCTCTAGCGCAGTTGACACGTAAAGTGCTTGCATGGTTTATTAAGAAAACGTATAGGAAAGGTTGGTTGTGGTGACCACAGCATTTTCCAGATGCATAACATATTAACGAACTGGTGAATACCCGGTTGAATTTTCAGCTGCAAGCATTTGGGTAGGACGATGGCGAGGATTACTTGTATGGGCGCCTACACAGAACACAGATATAGGGACGTCCCGCTCAGTTAAATAGGTGGCCTTGAGACGAATTTCATGACAGATAACTATTCCTGTGTATGAACTCAAACAATAAGCTTTACCAGAATGATTCCTCGTACTCCAGTTTTGGAACAGCTGGAGTAGGTTAACGTCCAAGTTTGCATTTACCGTGTTTATTGATTTCACTGGAGGAAGATATTTCTCTGTAAACAAGACATTAAATTTTTTAAACATATGGAGTTAGCGTTTCCATGAGTACTCCATAATATTTACCTCATATGTCATGGTTTAGATAGATATACCGCGTAGTATTTCAGTTACAACAGAAACTGCCCAAAAATGTCCTCATAACAGCTGTAGCTGGTATGGGGACGTCATCACTAAGACTGAAAGCATTAGCGTCCAAGGTGTCCAAATATTGGGATTAGCGTCGCTCACAGATCAGAAGCGACAATTCGCAGGCAACTCATACAACCTAAAGACCCGTTAACCAAAAATCCTGCGTCATTTTCCGGATTGATTGTTTTTGTTTTCAAGTCAATTATGTAGGCGAAACCAGCAAACGGGTTCTCACGAAACTGCGCGACGAACGGACAAGCTTTCCTTGTTAGCCACCCACGCATCCTCGCTAGGGCGTGGCTTTGACTTCGACAGTGAGGGAATGCTGCATCAGTCAGGTGATCGAATTGAATTCCTTCTACAGGAAGCAGGGCATTCATGTGAGGATTCCATTAATCAGCATATCGATCTTCCGGCTACTTATCAGGCGTTGCGCGAACAAATCAATGGCGCTGCTAAAGGTCGCTTCTTGCAAAGATTAGCTGAATATTCAAGGGCTATAGAATCTTTTATGCCCTCACGATGGGCTTGCGTGAGAGCTCAAAAGGTCGGGCAACTAAACAACAGGTCCCAGAGAACGCCTTCCCGTCTTCTGTATCAGAAAGTTTGCAGTGTGTTTGAGATACTCCCAGCCAGTGATATGCCGATGACCGATGCTCGAGTCTCCGAGGGTGAAGCAGAAAATGCTATCTATGATACCAGTGCCTTGCGATTCAGCAATATCGGAAGCCTTTATAAGACTAACCGAAATATTTATTCAGCTGCTTATTCTTATTTAAGGTCATCAACAAAGTCCAAGCAACTAATAAGCCTCATTCTCAGTCAACAGCACGTTCTATTGCGTCTCATTCCTGCCTGTGCAGGGTGTTGAAAGCTGACTGAATGTTTCGGTTCGGTGGCAAAAGCCAGTAACATTAATTTGCGTTTTTTTGTAAACCCTGTTTTTTTTCAGGTAGCTTATAAGGCGAGCAACGAATTAGGTGTGTAAGGGTAAGAATAAGTTCTGTAAGCCCCTGGGTTTTTTAAGTCACGTGAGTTTAAAATAAATGGCCTGTCCTGGTTTGGTTTATTCTTTCCTAGCCATGGGAAGTAACCCAGGCATAAAGTTGTTTCTGTGAGGTTATTGTTATTCCACTATATTTCATTCATTGAGAGTTGCCATTTGTTTTTTTTATTTTGAATAGTTCTCTCACGATAAGATCTAGGTAAGACCTGGCGACCGAGGTTGTCATTCGATGGGTCTGTATTGATTTACAGCACGAGGTCACGTGACTGCAAGACTCTACCTCCCTTTTGGGACAGTCGCATGCTCCGCGCCAAAACCTGGCCTGCGTTGCCAGCCAGCATGTGCGGACACATGACGACGTTTATCGACCTACTCCTGTCGGGCGCGGCCCACTAACACACGAAGTCGCGGCTGTGCCCACGCCAGGGAATAACCTCTCCCGGTCTAACCAATTACCTTCAAGGCTGACTAAGACAATGACAGCTTTCGGTGGCCGCTCGGGTGACTGCCGCCAGACATCACTTTCGACCAAGCCGTCCTAGCGGATGGACCTGTGGTCCGACAGTCAAGTCTCTTCCTACTTATTCTCCCCTTATTGTGTAGAGAATATAATGCTCCTACCATTCTGGTCTTCCCATGACTCCTCTTCACCCAAGGAACCGGGCCTGGATATCGCAGTGACAGGAGTTAACCTTAATACCTCGATAGGTCCTTCTCGGGTTAGCTGTCAGTCGTCGAAGACCCTGTGGGATACTGAGTGGTCCGGGAAGATAATAGACGAGAGAACGTATCCCAACATGTATAAGCTAGTGGATAGTATAAGGCGTGAAAGACCAGATAAGTAGGAAGAATGTATTGTGTACACAAAGGAAAGGAGAGTAGATGAGAGTAGATTGACTTGGGAGAGACACGTCCGCTCAGTAGGTTGACCGGGTCCCAAGTGAGGTCTTAGCAAGAATCAGGCCAGAAGACAGAAGGAGAACGCGTCCATTGGCTAGGTCGGCATGTGATTGGTTGGACACTGTGCGAGTGTAGTGTGTGGGTGGATAGCGTATGGACAAGGTGGGTGGCCTGCGTCTCGCGCCAGTAATCCCGGCGAGCTTTACGACCTTGAGGTCTACATGGATTGCGGCCACGACAGGAAAGCCAGACATCGGGACATGCACCTGTTAAAGTACAAGGTCGCTACAACCTCTCATGTGTAATCATATATAACCTTGTCCTGTAGAAACCACGTAGGGTCCCATTTTCCAGAGCCGTCTAAGGAGAGAACCACTTGTTGTCGGAGAAGCTGACAATGAAAACACCTCTTTGGGTGTTTATTCCGAGGGACGTCCAATCCGCGATAGCAACCCATGCACAACTGCAAAGGTAAAACTAATTTGTTCAAACACTCCGCTTTGTAAATTATGCAGCTCCGCTTACCCTCGCTCCTGTGAAGCAGGAACGACTAGGTGCCCATTCAAGTAGATGTTAGACTATAATCCAGTCAGGCTTGCCCGTGGCACACGAAATTCCATATCTAGTGCAGATGTGATTCACTTGATTGGCAGCGGCTACCGGGTAGACGTCAACCAAATACTTGAATCATCTATAACTTGCTATCGATGCACTTCACGTTTTTGCGCCAGCAGATAACTGTGACGACAGCGTCATATGCAGCCTGTTAGCCAGCTTTTCTTTGAACCAGCATAGAGCATTTATAAAAGTGCTCAAACTCCCCTGATCCACAGGCAACACATCAGGTTCGTTCTTTCATCCTTCCACGTCGCGCTGCAATGACTGACCGAACAATAAGATACTATTCAATTCAAACTTCCCCTCTTCATTCCCCTGACTGAATTAGACTATAACTGCTTTGAAATGCTTCAACGTCCTCAACTCTCGTTGATGAAAGTTCACTTGACCGCTAACGAGACTAATTTGTCCCAAAGGTAGAGCGGGACAGATGAGTCCTGTTAGCGGTCGGGGGAACGTTCACCAACGAGCGTCAATAGGCCCTGAGATAAACCGGCTAGACAACGTGCTCCTGACTCAATGGTTAGAGCGTTTGACTCTGATCAAAAGGGTTGCGAGTTCAATGCTCGAGTATGGCACCACTTGGGTCTGAGTATAACTGGCTGACGATGGCTAATAAGCCAGAAATGACCATTAAAACCTCCTATGCCTTTGCTGACAATGCTATCTGCCCTTAACTCTCTCCGTATGACTACTATTCACGGGCTGCTTTAACTCTCGATACTTTACTCTAACTGATATTGTAGCGGTCTCTGCCGTCCCAACTTTTCTATTGCTTTATTCAGCGTCATTGTTCAATGCTAGCTGCCTCAAGGTCATCCAATACCTCAGTCAGCGCTTCCATTCGTGCTGACCTGCAGAGACTTAACGTACTTCCTCTCGGACACACAAATGTGCGTCTCGGTTCTCGCGGCGTCCCAAGCACCACTCGAACAAATCCCTTTTTCCCCACTCTCGGCCACTTGACTTCACTTAGGACCACGGCGCTCCAGCGGAATGACGTGTGCTCTGAAGTACAGTTGCTTTCCATCTATTCTTCGCCCCTTTGTGTACACAATAAACTATCTCTTCTACTCTGGCCTTCCAAGACTTCTCTAATCTCCTAAGAAACTGGGCCTGGAAGATTGTAGGTGTTAGGGTTAACCGTCTTAGCCTTGACTTCTATAATTGCAGTGTTGCGGCCTTTTGATTTCTATCTCCATGTAGGGGCTGGGTGCTACTCCTTCGTAGGAGTACACCAATGAAGAGAATCTAGGAGTTTCAGTGACCCTGATTATCCCTAAGAAGTACGTCCTTAATCTCACATGAGCAAGCCTGCCACTCGGAAGCCTGCCTCTGAGATTAGTAGAAGTCTTCCAGAAAAGGTATAAGTAAGTAAAATACATGATCTTTTCAAGATATAGTGAACACTTTTGATGACGGTAGAAATGACTGGTAGACCAAGTGCTCATGCTAGACCTATTACAAGCATGGCTGGACTCTGTGTTTTTACCAAATTAGGAAAATATTTGAAGTAGCAGGAGTGATCGAGTGACATAAAAGTTCAATTAAAATAGATAGCAACTTTTTTGGAAGTCATATCGAGCACACTCTGAGAACAGCCTTTTTTCCACAAATAAAATCACGCGGTCAGGCTTCAGCTTATCGACGTAGTTGAGATAGCGTCGAAGCGAAATGGAAACTTTCTGCACAACAGAAAACGTGACCATATGCCTGAATATGTATTAGAAAATCTAGTCAGTTTTCGATAACGAGACCACGTGCTATCGAACGCGAAAACATGAACCTACCAAAGTATTGAAAACACAGAAATTATTCCAACTTCGAGGTAAATCTAAATGTTTTAGCACCTTATTTGCATCCCACAACTTTATAAAAGGCGAAAGGGACATGCCAAAAGCAAAGAGATAAATAATTTAGCATTCTTTGATTTTGTGAATCTTAAAGTAAGCACAATGTATCACCCGATCTGTTCTTACGAGACAGCCACCACAGCCCAAAATCCTTCGGTCTCACGAAATAACTAAGGTTCACGCGCATATTTTGCCCCGGCCTAGCAACGCGCCTATAGCTGACCACGCAAGACGGACTTCCATTTAAAAAGGCACGCGTCTTGATAATTAAATTACAAGGCCCATTATTGTCGTGAAAACGCACTCTTCACTGATCCGCTGACCGGGAATTTTGTTGTGGAAAAACATTTTCCGCGGCCTTTTCGAGCTAGTTAATTTCTGGACTTGTTAAACATCCTATTGCCTTACGTGGACAGTAGACAGTCCTTCGTTACCTGCATTAACCTTCAAGAAGATCAATAGCCGAAATGTTTCGCCTTGACTGTTCGTTTTCTACCTTTGGTGATTTTCTCTACAATCTATGACCTTGTTTTTAGTTCGATAAAATATCATTGTCTTTGATTTTACTCATTCAAAGGCATTGATGATTGATGGGGGTCAACTGCAAATATCTTTTTTATTATCCATCCAAGAATTGCTTGCAACTAGTAGAGATAGCCACAAAAATGCCTTTAAAAGGACTGCAACTTAGCCGACTATACCTAAAAACGAGCATTTCCTCCGACCGCATGCTCCATTCTAACATAAGATAACTAAGTTGAATGTGTTTAAACTCTTATGCTGCGACTTCCTGTCCGGTTTCTGGTCGGGTGACCAGCGGTGCTTTGATGGAAAAACGTCTCATTCGAATCCTACTCAATCTATGGGAATTTTTGCATAGAACAAGAGTTTACATCCAAATCAACGGCTTTTAAATATACAAAATTCAGTGGAAATTTTTTGTGAAAACTGATAAAAAAACTCAGCTGTTGGGCAATAAACCGATACGAATTTTGACATACAGGGAAGATTGCAATAGCAGCAACACTGTTTCTGAAAACGCATCCGAAAGAAACCGTTTGGCTGAAACTAGGATCACACTGGTCACTTAGGTCGCGTTATTTTCCTAAAGCCTTTCACACCGATGTCTGGCGTTAATCTTTGGTGTACATCGACGGCATCATGTAGTAAGTATGCATTCCTACCTCAACAAGCCCAGATAGCTTTTGGTGCTGTCTGCGGTCAACAACCTTCTCCAAACACATCGACCTTTTTCTCACAGATAACAAACAAGTGTATTAGTTTACCCGGTCACTATGTCTGGGATAAAGTGAAAAATTTGGTAAACTGGTTTACGATCCTTAAACAACCTCACGTAAAAATTACACTCATCAAACATACAAGGCTGCGACAGCAAGTATCCGCAGGCCACCCACGCCGTCACGAGAAGATGACATCTTGCGTCCTCACGCCTCCCAAAAAACGCGAGCCAAGGACGACAGAACAACATGAACTACTCTTCAGCCATCCCTACAAGCTAAGAAACTTTGCATTTGTCAGATCTCCTCGTGCCTCTCCCTCATCTAAACGCTCTTTGTTCTTTGCTTCCAGATATAGCTTTCTTTGGAATAACTTGCTGATTGAAATTAGGTCGTTAACTAGACTGTCCGTTTTCAAGCGAAGCCTGTACATTTATCTTAATACTGATGCTATTAACCTTTTATTCTCCTAATCTTTTCCGAGCAGCCTTCTCCATGACTTCGATAAAGAACCATCGGGGATTTAGGAGATCCATTTGAAACTATTTTTCTTTGCCTCGTGTGTCCATAAACCACCACTCAATTGAACGAAACCACATGGACATACTCAGTCTTATTTTCTGCCTTTTCTTTGGCTACTAACCGTCATCAGAATTCCTACTCCTATTTCTACCCTTCTTTTCTGTCCTATCTTCCTAAGCAGTTTTTTCTCCTACAAGCTTTTTGAAAATGGATGCCTGTTGAATTCTGCCTCCATTTTGATTGTAGGAGTTTTTTAACTGCCTTCATATTTCCATTCACCATTAGCTGCAAAACATTGCCAAATATTGCACTAAAAGAACAATTTCTGCTGACTTTATTACACATTTGTACGTTTATCTGCGCACATTGTCAAATTCTTTTTTGCTTTTATTTCGAAACTAATTTTGCTTAGGTAGTGCCTTCCTGACGCTAACAAATATAAATTCCAAATTGCCAATGCAAGCAAACATGTGAGTCCCAGGAAGTAATTGAGAAGTAAAAGGCAACTCGATCGCTGGGACACTGTGTTTAGCTGTCTGACGTTTCGAAATCCGTCTCGGATTCATCTTCAGAGACATAGTCACAGAACAGTAGCAGATACAATTTGTGTGTGCACAGAATTCCGCCGTAAAATTTAAACGTACAGAAAAATCGATAAATCTCCTGAGTGTGTTCTGATTCGTCGCGTTAGCCATGACCATCTGGCCTTGCGGGGTTGGCATAGGATGATGTGGTTGCCCACCTGTTCCCCGAATGGCGGTTTGCTTTGGTCAAATTTAGTCTCAAAATCGAATATGGATTGGGTAAATCGTTGCATTTGTTGATGGATAAGGGGCCCGTGAACCATGAACCATGACACAGGCCGGAAGCAACCATAAGAAATCAGATCATGAAACCAAAAGATCCCTGCTACGGCAAGAAACATCGGGAATTGTCTACAGGATCTGGTGCAGTTGCGGGCAAAGCAACTACGTCAGAAAAACTGGCAGGCTTCTCAAGACGCGAATTGCCGTTCACGGGGCAGCAGTGAGGCGAAATGAGGCCAATTGTCAAGTTTCGGCTCATTCGACGATATCCGGCCATACATTCAAATTTGATGTGGCCGAAACTCTCTCAAGAGGTGGCAACCGAGTGAGCCGAGAATTACTTGAGTCATGGTTCACGGGCCCCCTATCAATCAACAAATGCAACGATTTACCCCATCCATATTCGATGTTGAGACTAAATTTGGCCAAAGCAAACCGCCATTCGGGGAACAGATGGGCCACCGCATCATCTTATGCCAACACCTCAAGGCCAGATGGTCATGGCTAACGCGACGAATCAGAACACACGCAGGAGATTTATCGATTTTTCTGTACGTTTAAAATTTACGGCGGAACCCTGTGCACACACAAACTGTATCTGCTACTGTTCTGTGACTATGTCTCTGAAGATGAATCCGAAATGGATTTCGAAACGTCAGACAGCTAAACACAGTGTCCCAGCGACCTAGTTGCCTTCTACTTCTCAAATTCCAAATTGTTGGATCCCTTCTTCTCCCCCAGTCTTTCTTGTATCCGGTCCCCAAGTAAGACTAGAATCTGAGCCCTTTGTCCCTCATATTATTGTAGTGCCTGATGATGACTTAATGTAAAACGTTTGTTCGGTTAACTTGAGTTCCTCAAACATACAAAAGTTGATATAACCATCAGTGAGAGAAAAAGGCAGAACTGAAGGCCGCACACCCAGTCCGTCAGTGCTTGCAGTAGATCTGACCTACGCCATCCCGAACTGATCGACTACTTTAGTGCCTTGACATTGGCAGCTCCGCTCAACCGAGGTCACTTACCTTCTCTCTGGGGAGATTGAAAACCACGCGCATGCGCTATTTCCGGAAAGTTTTTTATAACTGCCTCTATTTGAGGTGACCGATACTAAATGACAAAATGATTCAACCAAATAAAGGAATTGCTGAGAATGAATTATTTGACCACCCACAATGCCTTAGAAGTGCACCCATCCCGGCCCATTATACAGTAAGCGGCACCATGCAGCAGCAGTTAGCATCATTCAAAATTTCAGGAACAGTGCCTATGCTCCTACCATAATTCTTAGACTAACACAAAGTGTGAGCTTCTCTTAGCCTTGCCCTTGGCCTCAGCGTTTACCGCAGCACTATCCACAACTCTTACCTTAACGCTTATCGGGCCTGGCCCTAACCATAACCCCAATGCCAATGCTACCTTTAAATATAGCTCTCCTTTTCTTTGAATATAACACAGTCCATCGTTAACAACAGGGGTTTCTGTTCGATCTGTTGTGTTGGGGGTATACAGCAAAGGTCCCCATCAACTTTTATCAAAAATTAGGGGAATTTATAAAAAGGATTCCAGTAATGCTACAAGAGTATAATAGAATAGGGAACAAGCAACAAAAGTTGTCCAACTTTATTCCGAAGCTGAGTTGTATGCACTTATGGTATCTTGAAACACAAGCGCACGTCACATATTTAGCAAAAAAGTAATCTATACAGCCGCATTTTTATGCCCCAAACCCCGGAGATACAGCCTCAGAACCGTATCAGTGGATATTTATCGAAGTATCCCTTACTTGCCAGCAATTTCCACGGCTGTATCAGTTCACATCTTAAATCTGTCTAGCTGACGATAAACGTTCCAGCGACAAAGCGCTGAGTGATCAAATTTTTAGACAGTTGAGTTTGCTATTTATGTACAAATTTTGCATTTCTTTGTCGCATGCTGCAATTTAAAAAAATGCTCGGTGACATATCTGTGCTAACGTAACAGAGAGTAATTTCACACTCACTTGATAAAGTCACCGGTTTTGGTTGATACTCCTAGGTTCTCAAGACACTAGGATGGTATTTTCTCTAACGCACAGTTCAATTTCTGGAACTTTGTAAATAACACGGAGCCTACTGACGTTAAGAAAGTTCAGTTTTATTCTGAGCCCTCTGACTAAATGCATCGTTTTTCACTTAAAGTGTAATCTAAATTTATAATTGCAACATGTACCGGCATTGTTACATTAGCAGTGAAAAATATTAAAAGATAAATCATTACTGCTGTGTAGGTTTTGTTTATAACGGTGTTGAATTAATTATGCTAGGCGATCAAAACATCTAAATTCTTCAGTTAGCTCTTCACTGACGCAAATCCTGTGTTTTAACGGTGATAAGTGATAAAAATAAATTCATTTTTGAGAAAGGTAAGGACAGTGAGGCGAGCAAAAGTGCAGGGATATGGAGAACCCTTGTTTTGCCGGGTGAATGTGGCAGCAGATTGAAATTAATTAAGCACCTCCAGTTCGGTTAAGAGAATTTACTGTAATCCTACCGCGTGCTATCAAGCGAAGATGTGTACGTAACAAACGATTAAACCAGAATTATGACAGTCTTACGATGCTCTCGTGTAAGCTTTTCGCAGGAGCGTAAGTGGTTAGGTAGACCCTAGCCACTACGACTTTCTGGTTCCGTATGAGAAAATAAGGAGTAGAAGGCTAATTGGGAGGAGTACTACATTCTGTACTGCAAAATTAGTAGAGAATAGGTTTGAAGAAGTAAGCAGTCGGACGAGCACACGTCCGAGCCGCCAGGGCGAAGTCCGAAGTGTGAGAGTGCGGGAGTCGTCACAGCGCCTCCAGTGAAGTCATGCGGTAAACCTCGAACGTGATTGGCTAGTTATGACAACCCATATTTGGTGCTACTAGTGCACAGGTACAAGCAGTCACGAGAAGTTGTGTAGTGCAACATGTTATCGGTGGTGGGCCGCTGCACTTCATCTATACTTAGTCTGCACTAATTCCAATTGCCTTACTCATACCGTCACTGATCACTACTCTGTCTTCCAAGCAGAGCAACACAAGCAGCTGTACTTACACACCTTTTCGGTGTGCCAGCGAGAGTTGTGAACCAAAAAAGAACAGATAACGGGAGGTTTCAAGGCTGATTCCCCGAAAATAGAACGGTTGGCTAACTAGTGCGTGACAATGTGCTGGTTTTTGCTTAAGCATCTTTAAACCCACCCGCGTGACTCACACTCAGAAAGAAAAAAGAGAAAGTCAGAGTATACGTTTAACCAATCTAGTGCGTAGCTGTTTATGCAATCCTAGGCTTTAGAAACCATATCGACATATGCTTTTTTTAAGAAGTTCGTAAACAAAAAATTTATCCATAGGTTTTCTATTTAAAAGGAAGTCGGCATTCGTTGCTACGATAATTTGACTGTTCTTTCCAAAATTTCAAACAAATCCAATAGTCCTAATAAATCCTTGAGTCTCCGCCGAACAGTCCACCCAAATCAAAGGCTTCCGACTTTTTACGTCTCTGTGGTGGTGTCTTCCGGTACACATTAACTACTGCACTCGTCGCATATGTCCTTAAATTCCACATTTGAGATTTTTAAAGGAAAAATAAATTCGATTTAACCAGAAAAACTAATGAAATGGTGCTTTTGATTTACGAAAACGGTCCATTCAAATGACCACAGTTGCAATTGGCGTTTCGAAACCACATTAATATTTAGTCAGAATGAGTATATTTTAAATTTGCAAGGTTACGTATTCTCGCTTATTACTCTTCTGAAAAATAAAGAAATGTGCTTCTTGTTTTCTAATTAATTCGACGAGCGAAGACGGACGATTAGTTAGTTAGTTAATTTTGATTTTGATGGACATAGGTTTGGCCCAGGAGCTTGCTAGCTCAAAATTTGTCTGTCCAAAACCCGAAACTGCATTTCCGAAACCAGTTGCTAGTTAGGCCTGTGAAAATATCTGCCGCAGCTTACTCTATCAAATCGCGCTAGCTGAAAAGTACACACACACAAGACCGTACACTGCGCGTGAAAAGGCCATAGTCACGATATTTTGCCACGGCTATCGCATTCTTATAATTATATTTAGCGCGCATAACATTTACGATGGAAGAACAAAGCAAACAGCGGAATTGTCTTGATGTCCTTGGTGGCCTAACCGCCAAGGTGTTCAGGAAAGCAAAAAAATACGAGGCAAGTACTGAACTTCAATAACAACCACCCAATCAGCCACAAACGCAACTGCGCAAGAACACTTTATCGGCAGTTTGAGACGCGCTGCAGTTAACCGGAAGCTTAATTTGCTGAAAGAAAATATCTTCTACGGGTGTTCAGAGAAAATGGCTACCCGCGCAACTTCGTCAACCAGTGCTTGCGCAAACGAGATGAGCAATATAATCACACAGATCTCAAATTTTGGCGAGCGATTCCGTACGTCAAAAACGTCTCGGAGGGCATCGCAATGCTTGGAGTTGGACAAAGGCCGGGGGCAATCATACGGCGTCGGAAAATGAAACAAAAAGACCCACTACCACAGCAAGGGACATCTGGGATCATCTATGGGATCTGGTGCATTTGCGGACGAAGCAACTACGTCGCGGAAACTGGACGACTTCTCAAGACGCGAATCGCCGAACATGGAGTAGCAGCAGTGCGAACAAATGACGCCAATTCCCAAATTACGGCTCATTCGATGAGACCCGGCCACACCTTCAAATTTGGTTGGGCTGAAATTCTCGCGAGAGATGACAATCGCGTGAGTCGCGAGTTACTTGAGTCGTGTATCAAGATCTGCCCAATCCAAATTCGGTGCTGCGGCTCACTTTGGCTAACGTAATTCGCAACTCGGCGAACGTACAGGTGAACGCGTCGTCTAAGGAATCAGATGGCAGAGCAATCATCGTGCCCAAATCCACAGCTCAGCAGGTCCTGACTGCACGCCGACCATCAAGAAATTAGCACGCATGCGAGTAATTATCCTCGATAGGGGGGAGCCATTAATTGGCAAAGATATGCGGTAGCATAGCGACTGCATGCTTTACATACTGCAACTGTCTGGGTATTAATTACCCGTTTCTGCTGTTGTCTCAGATGATGTATCTGCGACAGATTTCGAAACGTCAGGCGAATAAATTCTTGTCTCAGCGATCACATCGGCTTTTTATTAGTTTTACTCATGCTGTAGGTGCGTCTACTGATTGAGTTTAGGGACAAACTCGTCCCCTTGTGGCTTCTAGTGCAATGTTTTTTTATTTATTTTTATGCTTTCTCCAACAGGCAGCTGTCTTAAAAATGATAACCTGTTGACTGCTTACAATGTCTGTATATCGCACCTAAGGTTTAAATGCAGCTTGCAAGGCGAAAACCTTTTCACATCTGTCAGTCCTGTTTGTTTTCCACCGTCGGGCCTAGTTTACGGATAGGTTAGATAACTCTGTACATTAGCAATGCGAAGCCAATTTTCATAGGCAGCATTATTTATATTTTGCTTACCTTTTGACAGATATTCATCTCCCCATTGTAATTATAGACATTAAATCCTAAGACAAACGTTCTCTTCAAATAGAAGTGGATTGTTGTGGACAACCATGCATACTGAAGACGTTTTTTGCGTTAAAATATGTTTTTTCTAACTAAAACAACCGCCCACTACCAACGCCGTAACTGCCAGCTATTCTTGATTTACGACAAGATGAGTCAAATCTTGCTTCCGTGAAACACATATAAGAAAAATAGAGCCTAAAATTTTTCCCGATTCAAAGTTTGTAAAATACAACTGATGACATCTGGACAATGTTAATGGCTATAAAAATTTGATAATTTCACCCTCTTAATGCCTGAAGATATAATGGTCATGTTATTGAAAGGCATTGATGCTCATTAAAATTTAGAAGAAAATGTAATAGATGTTGACAAAAGTCAGATATACGGTACTTAAAGCCTTATAGAGACCGGAATATCAACCGTGTATTTCGTCAGATACATCGATAGATATAGTTCGATTGTTATCGCTTTATTAAAAGGTTAAATTTTGCATTAAAGGAAACAAATACTTTAATAACAACCACAACTTACTGTCCATTCATCTGCTATTAGCATAGTATAGGCTCGCACGAGCCTAGTAACTATTTTTTGCACCCAGATTGCAATGCTTAAAACAGAGTCGGATATTTAAACAGAACGGAAATTCAGGAACAGCAATGGTGGTGAAATATGCACCTCAAATGCATGCAGTAAACTGTTCAATTAGAAAACGACCGAGAGGGATGAAGCGTGGTAGATAAATGAAACACATGCGGATGGATACGCCAAGCAGCAGAAAGATATCCTGATGGACGAGTTCAGGTTACAGCGAAAAATCAGATTCGGGGGTGCTGACCATTCAAAGGTTGTACAAAGTTTTCTGGTGATTTTTTGTCCTGTCAGCAAGATAAATTTCCGGATTTATATTTGATAGGCTGGCTCTGTGTACGGAACGCAATTTTTAGGCGCTTTTATACTCTCTTCACTTCCTGGAATATGTGTTGTGACATTAACCATTTCAGCTCTTCACTGAGTCCCCCTCCAGTTGTGCATACCTGCAGGAGTTTTTTTGATGTCCACTGGATGCCCGTTGTCGGGAGAAACATAGTTCAAGAAACTAAACTCGTCATTGGTCATATTTGAGAAAAAAGATTTGACTGATGACTCTGTTGAACAAGTGAAAACAAAGTTTCCTTTTTCGCAAAAGAACAACAGTGATAAAGTGCATATGTCGACAGATTAATATTTGAGAAGAGAAAAGATTCTTTGGGAAACTTCAATCTTAAATGCGTATATTTGTGAGACCGGTTCTCCAGCTCGTCGTCAGACTATAGGATGTATACAGTAACAATCAACTTTATCAATCGTGTCTTACAAATTATACTACAATTAGCTGAAGGCTGCGCCAATAGGCATTACATATATTTCGGCATCCTGCCGTGGTTGGCCGCGCTGTGAACTTTAGCCATGAGGTACTTATAGCTGGTGTCCAAGTCAATGTGCCTGTTGATGCATGCCTCATCTGAATGCACTGCTTCTGCGAATTCACGGCCTTTTCTGGTTGGACAAGTGCCAACAATCTTTGTGTTCTCCCACACGAATTTTTGACCGGTTTCTAGTATGTGCATGGCCATCTGGGATAAGTGTTCTCTTCTTCTGACCGCTAATTGATGTTCGTTTATGCGGGTGGAGGCGCACTTATTCTGAATCGAACCTTCTGCCTGCCAACGAACAAGGATGTCTACGAAGCGCTGCGAGGTACTTTCCTCGTAAATGTGATCGTTTTATGTACCTTGTTAATGGCCCCAGTAGTAATTCGTAGTCACTTAAATTATTGACTACGACAAAAATATAGTCAACATGCCATTTACAGCATGCGGCTTATTACAAGTTCTGGACTGCTTCTCGCTTGTGGTTCAACATGACGATGTCCACTAGAATATGTCCCAATGGACTGCTCATGGCCACATCTTCTACATATTTCATCGCCTTTCTGTGTGTAAATTTATTCTTGGAAAAAGTAATTCAAAATTAACCATTCCGCTGTGCACATGCCGGGAGATCATCCCTTACCCGTAGGTATGAACACCAGTTAGTGGGGAGGAGACGAGACAGGTTATACTGGCCTTTCGACAGTCAATTCCAACGAGCTCCAACCGTATGGCCTAAAGCAAGGTTAGCCTGGCCAGGATCACCTTTGCGTGAATTGGTTCAGTGCTGGTAAAATTGTGCAGCATTCACTATACTGCTTCGGCTTTCTGCTCATGCCCCTGATGAGGAATCCGCGACGGATGTCTTGATGTCATGCGAAAAAAGTGTTATTCTAGCGATCAAATTTTCTTCTCATTCACCCTACTCTCTCCTTTGGAAAACTGTAGGAAAATTGGGCTGCTGAAAATGTGAAAGTAATTTTCTTATTTTTTTCGTTTAGTTTTTGGGATGTGCTTACTTCCAATATTTGCGTAATTGCACATTTTAATTAGGGCGCGCTTTTAGTTGAAATTAATTACATTATTCAAATAATTACTCTTGCTTTTTCTTACTTTATAACCTTTGTTTTTCACATATCCGTTCGTCCGTATTGCCCATACTGTATAATCTGTATTACACCCCACCTCATATTACAAAGGGATGGCATTTTCGCAGGCCGATCTGCGAGGTAAATCAGATCTCTACCCATGCGCATCCCAGTAACGGCTAACTTTCCTTTATCTAGTCTCCGTGTTGGTCTAGCGCCTTTCGTATGTGGCCCGTTGAGCCCGAAGGAGCTTAACCATTCATGCACAAAATGGATCCAGGATAGATATTCACATGGCAGGAAACCCGCTCTATTGGCGTCTGCCTAAGAAGGACGAGTAGGGAAGTGCTGAAATCAATGCGCCACTGGCCATAGCGTTTTAAATATCACACAACTTTATCACGATCAGGGGAAAGCGCGCATAGCCAATGCAGCTTGTGGGACCGAATCTAGTGCACGCCTACCTTAGCCGAACACAGAATTCTTTGTTAGGCACATCGTACATCACATATTCACCTGACGCCGAATTTGGGGTACCTTATTCTGAACGTATTAGACCGGTTTCGAATTAAATTTAGTAGGGTGCCCATTTTACTGCAAATGGGTGTATGCGGAAGTGGAAGCCAAGAAAAGACGAATGGAAGGTAATACAAATTATTCCGTTAATGTTCGAGGCTGATTCCTCCTTTCTTCGTCAGACGTGAGGTGCGCAGCATTCAATTAATATATATTTTATGACTCATACAAGTGTATAAAGTTAAGTGACTTCCGACCTTTCGTGAATCGGCTGGTGGAACACTGAACACGTCAGTTAACCACAAAGGAACCCGTACGAAAATCATTTTGCGTTATAAAACCAACTAAAGCATTTTTAGGTAGATGAAAATTGCCGACAAAAAGAGGAGAAATTATAATAACCATTCCTGACTCATTGACCGTCATCAGTCCTACCCAACCCCAATTAGTGCACCATGCGGGGCTCGAACCCGCGACCTGTTGTTCAGAACTCCAAAGGTCTAACCTATCGAGCTAGTGCTCACTGTTTTACTGGGAATATTGAAATTAATTGATAACTGCTCGCGTTCTGCCTAGTGGGTCATTCTCGAGGCCCGTCAGCTGCCCGACAGCTAAGGAGGGAGAAATTTTCATTCCAGCCTCCCTTGTTTTTGCCGGCAGTGTTCATTTGTACGCACTACTTGTTGCTTGTTGGCTGCTGAAAGGGCCCGAGAATGAGATCCCAGTCAGAAGGGACAATTAATTTCCTTTATTTATCGGTTAGTGTTCGTCAGGGAATTTCAGTCTCTTTCAAAAACAGAAATTGGTCGATGGCCCAAAAGTCCACAGTTCTGCCAAGAAAAAGGAAAGGAATAATATGATCTAACCTTAACTGATCGTTCAGATTATTTTCTCAAAATGTTTGCGCTCAAGACCATTAAGTCGATGCATGGAGCGGGAGGACTCAATAGAGAGAAAACGAAGTAGTCGTAGCCGGGTGTCCAAATAAAATAATTGGCAAACCTTTACCTGCGTTAGGAATGGATCTAATTTTTTCTAAAACACATGGACCCGGCAACTTAACGACTACATAACACACTCAGATCCTTCGATAAGAAACAAGTCGTCCTGAAAATTACATGCGGCACTAGAGATACGGTAAATAGCGATAACACTGAGAACTACGCCGTTTCACGCACTGATTAAGAGCAACTATTACCAAAGAAGCAAGACCACCCACACGAAATATCCAGGTAGCCCCTAATTACTGGGCACACGTTTGTTCCGAACAGGACTGGTCCTTTTGGCGCCGTTGTATTCAAAAAATGTCGGGTTTTTGACTGGACTATATACTGACCTTTATCTATTCGAAACACCTTTTGGTCCTGGTTCTTGTCTGAATGTCTTGAAACTAGCAAGGATAGGCCTGTGCCTTGGAGCACAAACAACTGGACATCTCGTGGGCAGTAGTGGCATTTTTTAAACCCAGACTGGCCTTCCTAGTCTGTAAAGAATAAGAACAGGGAAGCCATTCCGAATAACACAAGCAAACTGCAATTTCCTCGTGGTCGCATATATCCTGCGTCAAGAGGAACACCGAACAAGACACCGTATACATGAACGCGAGACAGAAATGGAGAAAATTGTAGCCAATCCAAACAGGATGCTATCATCTTGGCAACAGTCATTAGCACAGACGCAACGAAGAAAAAACATTACTTTGAGGCATGTTTTCAAAACAAAACTTCCTATCGACAACGACGACGGTGATCCAGGTAACAGAAGAAGAAGGTGCGATCACTGGAACAAGGGCTTTATTTCCATCGGGAATCCGAAGCGTCAGGACGGCGCTCACGGCGGGAATTTCCATCCATTTACCCCCACCTAGCGAAAAACTTGGGCAGCGTGACGCCCTACTCTAACCCTTTTAAGCCCTTATTTTGCTCGACCCCCCAACTCCCCACATAGTTGTTTCGTGAAAGGACAAGGGACGCGGTGCGGGATATTAAAAATTTATTGCAAAAAAAGTAGTTTTTAAAAAAATATGTACAGAACGTTTTTGACTGTTCTTTGTTCATTTATAGAATGGTTTTTATATTGTGAACAACATGCTTCTGAGTCGTCTCTGTCGGCGGGTTCGTACAATATAAGAAAATACAATATAAGAATACTAATACTAAGCCAATGAACTTAAAGGTAAATATATGCACGTAAGATGACACGTACCGTGTCCTCTGAGTTGAGTAATTGTAGGAAGCTGCCTTGGACAATATCAGTGTTGCGTAAACAAGTGAATTGTAAAAATGAATGGGATGAAGTAGCTTTATCTTATTATCATCATACTTCCGTTTTTTGACCGAACAAACCGTAGCGGTCGCGAGAGCCGTGGAACCAATTAATAACGGTTTCCCGAAGGGTGCTTTCGTTAAAATTCTTAAATCCAGGAAGTTGTCGAGCGGCTTCTGAATGTCATGACAATAATGTAAACCAACCACTCAAAGTCGCATATAGCGGGCTTGTAAGGAAGGGCGTTTTATTTAAGATGTCCTAGAATAGGCAAACTGGCGAAAATAGATCAAATGCCTCTCGGCATGGGACCGGTGTCCGGAAGTTAACTGCCAACGCCAGTATCCAAATTAATCTTTATTGCCAGCCCGGGGTTGCCCATCTTGTTTGCGTAACTTTCATTACCCCTTTTATCTTCTGCCATAGTAGTTGATGTGCTAATCTGCCTACATGGGTTTGTCTGAAATATGGACATTTTTGTGTTAATATCAATTCATTCGAGATTTAGTTGCGTTTGAACTGCTTTGGATGGTTTACCTGATGAACTGTGAAGACCAAAATTTGAGTGGAGGATTTAACCCACATTTGAAGTTGTTTATATTGTTTAGTGCGTTGACTTGAGGCACAAAATGCTGTTTACTAGAAAATAGTTCAGTTCAGATCAGTATACTGGGGCAAATAGGGGCAGAATGGGGCCGAATCCAACGTTTGTTTATATGCAAGTAATTTCCTACACCATCAAACGCAACGGAAAAACCTTCTGGTTTGTGCGTGTTGTACTCTTAAAGTAAAGCAATAAAAAACAGAAATTTTTTGATTATATATTTTCAGGGAACAGAAAATTTACTTTTGCGTGCAATTATGAGATAGTGCATTACTGTCAAAAAAGGAGAGAAAATTACTTTTAAGTTTTGTGCCATAAAACTAAGTTATAAACTTATAAGGCTGTAAGAAGTTTTACCCCACCAAAAACAACGACCGTAAACACATATATATGCAAACACCCAAGAAGTGCCGGCAATTTTCTCTGTCAAGCCGTATGCAAAATATGTCCGAATATTATCGATCTATAGAGCAGAATGAATGCATAAAAGTATTTAAAACAAAACGGGCAAAGTCTGTGCTGAGATTCTGTCATTCTGCTCAGCTCTTGTTGTCTTAGAACCCAGCCTAGAAATAAACAAATACACTGGAAACTGCCCCGTTATACATAAAAACGTGAGTTCTTTCAATTTCAACTAAATTTCAGGAAAGTCGAAAGCTGGCCAAAATTTACCATTTTGATCTTGGCGTTATTTTCAAAAGAGGTAAGGTACACAGATATTCGTTTTCGAAATATCGAATTAAAGCACTTTTCCAAGGGGTAGCATATTAAAGAAAGCTCCTTAGTTAATCCTAGTCATGTTCGTCCTCGACTTTTGTTATGAACGTTCCTTTTTCACGGTAATAAGTCGACATTTTTGGTTCATTTTAAAGCTTGGACCCAAACAGGCAGCTGCATAAAAAAATTTAAAAAATTCGTTATTTAGATAAATTCTTCTAAGAAATATCTTATTTTGAAGGTTTTGGTAAGCACGTGAAAGATAATCCTTATGTATGGTCGATCGACTAAAGTCAGTGAAAATCGTAGTGTTCAGGACCATTTCATGGCCGATCTGAACCTTGTCATAATCAACATCCCAAAATAATTAAAAGAAAATATGGCACAAAAAAGTGGCACGCTTCAGATTGCATCTGACAATTTCATTTCAATATATTAGTCACTGGCCGGCATCTCCGCACATGAACTTACGAAATATCTTACTCTTGTGACCTCTCAATCGGCAAAATAAAGCGAGCAATTGTTTTTCTTAGTGAAACGTAACTTTACCAATGTATAAACTGAGGCAACAACTACAGATTCTCAGAAAGCCGTGTACGAATACATACTAGAGCTTTGGGCTGTTCGGTAACAACAATACATTACATTGTATATAATATGGAGGCATGTGTATTGAAAAATTCTACCAAGCCGTTATTTATCAACTTAATTCTACTTGTGCTACTTAATTCATTCTTTTTTTTGCAATAAAAGGCTTCCCCTATATTTCAAACTTCAGTTAACCTAGTATGCCAGATTTTCAATTTTTCGGAATTTTGTGTTCTTGTGAAAGGCCAGTATTTCTTAAAAAGGAATATTATTTGATGAATCGCAATAAGCCCTATTTTAAAGAACGACCATTATTTTGTTGCTATAAGGCGTCGGGGGCCGCAGCTTCGGCTGCGTTTGGTTACCAGGCAGTTTCTTGTAAAAATCATTGGATTTCATGGGTTTGCTCACCTACTGTAGATTCGGGTCTACTCTACGGTAACACATCTGCGTCCAGAGGGTTTACTAGTCTGCAGAGAGGGCCACGAAACGGCTGATCGAGACTATATTCACATGCTAAGTCTCGGTTGTCCCAGTGACAACGCAGGCGGTTCGTTGACCAGAGATTTCCGCATTCGCGAAGGTAATAATGTGTCCGTAGTTGGTGCTGTGTTCAGTCACCAGAAACAATGAGTTTTAGGACGTTCAAGCACGTGATCCATCACCCTCGTCCTCCAGAGTTCACAGCTGACAAGGCACCACAAGCAGGTACAAATCAGCAGTCCCAAAGAGCCGTAGGCATGGGCAAGAATGTGGCCGAGTTAGGCATCTACCTGAGAGCCCAACCAGCACCCGATGGCCATCCTGAGGTCAAGATAACAAAGAAGGCCCACCCGCCAAAGGACGTATTCAGACCGGGTCAAGCGCGCATAACAGAGCCGCCACTAGTCACGCTGAGGTCGCTAGCATCACAACAGGATAAGTGCCTCGTAGAGGGACCAATAAGAAGAGCTAGGGAACAAAGACTGCTGGCACTTAAATACGAGGCTGCGAAGAGAAGGCGACTTCTGCTGTCGACACCAGATTCTGTTACCCACACGAGAGCAAGCTGCCGACAACAGAACGGGCGAACTTTCTGACGGACACGGGACAAGTTGAGAGGCACGTGCAAAGTTTGATGTTCAAGCAGAAACTGTTACAGTAAACTGTTCTCTGCCATCCTGCCTGTCTTCCCTTCTTAACATACAACTGGGGAATATAACAAGTGTCGACGCAGGTGCTTCACACAAGGTTATAACAATGAACCCATCTGCTGTACTGAGCTGATTTATTCTTGAGTAGTTTTACACTGTTGCAGAACTCTCCAAAGTAGTCAACTTCACAGAAATAACACTAAACTCACTAGATGAAGTTTGACGTTAAGCTTTGTGACAGGGGGCCCTTTGATCGAATGCTCAGATTTTAAACGGTTGGCGCCGCTTGGCGTGCGATACCGATCCCCAGCGGTCTTACAGGGCGAGAAGCTACCTCAGAATCCCTGTTAATGTAGCAAATGGATCGCTAGGCTTTCGTCTGTACATTTAGCGGACCCGAGCTTAACTCAGACCGCCTACTTCTTGTCGTGAAGTGGTGGCGTTTAAACTGAAAAGCAAAGGACATTCCTTTTTTAAGAAAATAATCAAGCCCTTGTCTGTTTTGCAAAGGTTTTGATGAGGTAGAAATCTCGCTGTCACCTTAGCACGCCAAAATAACCGTGGCTGAATTTACGTTTAGTTACGGATGCTAGTGAAACATCAATGTTACTTCTTACTCAAGTGCCAACCCGGTTTAACTACAAATTACAGAGCCAAAACAGCTATTATTTTCAATAAGAGGCGGTCTTTGGGAAAATAAGGCAATTTATTCAGTAAATTTTTGACACTGGATCCCCAGGTTGTCGTCAGACTTGAGAAAAATTTGCAAAGAACAGCGCGTTTTGCAAAATTTTCTCAACTCTGATGACGACTTGTGTATCCACTGTCGAACATTTACTGAATAAATTGCCGTATTTTCCCATAAGACGCCTTTCCTTGAAAGTACATTCCTTGGGATGTCTGCCTAACACCTATTATTCTACTTTTCTGCTTAAAGAATTATTTGAACGTGTGCAAAAGGACCCATATCTGATGCAGTGGTGTAGGAACACTGAAAAACACTATCACTGAGAAGCAAAAAGATGGATGCCTTTGATTCGCATGAGGCGTATGGTCCGGGAAATCAAGTAGTATACAAACATATCGGTTTTGTTCGGAAATGTGGTCAACGCAGGGAGCGTCTCTCAACACTGACCGTTACCCTCCTTTCGAAGAGTAAACCTACGAGTGACTTATGTTTTATGAAATGCGTATGGAAAAGTGCATGTCTTTACCCTTTATAGATCGTAGGTATGCATGAATAGCAGCACACCAGATTTGCTCAAAACAACTCTTACGAGCTCTTCGGAGTATGAGTCACACAGGTGGGTTTCAATAAGCTTAAGCTAAAATCAACACACTCTCGTGAATTAATTGGCCGACCGTTCTTTGGTGGCTGAATCAGCATTTGAACCTCAGGTTGTTTGTTCTCTTTCGACGTATGCTTGAAATAGTAGGTTCCTGGTTCGCAACTCTCGTTGTCGTATCCATCACCAGGGCCACCTCGAAAGTACGTGTAAGTAGAGCTTCATGTGTTGTTCTGCTCGGAAGACAGAGTAGTGATCAGTGACTGAATAAGAAAGGCAATTGGGTTTAAGGTACACCAAGTGTACGCAAATAGCTTCTAAGTGCACATAAACTTACCCCTCGTGTAAATTACCTTCATTTGCATGAGATTCAACCGTCAGCTATGGGTGTGGCTTTGGAACATAGTTAATCCCTTAATGAATTATGCTCAACGTTAGATAAGGATGAAGGATACAAGACGGACCAGATATCTGATTGCCCGTTAAGTTAACTCATTTTCACAGTTAAAAACTGGATTGTCGAAGGAAAAGAACAAGTAAGTGAACACTGCATATCAAGTCGGCGTCAAAAGGGCTCTTTTGGTTTATATAACGGGCCGCTTGGTGGAGTGCTGAACTCTGCTACGTAAGCGCATACTCCAGAAAGTAGGGGGAGTACAAAAATCGCCTATAAGCTAGCGTTCCATATACAGAAGCAGCCTTATGACGAGCTTATCAAAAAGTACGAAGTTTCATCCAGTTGATACGATAAACAATGCATCAGAATACTTTGTGCTGCATATAGATAATCAGCTGTGCACCTTTTGTCAAGAAAACAACTAAGACAACTCACTTTATTTCATTCTCCTTGCTTTTTGGCCTGCCGAAACAAGGATCCTTGATAGTAGTATCCTTTTGTTTGCCCGAGTGCTTATGCCCTTCTTGAAAACGAATTCCTTTTTTTACGAACCACAGTTTCAACACTGGGTTTGCTACTGTGAAGAGTTAATTTACTAATTTTAATGACATTGCACAAGACAAAAGCTGAAGAGCAGTCTTATTTCTTCTTTTGCTATTGTTTACTTGCAGTGTGCCAACGCAGATATTATCCACAGTTAGAAATTTGGCTTATAAAAGGGTTAACAAAATTCGATACATTAAGTCAGAAAGCGCAAAATCATACAGAGATTTCTTAACATCAGTAGAATCCATGTTGGCTATCGCGATTACAGCAGTTAAACTGTTTTTGATTGGAAGAAATACCATTTTCAGTGTTCTGTTGCACTACATGCTTTGAAAAACTATAACTATAAGCTAAAACCGGTGAATCAATCAAGGGGATGAGAATGTATTCTTCGATACCTAAGCACAAATGTGCCACAGATCACTGGTTAAATTGTAGCCTGCCGCTTATAGCAATGCAAACGTATTATATAAGTAATAAACGGAAATGTCTAAAATTCCTCACACTCAGAGCTGGTCTTTTAAACGCCATTTAGTATCTAGACGGATCTGAGATATGAATTGATGTAATCATGAAAACTGGTAGCAAGTAAAGGCTACTTCGGGAAACACGCACTGATACGGGCCCACCGCTGTATCTCCGGAGATTTCGGCTTATTATTTTGGCTGTATTTGTTCACCAAGTACATGAGCTTTTAGAAATAACTTAACGTGCATAACGTGGGTTCGGAACTAAGTTGGACCATTTTCTGGTTTGTTCCTCCGTTTCTTATACTCTCGTAGAATTAATGACATTTTGATTAATTACCCTACATTTCGGATAATAATTTGGTTGGAATCTCTTAAGTTTTTACCCCACACAACGGGGAATAGGAACAGGCCATTTTAGGAGTAAATTAGATTTATATTACCGGAAAATAATAGCCAGCTTTAAAGTTGACATTGGTAGTAGGTCAACATTAGCGTACAACTTGGGTTGTTTTTAGGCTGAGGATAGGGAGCTGGAAACATTTCCTTACATTTAGCCCACTACCGACCTTATAACGGGGATTTGGATGGATGCACTACTATTTAATGCCTTCTTAGTGACAAAATTCCAGCAATTCCTTGTTTTCGATTGAACAATCCCCTTGGTGAAAAACTGTTACCACAACTGGAGACATCTGCAAAAACCATTTCCTCAAACACTATCGATTTCGTTGTTGTATTCAATTTCTCCAGATAGAAAGTGAATTACCTGGCTCGTATGGAGCAGCTTATGTCAGCACACTGGTTTGGCGTAGGTCAGATTCAGTGCAAGCACTGATGGACTAGGTGTACGGCCTTCAGTTCAGCCCTTCTTTTTCACTGATGGTTATCTCAAATTTTGTATGTTTGATGTGTGATTTTCCATTCAGGCCGTTTTAGGATGATAAGTAAGTCAATCAAAGTTTTGGTTTTATCCCAGGCATACTGGCGGAGTAATAGGAAACTAACACACGCTTTTGCTATGTGGGAGCCAAATGTTAGTGTGTTTGGAGAAGACTGTCAATCGCAGACAGCACGAAAAGCTAGCTGAACTTGCTGCGGTAGAAATGCATAATTACTGCATAATGCCGTTAGTGTACACCATAAATGAATTCTAAACATCGTTTTTAAATTTTTAGGTAAATAACGTGGCCTGTTTTAGCTGCACCGTCTTTCGGATGTGGCTTCAGGGACAGCGCAGCTGCTATTGCAATCCTCTTGATAAGTCCAATTCCATATCAGTTTATCGCACCCAACAAGTGAGTTTATTCAGTCTCCCAAAGATGTTCATTGACTTCTGCATGTTACAATGCCGTTGCTTGGGATCTAAACTATTGTTCTATGCAAAGGTTCCCTGGATTGTATAGGATTCGAGTGAGACGTTTCGTTTTTCTATCAAAGCACCGCCGCTTGCCCAGCAAGGGCCAGACATAAAGTCGCGGCAAACGTGTTTGGCCACTTTCAGCATAGTTATCTTATGTTAGAATGGAGCGCGCAGCCAGAATTTGTGCTCGTCTTTTGGATATAGCCAGCTTTCTTTCACTGCATTGATTTGCCTGCTTGTGGTTAGCTCTACTGGTTGAGAGCAATATGTCGACGGACTATAAATAGTATGTTTGTATTTAACCCCTATCAACCATCAATGCTTTTGACTTCATAAAATCCAAGCTGATAACAGTTAATCATGCGAAAAACAACGTCATAGATTGTGGAGACAATCACCAAAGTGACGCAGGTAATGCATTGGTACTGCGTGATGCCGTTTATGTACACCCACAGGGATTTCCGGTCAACGGGAGCAAATTCTTTCCCGTACAAAAAAGCGGTTACTCAGTGCCTGTATCGGCTAAAAAAGGTCTTCTGGGTACGAGGCCAGAAGGCACAAAACTCTTAATGCAATCCTGCTACCTCTTTTACATCAGTATTGGTTAACGAGGAAGTTATTTCACTTCCCAAATCATCTCCATTTGGTAAAGTTGATTGTAATCTGAGCTCTTGGTTTATCCAAACAAGCCTTGATATTAAGGTAGGATTTAAACAAGATATGTATTTTCTAGTTTCACGCCCAGTTGGTTTCCAAACGGGAAACCAAACAGAAAGTGTATGGCCAACGTCAAGGTCTATGGCTTACTTGGCAACGCGTAGGGTCATAAATAATGCCTTTTTGAAGATTGCCGACTTCGTACTATGGTTGCAGGATATTTAACTTCACGCTTGTGGTCAGCCCTGATTATTGAAAGCGGAGTATGAGTAGGTTTTTTATAAGCTAGCCCTCGTCATGCACCAATCATTTTTGTACGATCGAAATTAATGGAAAGAATATTTTACCAAACAGAAGTCAATCACGAAAATGTAGAAAAATAAGTATTAAGGCGGAAAATATTGGCATTTGATTGGCCTAAAGTTGAGTGCAGATAACAAAACACTATTTGCAATTAAATTAAGACAGCATACGGCTTACACTGCCCATAAATCAATTCGAGCAAGCAGACAGCACAACTTAATCCCGCGCAAAATAATTTGCATCGGGCATTAAAGCCCATGGGACTGCCACGACAGCTTAGGATTTTTTCCACCCTATTCCCTTCTGCGTTGTTAGCGATTTGTGCATGGCTAGACTTTTGCAGAATATGCATGGAATTCTTGGTTATTTGTGAAGTGAACTTCAAGCAACAGCGACTGAAATGACTTGGGATTTAGGGTCCTTTCACCCGTCCATAGCTCACATATTAAAGCTCAATGTAAGTCATTTGGCTCGATGACGATCTACTGAACACACTTATTTTCCAAGTGACTTCTAAAGTTTCCAATTTTTTTTACTATTTTCCCGCAATGAAAAGCAATTTAGTGCTTAAATATTAAACGACTTACTGGTTACCGGTCCATTTGATTCTTTACCATATTGTCAATTGTGATAAAAAGATAAATACCTTGAACTCTACTCGAGAAAGGACAGAGGTAAGGAAACTTAAACTATTTGTGGCATGTTGAGAATTTCAAACTTTGGGCCATACAGATTCGTTGACGAGATGAGCTCGTTTATAATGATAGAATATCAGGCAACTGCACACGATCCCATCTGTGCGCAACTCGCTGTCTCAGTTGTGATCCATTTGTCTTATTTCGGATTACTGCCGAAAGCAACAGCAGAAGTGACCGCTGAGGAAGCCGGTCCTGTACACTCAAGTTGTCGCAAAACTGACTTAAACTTATACACTACACGATTGCTCTTGCTACTTCAGTCATAGCTGTAATGAAAATAACATATAGACGAGACCGCTGGAGCGATAATTATACTGCGAGTTTGGAACTCGTACAGGAATTCATCATCAGAGACTGCGCGAAGGCAACAACAAGTGAGCGTAGTTGTACTCGATAAATAAGGAAGGAGGCAAAGGGCATTGTTGGCACACACGACTAGTTTTAGTTGTCACCGACCAACTACCTGTGATCTCACGGTGCCATGATGACGCGCAAACTCGGCTGAGGAGTTTGTCGTGTCACATGACTGCGTGACCACCTGCGTAGCGCGTTATAACCGGGGGGGGGGGGGGGTGGGAGGTTTCTTTGATGGAGGCGGCCTTAGACACCAACCCCTCCAGCATTTCCTCCCCCCCCCCCGTCCTGCTGCTGGCTCTTACTGCACTGTATGAATAGTGACTCATAACATTGATTTGTCCCTCTAAACGGCCACTGTATGTTCTAGTATTCACAAGTCGAGTCCCCTTACTGTCTGACCTGTTAAATGGTCAGGTTATTAATCTCGTGGAATTTTAAGGACTGTGTCTGATTGCTCACTTGCGTACAGTCGGTCATTCAACTGCATCAGTGTGCCACAATGGTAGTCGACGGACGATGGGCGATAGTCAAGCTGTTATGACGAGCTCGCGTCGAAGTGAACTTTCCTGATATTCCGCAGCCGTTGATCTGGACGTCTGGGAACAGCCAATCGCAGTTGCCGCATATATGCCTTTTAATTCGGCGACGAATAGCAACCTTGCACGCGTGAACGCTTGCTCTCTGGGTCGCGGGGATTTCCTGCAACTATGCCGCACGTCAGATTACGCCGCTCCAGCGGAAGGTCGTGCTCTCCGTAGCCAATCTTCTTCCTTGTTATTTTTCGTTCCTCTGTGTACATAATATACTGTTCCAAACACGTTCGAAGACTTCTCCTCTCCTAGGTAGCCATGGTCTGAAGATCGCCGTTGCTAGGGTATAATTTACTTTACCCTCCGATAAAGCCTTACTTTGCGGCACCGCGGTCTGTTGCCTTTGGCACATGCTAGAAAGAACCCAAGTGTTGATTGCTCTCACCCATTTTTTTACTTGTGGGTATGTACGTAGTTAGCTGATAAAAAAGCAACCAATGTATTACCGGCAAACGTTAGGGAGTGCAGATTACGCGTATTTCTAGATTATTGGCTGTTGTCGGCTGCACATACCCAACTCCAGTATAGCCTCAGAAACTGCCGCTACACTCGAGTTTCGAACCCGCGACCAATGAGCTAGAGACGAACGTCCTATCCACTGAGCCAGCGAGTCGACGTCTTTGCCGGTTGTCGATCGGGATATAGATTAGTACATAGGTGTACACCGATCAGGTCTAGGATTCACCAAACCTGGCTATTTCGTTTGGCGAAGACTGGACACTTCCAGTTTACCGATAATAAGTTTTTCTCTGTAACTGTTCTTTGTCAGCTGATCCCCAAATACGCCATTATTCTTGTACTCGTCCCTTTGGTTCGCTGTAATGTAGGTTCACCCTTTCGCAGAACGATCTGACACAAACCCTTTTTTGCACCATTGGGGGGCTGCTATTATAATTGAATATTTGATTTATGCCAGTAGTCTGTCTACACACTGTGGTGTTAAGTTCACCATCGGGTCTGCGCGTGACGAGAACATCGAAGAGGGGTACCTTTTGGTGACCTCTTCTTCGCTTGTGATTTGAAGATCGAAGAGACTGCCTTTAAGCAGATGCTGCAGGACCGATAACCCGCCTTGCTCGATTATGACGAGAGTGTCGTCCAAGAACTGGCGCTAAAAGGCGCTCCGTGGTGGTTAAAAACGACCTCTTGTTTGAACAATGCTGCAACTAGTCTGGATATGGGAGAACCCATCGGAATTCTCTCGACTTGTTCACATACTTGGCCATTGAGGGCAGAAAAGGTCGTAACTAGAATGCAATCCAATTTATTCGATGTTTGGTTTCTGTTAGAGTTCAAATTCTCGATGATCGCGCATCCTTCTTTACAACAATAAACTGTTATGTGCATATTTGTCTCCAAATCTGTAATAAGTTCAGAATGAGCAACCTGTCTGCCAGTTCATCTCGCCATTCTCGAACATCATCACCAATTCTTGAGGGATCATGTTGATTTTAACTTAATGCCTGAATTGCGCCTGGTAGCAGTCTCGCTGTCCATTTGACTCTTCATCATAGGGTGCTCTCATGATAAAAAACTAAATTTCTTGAAATTTTCTCGAAGATGGTCAAATATAACTAAAACATTTCTGTTTTATTATTCGTAAAATTTCACACACTATGCGTTTAGCGGATTTACCTGGAAAGCCATTTATTCCAATCGATTATCGCACATCTTCCCGCGGCCTCAGCTACGAGGAGATCGCTACCTTTGCTATGACTCGGCGTTAATCCTTCGGATAACCGGCAGTAGGTCAAAAAGTAACCTTCGTACGAAATCTGTCTCTAAACTGACTGATTCATATAAACTGTCTGAGTACTTTTTGCCATTTCAAGTATTTTACAAATTTGAAAAAAATCGAGTTTAAGCAAACTTTTAATTGGTATGGAATGTGCACCTTGAGCACCAACCCTTTCTGCCATTATCAAAAGACGTCATCACACGTCAACGCACCCGATTTGTAATCAATGCACCGCTAATTTGTGATCTAGTCTCAAAAGAAGCGAGTTTTGGATGACTAACTGGATTAGAAGCGTACCGCCCAGAGCGAAGCAGAACATCAGATCTCCTGTGGGCATAATCCTACATGCACGCCGGGTTTTCTAGATTCCTGCACCTATGCATGGATGGAAAGCTATAGAGGACAGCGTTGCTATCTGTCTCTATCATGAAACGAGTCTAAACATGAACTTTTTTTCACAAAGTCAACAGCAGCATTTGAAGTGCATTCAAATGACATCCAATAGAATTCATCTTAGCAGGAAGGCTTTGCTGCTGCTACTCTCTCGCCTCAGATAACGCTCCATGAACACAAAACGAAAAATAAGCGAATTGTGAAATGCAAAGATGAATGTAAAGACTTCAGCATCAGTGATAAGCTGTTTGCGTTTCTACGAATACTCTGCAAGCCAGGAAGTGGAATTTGTTTCTCGTTAACTGAAGCAGAAGACCATACAAAAGGATACTTCTGAGGTAAGAAACCGACAGGTTTGTTCGAACGGCCTGCCCTGGGAATGCTTTTATCAATGCGTCCTTCATAAGAGTCAAAGGGGTAGGATTATTATAGCTTGTTGAGAACAAAACCCGTTGGTAAAGGTTGCATACGGGTTGATTCATTGTAAAGTTCTGATATCCAAGGCTGTGCACAAAAGGATAATTTGGAGGAGGAGTGAAGTCGTAAACTTATTATCTACAAGGATTCAAATGAACCAACTTTTTTTCTAGTTTACGCAAATCAACAGATCCAGGTTACAAGCGTCAACAAATGCTACTGAATACTGATGACATTTAAGAGGATAGTTGTTCGAACTTCTGCCAGTTGGAGTCAGGGCTTTTGGCTGTGACGAGAAAGCTAACACTACAGCCTCCAAGATGACAGCCGCCCGCCCACATTTACTGAACCTGGTGAAACTCTCTAAGTTTAATACAAAGTAATGACTCTATAGGGTGCAAAAGCAAGTCGAATTAGAATCGACGGAAAACCGTAGGGAAGTTTTAGCTGTTGACTAAAATGAAAACAATTCTTACTGCGATTTCCTCTCAGATTTTAATGTTTCTACAATCATTAAAACTCCACAAAAAGCAGAAACTTTGATTTCGTCATTCATTTTTTACCAGCTCTTGCTTCAAAGCACATGACAAGATTACAGTTAATGCTATGTACGGAGGGTAAAATAGAGTCAGTTATCGATCTGACAGTGGAGCTAACTGCCAAAGCTTCGTATGTTAAACAAACGCTGTTACTAAATGAACCTCAGCCGAAAGTCAGTATTCTCATGTGAGCAGTAAGACACTCAGGTGCTGGCCACTACCTGGATCCCAACAGCCTTTTGAAGTGATTTTTTGATTTGCGACAAAAAATTTTCAAAATGACATCGACGCCTGTGGACGGCACACGGGGAACAGCTTCATTGTTTCACATTTCTTTAGCTGCATTCGAAGTTAGTTTACCCGTGAAAATGAGCCAATTTATTTCACAAGGCAGTTAATTCGTTCTACTTCATCGTTTTTGTCACTGGCCTATGGTTTCAGTAAAAACTCAATGCTTTCAGGGAACTGTAAAGTAAAAAGTTGAAATGATTGTTATTTGAATTAGTAGGTCTTTGTTTGGCGATTGCAAACGTATGTGTAGTACATGCGTCTTGCAGCAAGTAGTTTATGGCCGCTAAACTCAAATTCAGTTTAATAAATTAAATATGCCATTTTAGGCATTCCAAAGCAGATGAAGAACTATTCAGAACATAAGCAATTTTCTCGTAAGCATCGGAACTCTCCAAAGAACCCTTTCCATCTTAAGCAAGGAACTTAACGTTATTGGTAATTTTCCAAGATCAGCGACTTACTTTTATTTAATGCAAACTTTTTCTTCAAATAATGATACTGTTCCTATTTGTAGGAATTCTTTTTGGTCGTTACTACAGTTTATTTAAGTATGCAGCATCTTTAAATATTGGCGAGGATGGTCATGATTTCGTTTTGTGGATAAATAAAATCCCCAAAACTAATAATTACGGTAGTGAGCAACCTACTCACCATGTACGCCTATCAATAAATAGTGTGTTCATAACATTTAAGGTTCAAGTTTGCATTACCTAATGGAGTCTTATCGTCCGGTTACGGGCCTCACTCGTCCCGCAATTTGTCACTGAGAGTCCACCTAAGAATGTTAGCATTCCCGTTTAAAAAGAGCAAAGCAGTGAGTGTTTTGTTTAGTCGGGTCGAGAGTTCGAGCCTCGAGTGATGCACCACATGAAGGTTGACGGTGGCTGGCTAACGACAACTAATTCGCCAGAAATGGTCGTTCCAGTCTCCATTGTCTTTATTGGTAATGTACTCAAAAGGATGTTTTGGGGTCTTCAGAAAGGCCTGTATCCAAAAGGTGTTCAGTAGTGGAAGAACTGGGAGTCCTATTCTCCTGTTTTAATAGCCAACTCAGCAAGTGCTCCTTAGCTCTGGCTGCCAATTGCCGTTGTGTTCACCCTCAGTACTTTTATCCGCAATTGCATATAAATTCGTTAACACAATTTGAAGTGGCGTACAATGGCAAGGCACTGATAGGACCTACTCTGTTGCTGAGATCATATTTTGCATCTCGACAAAGAGCCTTCTGATTCCAATTGCAAGGGTGCCTTTCCATTGAACGCCTCTTCAAATTGTGGTATCGAATTTACATGCACTTGAGGATGCAACTACATAGGGCGAAGACAACGGCTATTGGCAGACAGAGCTAAGGAGCACTTGCCGAGTTGGCTATTAAAACAGGAGAATAGGACTCCTATTTCTTTCATTACTGAACACCTGTGGGATACAGGCCATTCTGTAGACCCCAAAACATCATTTCGATTACTTGTTCGAGCACAAACAACTCGTACTTTGCGCTACCTGGAGACAGCCTCTATACTATGGTCAAAACCCGACCTATGTAAACAGCTGGAGCATGCTGTGAACCTTGCTTTACCCTGGTAACATCCGGCTCCTTGATTCACACCTCCCCTGCCCGCATTTTTGCTTCAAAGTTATTTCCCCTATCTCTTTGTCCACAGTGTTTCACTTCCTTACATTACTAATAAGACTAATTAGCCCAATTTACTAATTGACCTTCTTGACCTGTCTCTATGACCTCTTCTGTATGAATTCAATTGTTGCATTCTCTCTTTCGTTACTCACTTTATGTAGCGAGAGGACGCAGTTGATGAGCACTCGCGAAATTAAGGTTTCCAATAAATTCTTCTATATACGCAATTTTCAAACGTTACTTTCACTTGAATATTCTTCCTCATGAACCGTGTTTTTTAATGAATCCCGTCTGCGTATTAATACCGTGCCGAAATGTTTTGGAGCTTCATGCATCAGTTGCTTATGAAAGTGGTTCCTGATAGAGAAGACGGGAAAGGGAGCGCATTTTTTTCGTAAGCTGGTGTTAACTCCAATAACCACATGTGATTGTATTACTTGAAACGAATGAGTGGTCGCCTAAAATTGTGTAAACGACCTCTTTTTTAATTTTCTGCTGTACTGATGCATTTTTCCACTACTGTATACCAATAGGGAAGAGCAAATGCGTTTGCCTATAGATCCCATCATAAACTTGGCTCAACTTGGCTTGACACACACCAAAGCATACAATATGCCTTCTCAAAGACAGTTTACAACATCCGAGGTAGCCTGATGCTACCTCGGAGGTTCACGAATTAAAAGAAGGAAAAGGGTCGAAAAACGAAACGGGTTGTTTGTTATTCTGAGCCTTCGGACTCCTACAAGAGTCCATCGTCACGGATAGGAAGCAGCAACAAATGGGGGCAAGTTTTCGTCGACGATTTTATTTCTTGGAGCCAATTGTGAAAAAAACTCGCGGCATTCGGCGGGATTCGAACCCACATAGGAGAGAGACCTTTTAGCCAAGCCAACGCTCTACCCACTTGAGCTACGAATGTCGCGCTTCACGCCGTGAGTTTAATCACACTTGGATCGATATTACCCGCTCAACTTTGCCGCTCACATGGAATCCACCAATGCGGGACAGCAAGTTGACTGTCCAAGCAGTGATTAAACTCACGGTGTGAATCGCGACATTCGTAGCTCTAGTGGGTAGGGCGTTGGCTTGGCTAAAAGGCCTCTCTCCTATGCGGGTTCGAATCCCGCCGAATGCCGCGAGTTTTTTCACAATTGGTTCAACTAAATTAACTAAATCTGCCAAACCAACTTAATGATTTTATTTTTGTAAATATTCCCACCCAACACGCTGATCTCGCCTACTGGCGCAGACTGACATAACCTGCAGTGGCCAATCGGCACCCCACACCAAACAATTATTGATTTTTTACGCACAGGCCTTATCTAGCCCTCATTTGTTGCTGCTTCCCAATCCTTGACAGTCGACTCTTCTAGGAGTCCAAAAGCTCAGAATAACAAACAAATCGTTCCGGTGTTCGACCCCCTGTCTTCTTTAACGAGGAGGTTTTGTGATCGCCACACCGTGGACGTGGTAATTAATACGCCACAACCTTCAGCGCCGCGGCCTTTCTTTACTCACAATTGGCTTGCGCCTGCAGGAAAAAAAGCCGGCCATTCTGTCATTGCGGCGATCCTGCTTGTATCACTGACATGCGTGGCGGGGCGGGGTGAGGGGGGGGAGGTGTGAAGCTAGCCGCTGCGCGCATTTGTGTTGCCAGCGCATTTGCTGTGGTGCAGCTGCTGTTGCGGCTTCAGTGCGATCCTTGAGACTGTATTAACACTCTTTGCGGCGGTGTGTGTATGCATAGCCAGGCTGGTGTGCGGCTCTGCGTTTGTGTGTGTGCCGACTGGGGCCTGGGAATATTTTAAGCGTGTACATTTCCACACACATGCACACTCAAGGTAGGAAGGAAGGAAATCTGCCGTACGGGGAGGATTGGTGGCCAGTGCTGGCCATAAGAGGTAATTCTGGGTGTAACATTCGATCACTGTGCTTCTTTGGGGGGGGGGGGGGGGGGGGGGGGGGGGGGGGGGGGGAGAGGAACCCATCTTTTCTTACGTCCTATTCGAAGTCGCAGTCATGAATGTACCCCCTCATCCTCCTTTAGTACGCATTTTATATGGGAAACTGATTTGTTTGCGAAAGGCTCTAACTAACAAAATTAACTGTCACTCGATTATTCATATGATTCCTGTCTTTTCTAACTAGACCCCAAGTGCCATGTGTGCTTTCAACTCCAAATAAATGATTGGATGGATTGGAAATATTAACTAATGACAAAAATGACCCTATTCAGGTGAAGTTATCGATGGAAATTAAAAATACGATAAATTATATTAAGTTGGTTTGGCAGATTTGGTTAATTTAAGTGACCCAATTGTGAAAAAACTCGTGGCATTCGGTGGG
This sequence comes from Ligula intestinalis, assembly GCA_036362985.1. Taxonomy (NCBI): domain Eukaryota; kingdom Metazoa; phylum Platyhelminthes; class Cestoda; order Diphyllobothriidea; family Diphyllobothriidae; genus Ligula; species Ligula intestinalis. The sequence goes on along the minus strand of JAYGXS010000002.1, from coordinate 80,613,938 downwards.
ATTCAAACCCGCAGATTGAAGATTGTGTAAACAGTAAAATTTCTTGGATCCATAAATTTCGAGAGTGCTCCTCAGTTGCTTCCTCTTATTGCATAATGTGAATAACGCAAGAGAAAATACAAAATTGAATTCACACAAAAAAATCGATACAACAGCAAGATCATAGGAAAGGGCCAAGAGGCTGATCAACAACGTAAGAAAGCTAAAACGCTGTGGGTGGCAAAAACGACGAAAAGAAATCTAAGGCAAAAGGTTGGGACGGGAACTGTGTAAACAGGGAGCCGGTGTAATCACGGAAGTGTAAGGTTCACCACGTGTTCCAGTTGTTTACATAGGTAGGGCTTAGACCACGGTATGTTGGCTGCCTCCATGTAGCGTAAGGTACGAGTTGTTCGTGCCCCAAGAAGAACTCGGAAGGAAGTATTGGGGTCCACAGAATGGCCCGTGTCTAATACATTTTGAGTAATCGATGAAAGGGGAGTTCTGTTTTCTTGTTTCATTAACCAGCTAAGTAAATGCTCCTTAGCTCTGGCAGCTAATTGCAGTTGCGTTCGCCCAATGTACTTGCATCCGCAAGTGCATGTAAATTCGTGAACGTCTAGGAAGGAAAGCTGGTTCTCCCGTTCGTGTTCCATAGTAAACTTAATCTTAGGATGCAAAATTTCGTCGACGGAAAATATAGATACTAAGAAGACCAAGGGGCTGAAAAGCCTCTGACTAACACGTATGCCACAACGTATAACTTCACTACACCTAGCAAGTGCCACGGTGTGTATCTTACTGCTGCCTTCGCACGATAGAAGAAATTTATATTCAAAGCAAAGTTTTCCAGGTGCCAAGTTGTAAATTGCAAGAACAGCCGGATTTCTTTGATCCATAACTTTCAGGAGCGCTCATCAGCTGCTACCTCTCATCAATTATACGGAGTCTCTTGAATGATTAAAGAATATACAGTTACATTGAACAAAACATGTAAAGATAAATGATTTTCGAAGAATAATGGTTTTTGACACAGAACATAATACAGTGTCGATCACCACAAATAAGATGAAGGTAGTAGCTGATGAGCGCTCCTGCAATTTATGGATCCAATAAATTCTGCTGTTCTTGCAATTCACAAATTAATATTCAACTTAAGTTCTTGTCTTCGACTGTAACCTCTGAAGGAAGATTCAACTATTCATTTGATGATCCACTCAAGAGCACATAAGACGTGTTATCATATGCAAACTTCCACAGCCTACCTTTGCCTTTCACTTTTGGCCTCGAGATAAAGAAGGCGACGTATACTGAAGCTCCAAATCGTTGAATATTGATAAAAAGTCCGACTTAACATGCTTTTAACTATCTTCCTAATAGTAAAATGAGGTACAATAATTTCTGATTGCGAAAACTGTCTGAAAAATGAAATTAATCAATTAAACGTTACCAATACTGTATACGTGACATAGTCACTTGCATAATTATAGAATGTACAAATACATTTCACTAAACATGTAAAAATAAATGTTTTTCCAAGAATTTTAGTTTTTGACATATACATAATACAGTATAGATTACCACAAATAGGATACAAGATAGCACATGTTTTTCAAAAGCACGAGAAGAACACAAGGGTTAACTACTTGATGACAACAAAACAGGCCTTAGCTTAACCACATAAATGTCCCATTTTAGAAGGCGATATAAGAAACAGTGCCTTATCATTATAACGGAAAATACATATTCAAGTTTACTTGGTGCGATTCCCATTTGGTTCTAGTTACAAATATATTTGTTGATTGCCAGAGGTTTATAAACTGACTATGATTTTAATTAACTTTATTGGCTTCAATCTGCTCACAATAAAGGTTGCACGCAGATACTTTCAACTGGCTCGGAAATATCATTATGAAACCTATCTTATTGTCTCCCCAATGTCCAAAAGGAGCTGACATATGTAACTTATAAACTTTGGAGCACACGAATACATTACGTGAGGGTTCACGAAACCGAAGCTCTATTATAAAGTGTACTTATTTACAGATTGTCCTTTTCCCTTTATAAAGAAGGAGGAGCCGAAGCTTACTTCAAAGCGTGCGATATAATGTATGCTATATTAGGGGTACATTTACGAATTGATTTTGTCTCCAGCCTCAGAACATAACTGTTTACAATATTTGATTTGAAAAAAGTATTGATTTCCAAAATTATTTCAATATGTTCAGTCTGTTTGGTAAGCATATGTACTGATAGACAGGAAATTGGCTAAACGACAAAATCTATAAGGAATTTTTTGTTGCTTGACAGGTTTTACAAATCTTGGACTGCGTCAATGAGCTCTTCCAGAAACTTTATTTTGACTCAGCTTCATCGAAGTGGAGGATAGAATAAATAAATAATTTTTTAGTTGTTCGGAAAGAAATAGCTAACGTAACGTTAGCTGGTGTATAGGTGGTTTTTTAGACGCAGACTGAATGCTGATATGAATAGCAGATGCTAATTTAAAACCCAGATGTGTTTTCTACTGTTGCATGTGCCTGAGCTTTTAGCCAGCACAGGTGCCGTCATTATGGTGCATTATGTAATCTCTAAAAATACTGCTGACTGACGCCTGCTTTGAAGCGTCACTCTACCAGTGTGGTTGCTTGAAGTATCAGCTTATTGGAACACAAACAGCGTCAACATGCGCACACTTGCCCTCAACTGTTCCCTATGAATATTTAGCTAAGCGCGCTACCATCGCTGCTGCTGCTGCTGACGTTTTTGTCTCGACCACCTGGCTCATCACAGTTATTTGCCTTTCCAGCCAACCTTCCCACACGGTCTTTCCGATTGTAAAATGTGCATATGCTTGCGAGTTGACAGCACCGCCCTCGCCTGCAGGCAACCAGCTGGACACCGAATCCTTGAGCGTGCTCCAAACGTAGCCATAAAAACAGTCAACGCCATGCTTTTACACACTCGTCCCCTCCCTGTCGCGGGTAGGACTAAACACGGTCGTCACGCAGCCTAGCTTGGCCATAGGTGACGGCTGCCAAAGGCAGACTTATGTAGACAATAGATCTCTCATTCTAGTGCCTTCCATCTTCTGTGGATAGCCTGGTACTCACCTGTTGATTTTGACGCCAAAGACACACACACCTAACCGTTGCAAATGTACCGGACGGCACACACACTCACTTTGATCTCAAAAAATAGGGGCCATTTGGTCACGCAAACTCTTCTACTCGCGTTTCGCTAAGGGTGGCGAAGTTGGAGTTAGAACATACAGTGCACTAGAATGATCAGTGCAATTTCATGCAATGACACCGCGCTATGCGGCCGACATAAGGTTTAAGATTGTTAAGGCATCTCTGAGCTAAGCCAAGTGCCTGTATGGCATCAATTATGGTATCGAATCTGATTCCCCCTGAGTGTGGGCGATTCAAATCAGCCACAAGATCATTTGATTGGATGTAGTTACATCGAAAGAAATAAAGCGACTACTTAATTATGAACATAAGTCCACCTAAGGGTGCAGAAAATATCACAGAAGCGTGATTAGTATTTAACCGGACTAAACGTTTTGACCTTCCGATTATAAATACTACACAAGAAATATTTTTTTCGTATAATTTTTCCGTAAAAAAATATTTGAACTTATAAAGGTAGTAAAAATCAACGGTAAAAATGCATACTATTTAAGTAGCCACTGAGAAGAAGACGACTCGATCGCTGGGACAAAACGTTTCGAGATCCGTCGCGGATTCGTCATGAGATACATAAACAGAGAGCAGTAGTAGATACGGGACCCGTAAGTAGCCACTGTTTACAGTGCAAACGTTTTGCTAGCGGTCAGTAAGAAACTCATTAAAAAGCCAGCACCCTATCGTGACTGAAATGACTTCACTGTAGCTTACACGATACTCAGTATTAAAACCTTACGCAATGCCAATTAGTGAAAGGGTTTCAATCTTTCGCATATGTTGGCCTGCTACACGAATTCTAGGCCTTACTGTACATATTTATTGACCGCTGTTGCTGGTAAAAGATTTATGCAATGGCTCCTCCTGGATTATTTGCCGATATCTATCATAAATAACTGTGCTCAATGCACTAGTGCATCCGAGGTCCAAATTCAAATCCTGTGGAGCATTTCGGATTTCTGACGCAAACAACAAAATCGCTTTTCCCACGCTCCGCCACCTATGTTTGGGAAATTGCGAGGTGTGCCAGTTGCACACTGGACGGTAGTGGAAGTGATTCCTTACTGCCCAATGTGCACGTGTATAAAGCACACAACAGGGGCCACAGGAATGACCTTTGAGTTTTCCTTAGTTTCTCTCCTATCACTTCTTGATAACTGATCAAACGACTGCTGGTTAAGCACCTCGAATAACTGTAAGAATTGACTAGTCCACTTTCCTGTAGAAGGCCGAGAGAGTTGCACGGGAGTGGGGACAGTATTCAAGCAAGCGCTTAACTGGTGCTTAGCCGGTGTTTGAACGTCAGCGTGCAGTCGACTGGAACAAAGGGGTCAACAGTAACACAATTCTTACAGGGAGGGAACTCGGGCACGCAAATCAGAGCAACCTAATCCGAAGATGAAATTGACGTGGGGAAGTCACATTAGGCGTTAATTGACTACAGGAGCATTGCTATTTGATTAAATGCCACCGAAAATTGTGAAAAAAAATTAATTCGCAAAGATTTCCCATGTAGAGTTGTTTTACGACATATTGTGCAGCATAATCCGACAAATTTTAAGTCACGCCACGAGGATAGACTTTGAATGCACTATTCCTCGCCCATCTGGGACAAACATATTCTGTAAAAAAATGGCTACTTAAGTATCATTGATTTTCAAGACGCTTATGAAATCCGAAAATAAACTAGGGGATCTTCCTCATGAAATATTCACCGAACTTCTTAAATGAACTTTCGATTCAAAACTGTACTCAGCTATGGTTGTCATAGTAATTATCGTGAAACATAATCCGTTCTCTTTGAACACGGTTTACTCGGTTTAAAAATAGAACCTGATAAACTGCAGAATAATTTTAAACGCGGCGTGGCGTTAAAGATGTGTAATAACCTTGCGTGTGCCTGCGTCGACACTGTTTATATCCCCCAGTCCTATTTTAAGAAATTAAGGCAGACAGGATTGCAGAGAATAGTGTTTACTTTAACCGTTTCTGCTCGCACATCAACTCGGTCTTCTGTGTGGCCGTCAGCAGCGTGTCTTCTGTCTTAGGTCTCGTCTTGGCAGCAGAGTCTTGGGTTGCCAGCAGCAGAATTCCGCCTCCAGCGGTGGCAGCGTATTTAAAGCCCGGCAGTCTTTGTTCCCTATTGGCCCCTTCGCTAGTGGCACATGCGAGCAGCCATCGTGTGCTGTCCTCAGCGTGACACGTCGCGCCACTGTGACGCGCGCATGTGCATGCGTCCTTTTGTGGCCCCTTGTTATGCGTGAACTCAGAACCCGGCCGGCGGCTATCCTTGCGTCCTCGCATGTCGGCCCTATGAAGGTCGCGTTCTTGCCCGCTCTGCCTACCCCCGCTGGCATGTAACTGCCTTTGTTCTCTTGCCCTCAGGATGGCCCGAGTGATGACTCGTGTGCTGGGCCGTCATAACAACATGTACTTAGGGTTTCAAAACTCTGATGTAACTTCTACTGCCAACAGCACCCCTCCCACCTCTTAACGCACACTGACACGGCAGGCTGGTTTGCCGTCGAGGTTGAACCTTCCTCACACGTAGTCGAGATGGCCGCTTTCCTACCAACATGCCGATGCACGCATAGTCGAGAACTTTCCTCCCACCAGCAGGCAGACCCAGTGGCCCACGCGGGCGGAGATGACCTTTCCTCCTCTCAAGCAGTACTGACCCGACTCACACATGCTAGCCACAGAAACTGGTACAAGTCACAACCGTCGCTTCAACCTGAAGTAGTCGAGGTCACCTTCCGCCTAGGAACAACCACTGGTCGCACTGACCCGACTCACGCATGCCAGCTGCACAATATCATGCAAGTCACAACAGTCTGCAAGTCAAACTTCCTCCTAACCCTTATGTGCACAATACATAGTAGAACAGTCAAAAAGGTAACGACGACCCCTTGCTTAGTCTCGGTATGCAGATTCATCCTATCAGTAGGCACAAGTCAAACTCAAGTGGCCAATGCATCGCAAAGGTATCGACCCAAATAACGCCGAAGTCGTGAAAGTCACTAAGTAGGCTTCCAACGAAGGGAGCTCCATCTGGGTAACACCGTCACACTGATAAGCTAGCAATAGAGTTGCACACTAATCCACCAGGCAATAGCTGGGTCAAGCATTGAGCGTTAGATAGATTTAAGCTATTCATGTGTATATAATATGCGCATATTTCCACATTAGTCTTTAGCAGTAACTGCGTCTCGAAAATGAATACCCGAAAGCGTGGGATATTACTGAAACACATTTTTCTAAATTTTAAGAAGCGTACGAATGCTATTGCACAGACTGCCAAAAGAAATGGTTACCCTAAGTTAGAGAATGTCTGTCCCCCTATTCCAGACCTGAGGGGATATTAAGCAATAAGTTTTCCAAAAGAAAGGTTAAAAGTCACGAAGTTCAACTGAAGCTCGGGTTTTGCGATCGCACAAAAATCTCTAATTATAATACTGACACCATAAGAACGCTTGGTAGGATAAACCTGCTCACAAAATGATTCCCATGAGATTTATCAACGAAAAAAATCATGGACAAGTGCGCTCGGCCTTTTTTTTGCCTGAGCGAATTGTGATGTGGGACGGCAGAGGATCATGGACGACAGCCGGAGGCGATGTATCAAAGCATTCAAAAAATTGAAGTTAAACCAAATAAGTTGGCAATTAGCAGTCGAAAGTATCCGCAAATTCATCGAGTTTTTGAAGCATTCCTAATTCTCACAGAAGAAAATCTGCGACGAAACTGATTTTCGGGAAATTCTAGGTTTTTCAGCGTGCTGTTGTTGTTATATGCTATTTAGACCTACAGAATAAAGTGTAATCCTTTATCCACCAACTGACTACTTAATCAACGTCCCAAATAGTCTCAACAATACATTATAGAGACCGAAAAAGCTATTCCCTTTAGGCATACTATTCAGGAAATAAAAGATTGTGAACAATGGTAAAAGTGGTCGATGAGCGCCCACCAATAGGTTGTGGAGCTCAGTCTTCCCATGGTGTCTTGTGGTTAACCCTCAAACGTCTGCCAGCAACCGCAAAGCGGCTCAAAAGATGGACATTACCGACAAAGAGGAGACTGAAATCGCCAGTTATGGCTAATAAGCAGTCACCAGACAGCAATGCTGTTAGGACGGCCAGCACGCGAGTCATAACTCGTGCCGTCCTAAGGGCAAAAAATCAAAGGAAGCTCACATTTGAGTGGAGGCCGGCAGAACGGGACAAGAACACGACCTTCAAATGACCGACACGGGAGGACGCAACGACAGCCGCCGGCCGGGTTCTGAGGTCGCGCCTGGCCAGGGGCAAAGCGCGCGTGCCAAGTGTCACACTGAGGACACCACAAGATGGCTGCTCGCATGGGCCACTAGCAGAGGGGCCACTAGGGAAAAAACGCCGCTAGACCTTAAATACGCTGCCACCGACACGAGGCGGCACTCTGCTGCTGAGGGTCTGAGAGTCTGTTGCCAAGACCTGCTGTAGGCCCAGACGAGAACGACGACGGAGCACACGCTGTTGACGGAGACAGGACGAGGCGCAGAAAAGATCGAGGTGCAGACAAGACCGAGCTGCACAGGAGGACAAGCTGTCGAACACACAGAAGACACAGTTTATATTAAAGCAGAAACAGTGATAGTAAATTATTATCTGCTATCCTGTCTGCCCTTCTTTCCTAACATACGATTAGGGGATATAAGCACTGTCGACATAGGCAACCCCCAAGTTTATAAAAAGTGTCGACACAGGCGCACATGAGGTTATAACAAATGCGCAAACTAAAGTTTAGCATCACCCGAGACCTGTCGGTTAGAAGTCCAACTACATAATCCACTGCACCACGAGCTCGGTGTCTTGTCGGTTTCGATTAAGAACATTTAAAATTGACTATGCGCACTTACTGATCGGATACGGAGTCCCTCATCCTTTTATGCAGTCCTGGTGCTTACTCTCGGGCCTGTCCAGCAGCCGCAAAGTAGCTTGTGATATAAGCAGACTGTCATTATTGATACAGTAGTCGCCGGTTATTAAGCCCACGTTTAATAGGCCTAGCCGCCTATTAAGCCCAAATCAGCTTGGGACGGATTATTATATCGTAAAATCCGCCGGCTAATGAGCCCAGTCGCCGGCTACAAAGCCCAGTTTGCCAACAGAATAGAGTGAAATTCTCATCTTTCTGCGTGCGCAACTGGTTACATACTTTTTTGTTTTTGTTATTGCTTAAAATACAGACAAACAGAATTCTTTTCTTGTACATAACCTAACTCTCCACATAATACAATACGTATGTAATGTATAGTGCCTATCCTGCGTTTTCTAATCAAGAACTAGGACTCTCCGCTTAATGCGCCTGCCGCTTATTAAGCCTAATTTGGCCTGGGCCCGAGGTGGGCTTAATAGCCGGCGAGTACTGTATTACTCTGTTTAAAAAAACCGATGTGCAGTCAAGCTTCCATAAGGAAAAATCAAGTCAATTTAAACAGACCTAAAAAGCGTCAGGCAAAGCAATAGAATCCATCCAGAGGTGATCTCGCTTTTCGCAGAAACCATCAGGTGGCTCACGAACGGAGCTGTGTAAGAGCGCTGTTCAAAAGTATCCAGACTCACTGTAGTAACCCGGTAGAAAAAGCACGTGAGGCCCGACATCTGCGCGACCAGTTTATGTGGAATGCCTATCCTAAGGCCTTCATAAGCCTATGTCTATGTGCTTGCACTCCGAGGACCCAAATAGAACCAACCTCTACGATTTGGCATGTGCTGCCATGCATAAAGGATGCTTGCTTTCGTTGCCAACTGTATTACTGACGATGGACTCCCGCAGGAGTTCGAAAGCTCAGACTAATGAAACTATGACTTGGTAGGTCGACACAGCTTCTTCTTCTTCTTAATATTAGATAAGCATATCACTGCCGGGACTGCATTTTATATTACATTGCTGCACAGAAACACGGTTCCAATGTTTTATTCTTAAAAAAACGTAATTACATGCTCCACGGCTGTCGGCCCTTCATGTACATGCGGAGGGCGAAGGAGGGGGGTAAAACGGCCTTGCACTTTGGCGCACATGAACGAATACATGAGTAGAAGCCGTAGATGTATATATATATATATATCGATATGTATCAAAAGACCACAGTCGGTTAACTTAAAATGCTGGAGTCAGGCGTGGGAGAGGAGGATGCGGGACCGGTTGTTGTCGGACAGGCGGGAGGGCGCTGTTTAGTGGAGGGGGGGGGGATAAATGCATCGCCAGACGCCATTGGCAACAGCAGCGGTCCTGCAGCAAAGGCCAGTAGGAGAGCGCGAGCCTATGGCAGAGATATGAAAGACGAACCCCAGCAAAATCGCAGGGAAACTGGACGGTAGGGGGTGGGATGGGGGCGATGTAGGTTGTGACATATACTTGCGAAGAATGTGGAGCTCGGGGGGAGCGGGTGGGCAAACGAGGAAAATGAAATGAAAAGTGAGAACTAGAAATCATGAAGAGGAAACAATAAGAGTAGACAGTTATTGCGCGCAGCAGGAGGAAGGGGGGGGGGAGGGATGGGGGCGGTAAGATGGCGTCGTCAGGTCAGTCACAATGGAGAGTAAGCTCATCAGTAGAAAACGCCCGAGAAAAAAAGGCATTGGAGTTTATTTTGTCCAGTATCACTAGAAAAAAAAACGGTATCGTGTGGTAAAAGAGAGGCAGTTGTAAAACGATATTAAAATGGGTTGTGAGCAGGAGAGAATTGATGCACAGTGACGTGCTAGCTGAGGATCATCGGACGTAGGGCTGGTTTTAAGCCCAAGCTCATAGATGCGGTCCGCTTCCGTGGCAGTTCTGCCATGTCTGTGAAAAACACCGAACAGGCCTGCAAGTGTAAAGAAGAAAACATATGACGGTAAAGAAATGCACAGAAGGTTAATCAAATGACGGGGATGCGTTTGCATCCGGAGAAAATAAAGAAAACGAATGTAAACACTCGTTAAAATATATGAAGTACACGTGAAAAATTGACCGATTCATTAATTTCACTCTGTTTTAAATTTAAATTTGTTAAATACGGGTAAAGGCAGTCTGCGAACGTATGTCTTGGTAAAAGGGTAAAGTGTTCACTGAGAAAAACAATAAACAGACTACTTATGATAACAACAGACAGGACAGACGCCGATAACGATTCCTCTAAGGTATTCACGTGTCTCAATCGATCGCCTCAAATGATGCTTTCTATATTTTATCATTATTAAAACATTCTAAATAAGCTTTTATATGTTTACTTATTAGAAGCACGTTTGTTGAAGATGGCACTACGGGCCATCTTTATAAACTCATTCAAGATAAGAGCCTACTAACTGAAAAAATATATATCTGAATAAACACCCACGATGACTGCACTCCACAGCAAAATAAATACTTCCTCTTTTAAGTTATCTGTTTACCAGGTGTTTTACTATACTATTTCGCCAATGAATGCACGCAACCTTTCTTTTTCTCTCTCTTTTTTCCTTTTCTTCTTCTTCTTTTTCTTCGCTGGTCTGGGAAAATGACAAATTGTGTCAACGCATAAATCGCCCCAACCAACATGGCACTGTTGATCCATTTTTTCCCTTTTTCGATTAATTGCAGAGAACGCTACACGACAGTTTAACCATCGACTTCGACGATGTCCACAACATATTGGTCCAGGAATAGATCAGTTGTAAGCGATTGCAGACCTGCGTTGCATTTACCGCATTATCTTCTCTCATTCATCTGTGCTTGGTGTCAAGGCAGAGCCAAGAATGAGGGCGGGATCGAACGGTCCCGCCACCGCGTCTGGCCCAGATCACACGGAATGGGAGTGTCAGAAATGCCGGGCTGCATGATAGTCAGCGATTGTTCGACGACGATGCACAGGGTGTTGCTGCATGATAGACAGCGATAGGTCCACGGTGCTAAACATTGAATTGCTTTATGATAGTCAGCAATTGTGCTACGGAGATGGCCACAGTGAGTTCGGAATCTGTGTTGCCAACTTGTAAATTTGACCAAGGTTTTGGTATCGCCGTCTACGTAACGCCTTGAGTGAGCCCCAAAGCAAGAACACGACAAGAAGTGGACCAAAGTAGAACTCTTGGAGATAACATAGGACAGCATAATTTAAAGCAAGCGAACGCGTATGTACAAGGTTGGACCAATTAGATGGTGGCAACAAGAAAGCCACAACTTCATTGGCTGTGTGAGTCATGCGGTTGGCGTGTTATTCTTCGGGTTGGCTGGAGATGGGCGCGGCGTCACACAATGTATTTTGTGGGTGTGGGCGGACCGGTTGTCCGGCTTGGGTTAGAGTCCCGCGCCGGCCCGCTCTGCGCGTCGTCACATGCACTCTGGGTGGGTGGACCAGTTTCCTGGCGTGCGAACGTTTCATCGGGCGGCGTAAACTTTGAGTGGGCGGACTCTAATAGAAATAGGAGCACAGCCCGAATAACACCTCTCATGCCAGAATCTGGCAGCTGTGTTGGTCCAGCGCACCTACTATGCGGCCTGCTACGCGCTTATTAATGCACAGTCGTAAAATTAGTTTATGGCGAATGCCGTACCTGTTCTGTTTCTAAATAACTTATTAGCACAACCTAAACTGCATCAACGGTATCCTGTGACATGATGAAAGACTGCAATGGCTACTTGATGCTGGGCCTTTTCGCAGTTATTTTGCGTCTGTTAATACAAACGATTGCTTATTGACGTGGTCACAACATCTTGGCGCAAACAAGTAGACAGAGTTGCAAATCGACATTTTTCTAAAACCAAACCGTTTCCACTTTTCTGAAAATATCACTCTTCTTCACATCGTTCTTTGAATAATAAATGCTATTGTGTTCATAGAAAGGATAGCCTGCTGACGTTTCGACTAGTACTTGTTAGGGCATACAGGCACGAGGTGCCAGAAGACGGAGGATTTTTAAAAAACTATAACACCTAAGGTTTTCTGAAAATAATATGCATTTTTATATTATACCTTCCTGGTTTTTCACACAATGAAAAATAAAACACGTTTAAAGTCACTCATCAGTGTTTTGCTAAACCAATCTTGTTTAAAGTAATTCCGTCTGTCAGCAACGCACACATACATGTCGTCTAGGACATTTAATTAATTAGGAATTTCCTGACTTTCACTGCCGTTCACTTAGTAGCGTAAACCTTTGCGTTGATGAAATAACCGCTGAGCTTATTCCACGGCCGAAAAGTTCTTTTACCCCAGAAAGTAAATTGCTACGAAAAATGCACAACGTTCTAATTACAGAAGAAAAAACAGATTTAATCACTGGAACAAGAATTTTTTCCTAACGTTTCGGATTCTGTAGAGCATCTAAGGTAACCGTAGAATGGTGTGAAGCATGCACAGCTTGCGGGGTATGTATAAATCGTAGCGGCCACCCCGCATGCCTGCTATAATTATCAGCTCCTGCTGTAACCACCGCTTGGGGTCGTAATTGGTGCGGTGATGACTCGCAAATTAAGCCAACCCAATTGTCTGGAATTCATCAGTTTGGTAACCCACTGGAGTTTCACGTTCGCAGAGCAAACTGCAAAAGTTCCCGTAAGCTAGATTACAGAGTGTGACAGGCTGCTCTTCTACTCTAAAATTGGGAACTTTCAATTGTGACTACTTCAACAGAAATTTCTGAGGCTGCCAATAGAATTAAATACGTGAGTTCCAGGAAGCAGTTCAGAAGAAGAAGTAGAAGAAGAAGAGCAATAAGAAGAAGCAAAAGAAGAAGCAGCAGAAGAAGCAGAAGAAGAAGAAGAAGAAGAAGAAGAAGAAGAAGAAGGAGAAGTCGCGATCACTGGAATAAGAATTTTATTGTTCTGACGTTTCGGATTCCGTCGGGAATTCTTAATCATAGGTAATCGTAGAAAAGTCTGAGACATGCGCAGACAACGGGACACATGCACAGATTGCACGGTATTTATAGTTCGTAGCAGTCACCCGCGTGCGTACTATAATTTTCAGTTCCTGTAGCCACCGCTTAAGGTCTTTTTTGGTGCGGTGATGGCTCATTAATTGCCACAGTGCTCTTGTCCGCGTCGGATGCGGGTTTGATAATTGCACGACAGTTATGCCTGCTGTCGTCAGAGTTGTTGTTGCGCCCAGCCCCTCCCACGTGACTGATTCCCTTGCTCGGGAAATTTTTCAGCACCTCGTATGGGAATGTCAAAAGGTTGCGCTTGTTGATGGACTAGAGGCCTCGGAACCATGACTCGAGCAGCTCGTGGCTCACACGTTTGTCACCTCTTGCGAGGATTTCAGCCTCACCAAACTTAATAATATGGTCGGGTCCCGTCGAGTGAGCTGCAACCTGAGAGTCGGCGTCTTTCCTCACCGCTACTGCATGCTCGGCTATTCACGCCCGGAGTAATCTTCCGGTTTCTCCGAAGTAGTTGCTTTGTCCACAACTGCAGCAGATCTGGTAAACGACTCCAGCCGTTTCCTGCCGTGGCAGGTGGTCTTTCGGTCTCATGACTCGGCAACTGATGGTTGCCTGACGGTTTCTACGATTACCTATGATTAAGGATTTCCGACGGAAACCGAAACGTCAGGACAATAAAACTCTTGTTACAGTGGTCGCACCTTCTACCACCTGAGGTTGCTAAAGTTTCTAGAACATTCCAATGGCGTTGCTGAGGCTCTAACTCGAAGCATGATAGCTGCGCTCTGCGTGTGTGTTTATCAGTCCCAATAGACGGATCATATTGTCGTAGATAGTTGTGTCGACAAGAAAAAGGTTCAAAAGCAGTAGAAGCGAACACTGGAACAAGAATTTTATTGTCCTGACGGTTCGGATTTCGTCGGGAATTCTTAATTACAGGTAATCGTAGAAGCTATCAGGAAACCAGGCAGACAACCACCAGGCGCCGGGTCATGAGACCGACAGACCACCTGCCACGGCAGGAAACGGCTGGAGTCGTTTACCGGATCTGGTGCAGTCGTGGACAAAGCAACTACGTCGGAGAAACCGGGAGATTACTCCGGATGCGAATAGCCGAGCATGAGGCAACGGTGAGGAATTAAGACGCCAACTCCCAAGTTGTAGCGCACTCGACGGGACCCAAGCATATTTTAAAGTTTGGCGAGGCCGAAATCCTCGCAAGAGGTGACAACCGCGTGGGCCACGGGCTGCTTGAGTCATGCTTCTCACGCCCGCAGTCCATCAGCAAGTGCAAAGATTTCGCGTTCCCATACGGTATACTAAGAAATGTTCTGAGCAAGAGAATCAGTCACGTGGGAAGGGCCGGGCGCAACAACAACTCTGACGACAGCGGGCATAATTGTCACGCAATTATCAAACCCACATCCAACACGGACAAGAACGCTGTGGTAAGTAATCAGTCGAACACGAAGTGTCAAGCCATGACTGCAGGAATTAAGACCCAAGCGGTGGTTACAGGAGTGGCTAATTATAGTACGCATGCAGTTGACCGCTATGAACTATAAATACCGTGCAACCTGTGCATGTTTCAAACCTATCTGCGCATGAGTATGACTATGTTACCATCACCTATGATTCCCGACGCAATCCGAAACTTTAGGACGCCTCTTCTACCACCTGAGGCTGCTAAAGTTTCTAGAACCATCCAAGGACGTTGGTGAGCCTCCAAGGAGAAGCATGATAGCTGCGCTCTGTGTGTGCTTCTGCTTCTGCCCGTGTGCATATAAACGTGGCGCAGAGAGTGTGTGTGTGATACATCAGTCAGAGCTACGTACAGCAAAAGAACATTGCTACACGTACACTGCAGCAGCAGCACCATACCCTGTAGCACACATACGCCGAAAGTTCGACACAGAGTCAAAAGCTACCAGGTTGGCAGACCTGCGATGCCACTACCTCTTATTCTTTCCACTGTGAATTCTACCTGACAGTGGGTGATGAAATCAGCCCTGAAGTCAGAGTACCTGACCTGGAATATGCCGATGACATTGTCGGACTTGGTAAAACCCCTCAGCCAACGCTAGACCGAATCACCAGCTTCGCTGCAACTGGTGGTCTGACGATAAGTGTACGCAAGACAAAGTTCCTGACTAGGCATATTGGCACAGCACAGCCACTGTTTATTAGCGGTCAACCCATGGACGAAGTTAGCTGCTTCCGCTATCTGAGCTCGAATATGCTAGCCAATGGACAGGCAAAATAAGAAATGAAGAACCGAATCACGCAGGCTAGAAATGCATTTAGGCTGCTAGCCAGACCACTTTGGTCTCGCTCAGACATCAGCTTACGTACTAAGCTGCTGATATACAAAGCATCAATCAGACCGGTGTTAGTATATGCGGGCAAAACATGGCCAGTGAGGAAGGCAGACATCCTATCGCTCGAAGTCTTTAACCGTTGGTGTCTTCGGCACCTCTTAAGAGTCTTCTGGCAGGATCAAATCTCCAATAATGAGCTATACTGCAGATGTTTCAAACTACCAAGTCAAGCATCATACATACAGCATCGACGACTAAGATGGTTAGGTCATGTCCTGCGCAAGCCATTGAGGGACCTCTGCAGATTGGTCGTAAACTCCTTTCGTAGTGCAAACTGGAGATACCGACATGGCTGTCAACTGAAGACATGGCTTAGCACTATCAAGTTGGACGTCGAACAGATAGGCCTCGTAACCGTTTACGGCTTGCGACAGTGGAACAAACAATGGGTTAATATTTGCGAGGAGCTCACTTCCGATCGCAGCCAATGGGCCGCCGCTATCCGTTTCATGCGTGAAGCCGATTCATCCAACATTAGGAGCTAATCGGATCATGTACAAGTTATTCTCTCCATCCTTCCTACTACACTAACCCGACAGAATGCTGGGCAGATTGGGCATTTATGGTGCGGAAGAATAATAATAAGGTAACCTCAAATTTGAAAATGTCAGTAGTCTGCTTACCAGACCCTAACTCGCAGTTTGCAACATATATCGGAGAGACTGGCCATGAATTCGACGTTCAAGGAACGACCATCGTAGGCCGAGGAGCCTCAAAAACTGAAAGCTTGACGCTTGAGGCATGGTACTCAGACACTAACTCTGTCAACAGGCATCTGGACCTCCCTGCGGCCTACAAAGTCCTACGCCATTACGCAAGTAAAAGACAGGACACGCTCAAACTGAAGTCAGGACTTGCAGACGAAGACGGCCCTGTGACGAAACCACCCGGAGATGGAACAGGATTACCAGCATCCTTTACCAAGGGGACGAAACAGAACACCAACTGCCATTATGCAAAACCCAAATCCACACACAGGGCCAAATAGCGAACGGAGAAAAATCGATCAGCCCAAGACCAACACGTACAGCCGCAACTTTAAACTTGCTGGTCGATAAAGGCAGTACTCGCTTCGACAAAGGACAACCGGCCCAGTTGTCCGAAAGGTCAGCAAACCTACAACATTATTACGGTGAGCAAAACATGAACTCTAAGAAGAGGGTAAATTAAGCACCTGAAGATATGCAGACCTCTAAAGCCTGCAAGTCGGGAAGGTGAGGCAGGATTTCAGCCACGAGAGATGGTGTGTGCCTTTAGAGTTGGGCTGCTCAAAGCTATTGGGTCTGGTCCTTACTGCTTCCATAATTATTATAGTGTGCGTGCACTGATCACTGATTAGGTCCGTGAGTTGAATACATTTCTCAGGACAGTGTAAACAGGTGAATTGTGTGCGTGCATGTGTTGGTGGGTGTCGGTAATTGATCGCCATGCATAATAGCGGTGTTCCGGTCACGCTGTACTAAGCCCACAGAAGACCGATTGGGCTATTGCGTTACTTGAATTGTATCATTCACATGCTAAATGTCTTGCTGACTTTTCTTTGATAGTCATCATTCCGTCCCTGATGTGTCCTCACCCCCCAAAGCTTTTGCGGTACGAAGACACACCCAGAATGGGCAGTGGTGTTACAGCCGAGGTAAGGTTTACAGATGGTCCACAAGGAACCCATTTCGGGTGGTTAAGAGAGTTCAGCAGCAGAATGAGCATGTGCTTGCTCTTTCTGCAGCACAAACCTGACAAAGGGCGTGGTGTTGTCATTCTCAAGTGTAAGGAGTATGCTAATAAAATTCAACGCAATCCAACCAAGTCCTTATGCGAAGGATGCCTTGCCGTTGCACACCACTTCAAACTGTGTTTACGAATTTACATGCACTTGCAAATGCAAGTACATAAGGCGAACGCAACGGCAATTGGCCGCCAGAGCTAAGGAGCATTTACCTAGCTGTTTAATGCAACAAGAAAACAGAACCCCTTTTTCATCGATAACTGAACAGCTGTTAGGCACGGGCCATTCTGTGGAGCGCAAAACTTCTTTCGGAGTACTAGTTAGGGCACGAACAACTCGTACCTTACGCTACCTGGAGGCAGCCTACATACTACGGTTCAAACCCGACCTATGTAAATAGCTGGAGCATGTGGTGAACCTAACTCTGCCGAGGTAACACCGGCTTCCTGTTAACACATTTTCTTTCCCAACTTTTTAGCTTGGACGCTGTTTCCCGTTTTTGCTGCTCACAGCGATTTGACTTCCTTGCGTTATTGATTAGCTTCTTGGCCATTTCTTATGACCTTGCTGTTTTTATCGATTTTTTTGTGTGAATTCAATTTGTATTTTCTCTTGCGTTATTCACGTTATGCTACGAGAGGAAGTAACTGATGAGCACTCTCGAAACTAATATATCCAATAATTTTTTTCGTTTCTTTTATCATCACTTTGTTTCACTGCAATTTGATTTGTTTAAGTACACCGTTTTTACTGGACAAGTACGTTCTTTCGGAGGCATGTGCGTCCGGTATCTACGTTATCTTCTTCAGTAATTAAAGGCGGCAGAGATAAATGTGGTTACATTTTCTAGTCTGGTTTTTGTACTAAGTCCAAAGTTTCGGGTGGTAATTGAGCGTTTGCAGGACGAAAGCCGTATACAGCACGAGTGTACGGTTAAATGGGAAATTATTAGGAGGGTTTGGTAGATTTTAAAAATTTAGTAGACTCAATTGTGAGAAATTCGCGGCCTCGGTTGCAGTCGGATGCGCATACAGCATGTAAGGCTTTTGCGCAGTAACGCTCTAACATTGAGCTACGAGGCTCATTGTAAGCCATGAATTTAATCACACTCTGTAATCTAGTTAACAGGAACCTTCAGATGAAACTGCTGCAGTTTGCTCTGCGAACTTGAAGCTTTAGGGGGTTAAGAAACGAATACACTCCACTGACTGAATTCCAGATAGTCAGTTCGGCGTAATTCGAACTTCGTGAATTTTATTTATTAACTTACTATATGGCGTAAAAGGACCTCTTGTCCCGCAGAATATACTTTACGGTTATTTTATCAACGCAGAGGCCTACGCTGCTAAGTAAAAGACAATAATATTCGTAGTCAGGCCATTTCCCAGCCCAGTGAATGTTTTAGACCACATGTGCGCACTTATGCATGTTTTGCTGATAGGCGGTATTAATCTAAACGGCAATGATTTATCAAAGCGATCGTAGCCGACTCGAAATGCGGATTTTTGATTCTGCGCAAAGCAAAACGTAAAGCGGCATGCAATTTTTAGAAAAACATAAACGTTCTGGGCTTTTTTAATGCTCCTTATGCCCTAACAAGTATTAGCAACGCCAATAAGCAGTCCCTTGTACTAACAGCCGCATTTATTAATCTCATGCAAATATTACATAAAAAGCTGCGAAAAGCTCACCTTAAAGCGACCATTTCAGGCTTTGAGCATGTCGCAAGATGCCTTTTTACGCAACTCAGTTTCTGCTAACATGTCACTTCGAAAAGCAATAGGCACATCGTTAGCCACTGTATAGTTATTTTTGTATGTATGTAAACACTGGACTGTGTACTGATGACCGTGTAGTGTATCCTACAAGTAGGGTAGGAATTTTCTGTTAAAATATAGAAAGGCCGCGTGCATTTATCGGTAAAATACTAACGTTAAACACATTTGAGCAGACAATTTATAAAGAATAAGTATTTATTTTGCTGAAGAGCACAGTCAGCGCGGGCCTTTGTTCAAGACGTGCATTTTCTTTAGGGATTAGACTCTAATCTTGATTGAGCTTACGAAGACGGCTCAAAGCGCTATCTTCGCAAAGCGTGTTTCTAATAAGTAAAGCTTATTTGGGATGCTTTAATAATGACATAATACAGAAACTGTCATTTGGGGCGATAGATTTAAAAAAATGGAGACCTTAAAGGAATCACTGACATTTTACGAAAGCATCGAATCTTAGCGGACTTGATCGTTGCCGGAAAGCATATAGTAATGGTATGATAAAAAAGATTCAATCTTATACACAGAAATTGACATGGCATCTGCCAATTTTAGGCCAGTTTTGCAGTTACTGCCTGGTCTACCGACATCTGATCTTATGAAAACATTTATTTTGAGTCACGCGCATGACCTATGATGAAGGATTCCCGACGGAATCCGAAACGTCAGGACAATAAAACTCTTGTTCCAGTGGTCGCATCTTCTTCTTCTGAAAACCTTTATTCCCCTATTTGGTGCTTTCTCCTTTTTTAGAAAAGTTTTGTAGAAGCATTAGCTTTCCCCTTGTTATGCTCCTTCAGTGAAGTTCGTTTACTCAGCGTTTGAGCTTTTATTTTATCACAAACTTTTCGTGAATTTACGCATTTTAACTAACCTACGACACCTATCCAGAAAGGTAGACGGATGTGACAGCGAGTTCCGATCGGAAGCGCTTGTACGCCGCCCAGAACAGGCACAGCCGCGAAATTCCAGGATGGGAAAAGATTCCCGTGTCATAAACTAAACCCTAAGCATAACTCCACCGCTAACCCTAACCCTAATTGTTAGGGCGGTTTGGCAAATTCGCTTAATTGTGAAAACTTCGCGGCCTCAGTAAGAGTCGAATCCACACAACAGGGGAGGCATTTTGCGCAGCCATGAGGCGTGAATTTAGTCCCACTTGGATAGATTTTATAGGCCCAACTTACTGCTCGTAGTGGGTCCATCATTACGGAAAAGCAACTGAATTAGGCAAATTTGTCAAACCCTGTTAACATTTAAGTGAGCCTAGTAGTCATCCTGGTAGATTCTAGATGGTGGCTTAAGAAGTCCCGGCAAAATTAGCTTATGTAGCCCCACTCAGATACCCCTAGTGCCGACATTTTGTCCTGCAAAAACGGTGGTATAGAGTTTTGGGGGTGGGAAAATAGAAAAGGCAGAAAAGGAAATGTTTAGAAGTGTACAATTAAAAAATTTAGTCGAAGTTGCTTCCCGCGACCGCTGGAAGCAGGTTGTTCCGCATGCAAATTGAAGGTGTGTGCGGCGCTTTGCGCCGCGGACTATACTAATATAAATCAAGAACGGTAAGTTGGACCACAGGTAAGTTGAAATAGACGACCTCCTAAACACCACTTCAATTTTTCGGGAAATTCAAGAAACCTGCAGTTTTATAATCGGGTTTTTCCACAATAAGTTAAACGATAAAACAGATTAGGAAAATCTACAGATATAAATCAACAACACGTCTCAATACAGTAAAATAAAAATGCATTCAGCATTTATTAAAGTATATTCCACTGCCTGTCCTAATTCCCCACCCATAAAACCCGATAAACACCGGTTTCGTAGGAAAACACGCAGGTTGTAGGGATTAATGATTGAGGCTACCTAAGCTACTGTTGCCGAAATCCTGCCTGGACAGCAAGTTTACGCTTCCGAGCGGTAAGTTGGGCGGGTAAAATGGAACCAAGAGGTATTAAATTCACGGTGTACGGTGGGCCTCGTAGCTCAATGGTAGAGCATTAGCTACGCAAAAGCCTTCCCTGCTGGGTGGGTTCCACTCCCACCGAGGCCGCAAATTTTTCACAGTTTGTTCAACTGAATAAACCCTAATTTTCCTGTAATTTAGCACAAAACGGTTCATGTTTCCTAGTCCTGTCGGGGGAAGCATGGGCACATAAGCATTCAGATTATCTCGAATGGGTGGTTTGAAGGTTATCTTTTCCACAAACTGCCACATTTGGACTGAATGGATCCCCTGGGAGAAGAGTGTTAAGTTATAGATCAGTACTGAGTATCATGCAAACAAATATTGCATGTGTAAAGTAAATAGTACTGCGGACTTACCTCAAGCTCTTGGGCTCGGTCCACGGATAACCGGGTAAGTGCGTAGCCCCCCAAAGTCAGAGTTCGGATGCTTAGGTAGTACTTGGTGTAGATGGAGCTGGGGACATTGATGTTGAATTGAATCATGTCAAGGAATTGGCGCTCTAGCTCGTTCCTGCAGGACAGAAAAAGATATAAACTTAAACCGCGAAAACTCAAAAAAAATGTAGGACAGTATAGGAGGGGCGAGTGTGAACAATTGGTTTGAGGAGTCGAATAGCAGATGGGAAATTTAACCAGGGTAGGATAATCTACGCAACTCATTTTAGAAACAGATGTCCGAAAAAATAATCAAGTTGATGCTAAGGGGATTTAGGTCACTACATATCAGAGTTATAGGAAGCACGGATGGACTGCAAAACTATTAGACACTTTTGGCGGATGGGAAATACAAGATAAGAAACCAAGGACATACAATTAGTACAAAGGATATTTCAAGCGCGGAACAAAAATTAAAGCACGAACAGTTATTTAAATATAAATTATGTAATAAAAAAGCAGTTTCAATCCTGGTGTCGACACGCAATGGACTGTCGATGATCGTGGCTGGTTCTTCAGTTTCCGTCACCTTGCCGATGTACTCTGCAGTCAGCAAGGGAGTAGCTGGCCGCATCTCCCACACTTCGGTGGTGATCTTCGTGAGCTCTGCGGTCCCCTCTCCGTTTCGACCCTGGCGTACTGATGATGCCCGAGATAGGGTCCCCTGTCTGGCCCCCCTGATGGCTGCTAGCTAGTCGTACGGCTATATGATGGTTAAAGTTAGACCCTGCCGCTGCATGATATCTCCCAGGACAAGGATCTTGTCGAAAGCTTACGCACTGCTATCGCGTCCTAATAAATCCAAAAATCCCATTCAAAATTGTATAGTTTCCGAAAAATGTCTAAGGACATTTTATCACTGCCTGTTCTTTTTCCTTATTTTCCACCTCGCTGACCCGTGTCAACTGGCAAAGCCAATAAACTGAGGTACCTATCCTGAAGGAACAATTACACAAGCTTGATCCCTTGCTCCCGAATACTGTGTGACGATTACATTTCGTTCATCTGGACAGATTTGTCACACATGCAGGCAAACAAATAGGGAGTTCAAAGGTACACACCTGCGTTCCCCTAAAATAAACTGAACTGCTACAAAACTAAAACTTTTCCCTTGGATAAATGTGTTTAAAGAACCGTCCGCTTAGCGCGGGAATACGGGCCACCTAGTAGTGCCTATGAACTATCGAGGGTTAGTATTAAGGTCGGGAGAGTCAGGTTAGTGATTTAGTTAGATTATGGGAGGTTTGAACTGCATGCCCAACCGAACCGCCGAACGACAGTGGAAAAGTAAGAATGGTCGGACAACTTTCGTTGAACTTGTCCACGCTAAGTGAATAGTGCGTGTCAACTTTTCGAGACTTAAACGTTTACGAAGTTCAGGTTTCACATCATGGGGGTCAAGCCTTCTAGAGGTAGGCGGAAAAAGATTCAGGCAAAATCCCAAATGCCACACGGACTGCGGAGCGGAAACTCTAAACGTGGAAATTAAAGGGTTGCATCATGACTACGTCCTTAAGTGCGGAAGATAAAAAATGATTGATCAACCAAATAAGTGGGCAATTTACTGCCCTTTGCTTGGTTAGCGAAATATAACCACTTAACTAGCTTATGATGAAAATTGACAAGCTAAAGTTCAGTGTTAAAAACAAGGGGGATAAAACATAGTATTTGGCGCCTAACACTACTTATGAAGGTACACTCTGTGATTCAAAGACGCTAACCGATTGGGCATGGGACTCACTTGTTCCGTCCTGCCTTAGGACCGAGTCTCGAGTCTCTCCAGCAGCTACACAGTGTCTAGTACTATAGGCAGAAGAATGCCGCCAAAAAGACAAGGGAGATTGGTGGCGGGTTTGCGCCTCAAGTGTCGAAACACCGGGGGTCGGGTATAGCTGGCTGATGACGGTAAATTGGTTAGAAATGGCCGTTCCAGTACCCCTTGCCTTTGTCGATAACGTTTTTCAAGTACTTTAAATGTTTTACCCTGTCTCGCAACAGCATTTGCGTCCCCCAGCATCGTACAATGGACAGTTTGCACCTCCATTGTTAACTTTTCAGAGCCAGTGCTACACACCCCTCCTGCCAGCCTGGAGGGGTAGCTGCAGATATGTGGCATGATATGTAATGGAATAATTCGTGTTGTCTGTTCCGTCCTGACGAAACGGAGAACGATCGGCTGTTCGTCTAACCAGTCCTCAGTCGGACTCACCTGCCAATCTTCCGTTCGGGTGCACATGAGCATCACAGATCGTCGAATTCCACGTGGTTAACCGACAGTTCGACCGTCGATTGTCCACCGTGCGGCCCGATGGCCCATGAAGGGGACCACAGAAGATGCGTCTTCGTCGCGTTCCCACCTGCCCTCACGGCGGCCAAGGTTTGCTACACTAATCGCCTTACGGTGGACCTATCCCTCTCCATCTGTGTTTTTAATGACGGAGCAGCCTCTCCCGACCATGCTGCTCCAACTCCTCCTCCTTGCTGCCGCCGGGATTGATGACCACCTGGCGGGGCTCCTGATCCAACAAGGGCTAGTAGCCAGCCATGGTCCACGGACGATGACTTGCGCGTGGATGAGTTTTAAGTGATAGAAGACTTGCGTAGCATCTACCTCACATGTCTCTGCCCAAACAGAGTTAAGAAAAGGGAGGTGGGATCAGGCAGGAGTGCGACCAGAGCTGCCACCACGCCTGATTTACATAACGCAGAGTGGGTGTGCCATGGAGGCTGTTAGTTACATTTGAACAAGTTGGAAATTCTCCACGTCCATTTTAGTGACAGACTCCAATTGTTTCCTTCTTACGTAGGGCTGTTCCCACCCCCCTCTCCCTTCCTCTGAACTGCGTGCCCGAGCCCCCTTTCTCCAAGAATTCTGTTCCTGTTGACTCTTTTTGTTTCCAATCGAATGCACACTGGTGGTAAACTAGTTCCCCGGCCAAATACCACTCAAGTGGTACTTGAATATTGTCCCCACCCCATTCGTCTCTCTTGCCTTTTAACACTTCGACAGCAACGTGCGCCATATATGGTACACGCAATATGGAAAACTACGGGCTCTTTTTGGGAGTCGCAGTCAAAGTGTTATTCACCTTTTCCCACAATGCTTCCGCCCGCCCCCACTGCTTCAACAGACGACTCTTTCAAGAGCTACTTGTTATTGCCTACCCCTCCCCCTCTGGTTTGATTACAGCTGTCGCCACCGCTGACCTCAAACGCTTGAAATCCCCCCCCTTGCAGACACAGTATTTCCTCTGTTCATGTCCACCTTTCCCTTCACGCTGGTGTTTTCAGACCAGTCCTGAGGCCTTCGGAATGGCCTCCTGAAATCATATATAAGTAGAGCCACGACCCCTCTCCCACTAACACACACAAGCTTTCCCAAGGCTAGTTTCGTCCAGCGTTGCGTTATTGTTGAACTAGCTTTGTTCTCTTGTATAGAGTCATGCGATTTGACCGACTTCTTTTCCCTCTTGACTTGGTGTATCCGTTGCTGAGGTTTGTAGTTTGATTAGCCTTTACTATTTGTTTAATAGTACCGTACTACCTTGATAGATGTTATCACTGTGTTTGAAGGACGCGTGGCTGTTGGATACAGAGGTGGAGAAGTCAAGACGAAACAGAGGCCACGGATGGCTAGAGCCTGTGTCTGTATCCACGCACGCCACCAACACCCCCGTCCCATCTTCGGTATATGCTATGGGAACGCCACCCGAATAATGCCTACGGTGCTCTGATCTGGCCCTCGTTTTGTTACAACGCATCCGGCAGGCGTCCTGTTAAGGAGGCAATGGGGGGGGCAACCAATGCCCAAAGCTCCGTAGTGACTTTCTGCTCAGAATCGACATCCAGGTACACTGTCAAAATCCTTGTGCTGCGGTGTTACGACCATGGGGCACCAGACATTTGACTGTATTGGCGACTTTTTACCCGCACAGTGTAAGTATGTAGATTCAACTAACCAATCCGACGCAACAACGCCACCAGCAGCGGGAGTCCAGGAAACACACACACAGGATACTTCCCCCGTCGATTTCGACTATGGGCAGCCGCATGCTCCAAGAAGCCGCA
Organism: Ligula intestinalis; assembly: GCA_036362985.1. Classification (NCBI taxonomy): domain Eukaryota; kingdom Metazoa; phylum Platyhelminthes; class Cestoda; order Diphyllobothriidea; family Diphyllobothriidae; genus Ligula; species Ligula intestinalis. The sequence goes on along the minus strand of JAYGXS010000002.1, from coordinate 80,588,531 downwards.
GTAAACGCTGACGCAAGCCGAAGCAGACACTGAGGCAAGCTGCACGAAGGCTACAGCAAGCTGAAGCAATGCAGCGAACTACCGCAAATGAAAACAAGAGTTAAAGCAGACTGGCGGGGAATCTACCCACTCGCTCGCTCGCCGCTCCCACTTCTGTTTCGTGGCTTTGTACCCGTCCAGTGTAGGTTCAACTTATCAGTCCGATGCAAAAACGCCAACAGTAGCGGGGGTTCAGGAAACACACACACACTCCGACCGAGGGATCAAAACATGATAAGGGTTTATGCCCTAACGGCAGGCATCTAGGCCTGCCTTCTTCTATTTTGACTGTTCGCTACTCAGGCCCATTAGCATAAGAAAGGAAGAGGAGCTACATTGGGGAGAGAAGTATGATAAGGTAACGCACACATCATCCACTTGCAACTCTGTTAGGATCTGGCAGTAGTCCACATTCCACACAGCTTGGTCATCCCAGACTTTACTGGCGAGTAGTATTGCGCAGAGTACCAGGCGTTTCCAGTTCCGCCGGTGAAGCTTGAACCGAACATTGGACAGCAGTCGTTCGAGATATACCTGTAGGTACAAAAAGACAAAGCTGTGAAAACTGAAAAAAAAAACATTACCAGTAAGGATGGCTCCAGATTCTGCATTGACAGGGCCATTAATATAACGAATAGGTGACGCGACATGCAGAAACCAACAGGAAGATCGGTGCTTAATTACAGTAGATTTGGTGCTATTGTAGCCGGCGCCCAGCATTCCTGTCTCCTTTTTCAAGGCCAACTGTCTCAAGGTCATCCGTTATCGCATTCAGATGCGCTGACCTGCAGACACTTGGCCGAATTCCACTCGGGGACACACACACACACGCGTACAAGTAGTTGCAGCTGCCCAGACGCCACTTGAATACGCTCGTTTCCTCCACCTTCGACAAACACAGCCTACGCCACCAGACACGAAACCCCGTCGGATAATACCACACGAACTTGAACTTGCTCCGCAATCCTACTTGACCAGCTGCCACCACTGTCTCTCTCTATCTCTATCTATCTCTTTCTCTATCAGGCCTGGCTGGACGCAGTCAACACTAGCCCTGGCTTCACCAGTGGCCACTGCCATCCGAGGCGGGAACCACAGCAGACGCGTCTTCGACCGCGTTCCCACCCGCCCTCACGGCGGCCAAGGTCTGCTACACCAAACCCCCCTACAGTGGATCTATCTCCCCTCCTCTACATCTCTGTTTTTGGCGACGCAGCTGCCCCTCCCGACCACGCTGCTCCGACTTCCCCTCTTCCTCGCCGCCGGGATTGGCGCCAACCCGGTGGGGCTCCTGATCCAACAAGGGCTACTAGCCAGTCAGCCATTCGAGACAGCAACTAGGAGTTCTGTACACAATAAATCTCTCATCATGTCGATGACTCCTATCTTTTACCTACTACTGAGGATTTGGCCTGAAGCTCGTGGTGTTCGAACTAAAACCACTATTTAGACACGACATTATCTCACGAGATGCTAACCATTCCTTTAAAATCTACTGTTTGCCTGTAAAGGTTACTTAAATAGGCTTGTAATATTAATTATCCCACGACATTTACTCTAGAAGGGCGTCCAAAATTTATAAAGTCATTTTATACGGTGGTCGTTTTTCAGGCAGTCAGAAAAAGGTTCATTCAAAAGTCGGCATCCTGGTATGGCTGCCATATATTGGAAATATACACTGCACGAGAATTGACACTGTCACTAGTATGTTCAACTCGAAAGCACATTTCTGAATTTAAGTTAACGTTTCATGGGATCGTAAGTCTGCAGTACATAGTCGCAACTAACTCGATGTGAGTGTTTCTCCCGCACTAATAAAGTCAACTGTAGACAAGGAGACAGAGAGTATGGCATACAGGCGTGGCACACATGGCTAGCAAAAGGACACAGCATGTCTGGAGAAAGTGCAGCGTCGGGCAACAAAGCTAGTAAGAGGTTTAAAGAACCACATTTGCATAGATAGACTGGCATGCCTAAATTTATGCCCTCTGCATTACAGGCAACAAAGAGGAGATCTTATCCTAGTTTGCAAGATAATAAACGGTCTTGAGAAAGGATTACGCTTTGAAGACATGTTTCAGTGGCACCTCTCGCCTCATCTCTGCGGGCACACAATGAAACTGCGCACGAAAATGTCCAAGCTAAACCTCCGCTCTGAATTCTTCACGCAACGTGTCATAAAACAATGGGACAACCTTCCACAGTCAGTCGTGCAGGCCACTTCCCTTCAGATTTACAAACAACGCTTGGATAATTACATGCACCCCCTCTCCTCTCTCCAAGTCTGAACTCTAAAAACCAGACGTATATTTTAAAAAAACAATGCTACTCACTGTTTGCCAATACTATATTAGTTATGGTAAATTTTTATAGGTGCTTGTACACGTTCTAAATAGGGTTTTCAAAGGCATTGCCTATTATCCTCACTAAATAAACTGAAACTGAGTGAACTTTCCATAGATCGGGACTGGAGTGTATTATATACAAGTTAAAAGCGGAAGCCAAGCAAAGCATTGGGTCTAATCCACAAGCAATGCCCTCGTTATCCCGCCGTCGTCTTAACTTGTTTGACTGGTCGTTCCGGTTCCAACCGCCTGCGGCCAATGACTAGCTTAACAACTGGCAGGCATTCAGCTCGCGTAAGGGATCGGTTTGTCTGCAAGCAGGCAAACGGTCAAGGTACGTGGTAGTGGTAAAGCGAACATTTTTCTCCGAAGCTGGCTTCACAGTTACACATCCATCCATCCATCCATCTCTTTATCCACCGAGGTACTCTTGCCTACCGTGAACTGGTTGGCTGGGAAGAACAGCTGTGCGGGAGTACCCATAGAAAGCGCCGAAATTGACGAAGCATAGCTTGAAAGCCTCAAACCTATTTCAAACAGAAAGGCTAATGTAACGGAAGTTGGAAGGGGTGCAAGCGCCTTAGGATACTCCTACACAAGAAAATGCTGGCCACCTCTGTAGGATGCAGTCCTAACTTTGACTAAATACAACGGTAAAAATGCAAACGAATCTTCCTAGGGGTGGGGAGGGAGAGGAGAACGCCCAAAAGCCCGCCAAGTATATCTGCTTGGTAGTAAGCTGCAAGAGATCGCGCAGTTGACGGGTAAGAGGATCAAAACTCATATTTGCGTACTTTTCTTATTAAATCCACGCGCAGCGGTAATTACACATTTCCTCATGAGGGCTATAATAACCACCGCCGACCACACCTACTCGGAAAAGGACATAAGTCCGTGGGAATATTTCACAAAAACAGCCCTCGAGAAGCATAAAATTGGCATTTCAGTCCACGTAAATTAGGTATGGAAGGCGATTCGAATAGCTATGACACTTTCATAAATCAGGAGCGCCTTCAGCTTTCGGTCCTAAGACGATAAACATGCCAGGAAACCATTTCTGATGGTGGCACACCGAAATTCTCACCGCAAGGGCAACCACCCTGGGTTACTTTCAAAGCTGTCTTTCAAATATATCAGAGCATTATCATGGAAACAGCTGTTTCTAATCCTTAACGCTGGACTCCTGTAAGAGTTCGAAAGCTCGGGATAATAAAACACGTGATCCGGTGCTCGACCATCCTTCTTCCTTACCCTTGCAAAGACCTGGAACGCGAACGTTCTCCTAGGGCATTATCCTTGTGAGTCGTATTTTCAACAGCTGCGTAATTAAGAGGGCCCTCGGGGACCACGGGAAGTCGAATAAACCACGCCCAAGGATCGACGTTCGCAGGCTGCGAAAAAAGGTCACGGGTACCTCGGGTGTGTGTGGATGGGTGTGAATGAGTCAGCAAAACAGCACGGCCCTGACCGCACGCAAGCTTACAGTGTGCCTGCTGCAATTAGCGAGGGTCGGTGACCAGGCCCCTTTTGCCCGGAGATCAACCTACCGAGACGGCTAGAACACACACCGCTGAGCTTAACTTAGGCATCCGGGATGGAAGAACTAAGGAGCTGAGGTACACAAATACACAGTGCCGCAGTTTCATGCATGTTCACCTTCTGTCTTACATAATATCTGGCGACCTAAAACTGGTGTCCGATCTGTTTTCCGTTTTAGCGCAGCGCCCATCCGATAACTAGGCGGTGACCTGTTGCTGGCGGTGGGGGAGAGAGTGAGGTCGACACTTGGACACCACAGACAGTCCAGTGTGTCTTGTTGTGTGTAGTGGCTGTCTGTGTGTGGGAGCCTACCTAGCGAGACGTGCTGTTTGGTACGCGTGTCGAGTGTTGGTCGCGCCAGCCGCCTGCGTCCTCCCGCATTTTCGGCCTTCTTGACTCTCTCTTGACGCCGGTTCCCGATGCGGGGGTGGTCAGAGAGTGGGGTAGACCCGGCGAGTTTACCCTCACTATAATCGGCCACAGTCACCACATGCTTCAATTCATAGAAGCTCGCAGTGGATATCATCAAAATCTATGGGTGAACTATCGAGTCTGCAAAACAGCACGGCCCTGAACGTACGCAAACTTACAGGGTGCCTGCTGCAATCAGCGAGGGTCGGTGTCCAAGCCTCTTTTGCTCGGAGATCAGCCAATCGAGATGACTAGAAAACACACCGCCGAGTTTAACTTAGGCATCCAGGATAGAAGAATTGAGGAGCTTAGGTACACAAATAAACAGTGCCGTAGTTCTGTCTTACATCTGGCGACATAAAACGGGTGCTAAAAACTATTTTCAATATCTATAGAGCTGAAGAAGTGGATCCGACAAAGCAAAGGGAGACCGGAATGGCCATTTCTGGCTTATAAGCCGTCATCAGCCAGTCATACCCAATCTCGAGGGTTGGCAACAGCGAGATTTTAACCCGGGACCTTCGGTAATTGCGTTAGAGAAACTGCCTCTATTGAGCTCTTCCGCAGTGCAATCGAAATAGCAGAATAGAACATAGCATTCTGCTTAAACGGCTGGGTGTAAATGGTCAACGGCTTCTTCACTTGCAACACAGAAGAGTGGGTGTCTAGACAGGTAAAAGTTGGGTTGTGGTCATCCGTCTGCGAACTATCACACCCGAACACTTTTTAAAGGGAGGGCATAACAAGAGCGTAGCCATCCAGTGCATTGTCGTAGAAAACTACTTTTGGATTGGCAACCAGGTTTCATACTTAGAGCAGCCTCTAAATAGGACCTAAACCGACAACTGCAGATAAAATGAAAACACATTAAATGGCTGAAAGCATGCTAGAACTGGCCTATGTTCAAAAACCGTCACTCAAAGAAAATGCAAAAGCTTTCTTTGTATACGGTCGACTATGGGAGAATGCAAACGACATTGTCCCCTAACATTTTCAGGACATCACAAAACCTGGCGGAACAAGGAAAAAATTCACTACAAACACAGAAATTCTCCGCTCCTGATGTTTGAGTTTATTCCTTACATTTTGCAATTACACTCACCATGTAACCTCACGAAAGCTGTTATGCCTGTGACCTTATCAAACGGGACCATCTTTGGCTAAGCCAACTGCACTTCGGATTGTCTAAGTTCCGAAAATATTCCCATGGTTAATATTAGAAGTC
>JAYGXS010000002.1:80557273-80582962 GCA_036362985.1 Ligula intestinalis | reverse complement strand
GTCTGATGAAGAGTTGCTGAAAACAATTGTTTGCCAAAAAAACTGACAACTGCACTTCGATAATTGCGGAGAATAACATCATGGGCCACAACACTGCGCGATATGGAGACAACGTTTAATCAAGATTAACTGATGACCGGCTGCCATACGATATCTAATGTTGGAAAATCTGCATCCCAAGAAGTATAATTCGGTAAAAGAAGTTCTTTGGGAAAGAGTACTTTAATGTGTGAATTTTCGACTCTGGTTCACCAGTTCGTCTTCAGACAGCATGAGAGTTATGCAAAAAACAGCTAACTCAACATGATGACTAACAGAAGATTCTACAGCGATTAAATATGTTAGTAATAATCGTTGGTCGCATTTAATTACGCAGCCGAGGGGGGGAATAGTTGTCAGCCGAATGCAATTATGCGGTCAGCGGGAGAGGGGGGAAGGTAAGGCGAATAACTGTCACCCACATTGACTCCTGCCGTCCGTGGTCGTTGTTTTTGCTTATATCTGGTTTTGAGGGATTTGTAATTAATATCCAAATTGATATGCCTGTTTATGCATGCCTCGTCTGGGTGCTATTGTTGTCAAGCTGGGAAAACCCTAGCTACTCGCGTCCGACAACATCAGTCAAACGTGAGGAAAAAATACCACAAATCAGAAGTTTTCATGCACACATTGGAAACAGTACATGACTTTGCATGGGAGGAAACCCAAATCGTTGGCACCTGCCCAACTAGACAAGGCCACGAATTCCTGGAGGCAATGCACTCAGACGAGGCATGCATAAACAGGCATATCAATTTGGATATTAATTAAAAATCCCTCAAAACCAGATATAAGCAAAAACAACGACCACGGACGGCAGGAGTCAATGCGGGTGACAATTATTCGCCTTTCCTTCCCCCCTCCCCCGCTGACCGCATAATTGCATTCGGTTGACAACTATTCCCCCCCCCTCGGCCGCGTAATTAAATGCGACCAACGATTATTACTAACATATTTAATCGCTCTAGAATCTTCTGTTAGTCATCATGTTGAGTTAGCTGTTTTTGCATAACTCTCGTGCTGTCTGAAGACGAACTGGGGAACCAGAGTCGAAAATTCACACATTAAAGTACTCTTTCCCAAAGAACTTTTTTTACCGAACGATATATAATGTTAGTTTCAAGAGGGCACCCAGCGCGAAGATTATTTGAAACGGTATCAGAGATCTTCATTGTGCGTGTTTCACTTAACTTATCGATTTTTTTCGCGTGGACGCCTAGTACCGCCGTCTGCCATTTAGGCGACTTTATTGGATGCGAAATTTCGCCTTTTTATATTCCCGATTATTACCGATGGAATTTTTCCAGAAATTAATGCGACTTTAAAAAGCCTTATGTGATTTTTATATGGACAATGTGAGGAGATTTTTCAAGAACCGACCCCCAGGTTGATTCAGGAATTTGCATAAATTCCGCAACGTTTGCCCAAATTAGGGCAAAATTCAATCCGGCACGCCGCCTCCACTACGAGGTTTAACGAGCACCAGCACGGCTTTTTATACGTGGAAAAACAAGCCGCTACAAATTCCTTGACAGAGGATATGCACGCCAGGTGGATTCGAGACCAAAGAAGCTGGAAAAAAACGCAAACTGCCCTACTCTCTATTTTTTTCGCGTAAAGATATAGGCAACTTTAAAACGTCCTGAAGGGGCAAAATCCAATTAACGGCAGTGGAGCAAGGGGAGATTCCCTCGCACACGTTCATTCCAGGAAAGAGGAATTAAAATTTAAAAAAGCTGGAAAGGAAAACTAAATTCTAGCCTCCGGTGTGTAAATAAAGCGGGAGGCTCAATTATATCATTATTTCAAAACCAAGTACACGCAAGAAGAAAACCTGGAGTAGTTCCAATGTGAATTAATGTACTGCCAGTGTACTGTACGAGGTCGCAAAATCGGTCAGTTTGTCTATAAACGCTGGGAAAACCAGTGTTTTCATGCTGCATTCCTGCCCAAGGGAAGGCACCTCTCGAGATTAGTGGTTGCCAACTTTAAGAAGTAGACAGTTTCAAATACCTCGGAGCGAGGTTGCTGCCGAATAGACAGAGTAAAGATGACATTGTCTCCACAATTGACGCAGTAAGGTGAGTTTTCTCCAGCCTTCAGAAGTGCCTATGCGATATGTCTATCTCCACGAAGATCCGCGTGTACCATGCATCTGTGCGGTCGGTTCTTCTATACGGATGCGAATGTTGGGCTAGGCGCGTGAAAGATGAACCGAAGCTGGAAGTCTTTGACCACTACTGCTTGAGGAGCATCCTACGACCGACTTTGCAATCACTGCGACAAAATCACAAGGATATCCCAGGCCATTCAGGAAAGACGACTGAGGTGGTTTGGCTCGTTCCGTGGTAATGCAGTGTAAAAGCGGCCAGATTTGGGCTCGGGGGCAATGGCTAGTAAAAATAAACCACCCGTAAATGCGTGCCATATATGACGGTGTGTACGGACAGCTCGAACCTTACAGGCATGCTGGTGCCATAGAGGAAGCACTAAGAAGGAGCCATCGCCGCTCGACTCTAGAGTAGATGCCACTACTTAAAATACTAGTTAGGGAGTTGGAATAATGTTTCAGGGGTTTTGCCGTCTACTGCAGGTAAATGCTACTAAAACCCGTGAACGCTAAAGAAAAAAATGAGAGAGGTTGGGAGGGGGCGAGGTCGACATACCACTGTAACGATAGCGCACTCCGGGGAGAGTTTAGCGCACTTGAATAGTCTCCAAATGAATTTGTAGACAAACTTGTGCAGCCGAGAGGGATCAGCGCCTTCATCCCCAACCTGTGTAAAAAAAGAGAAGAGAAAGCTATTATTCTGCTGAGTTCCGTTTCAGTTTATTAGGAGAAAGACAGACGAACGCCTCAGAGCTGGATAGTTTTTTTTTAAACTTCTGATGTCAAGAAACCATATAATGCACTAGTGTTCCATCCAGTGAAACTTCTTTACAGTAAATCATCGGCGTCTGTCTCGTAACTCTGCAAAAGCAGGATGTGAATCGTGATGCAAAACGTCTGAACTCTCAGCTAGAAACATTAAAAATAGCTTCAGCTGATACTTTGCTGTCGGATTAAAACTTCGCCGGCCCCTGGAAAGTACTTCAATAACGCGTATATACTGTGCAAACATACTACCCAGAATTTTAGTGAGCTTCATTACCTTCGTGCCAATGAGCCTTACGACGTACGGTTACTCAACAGAAATGCAATGAGAAAGGGGGCAAATTCCTTAACTGACTTCTTTTATACCTCGATAGCATAGTTGGCTGGCTCGTTAGCCTTATCTTGCAGGGTGGGTTATAATCCCGGGAAGGCCACCGATTTTTTCACAAATGGATCAAAGGAATTATCGAAATATGTCAAACTCCTCCTACTGACTTCTTTCACTTGGAAGGAAAGACCCTTTTTTACCGGTTTCCTGAAGATGAACCGCTTTAGAGGTGGATAACTTCACAAGGTCTATATTACAACCTTTTTACGGCATTCAAGTCTTCACGCCGCAGGGCAGGATGGTTAATCTGAAACTGCTACATCCGCAGGCAAAGGGGTCCGGCTTCCGCTGCATGTCGGCCTCGGTCAGCGAAGATAGGATCGTGTAGCCTGACTGTGAAGATTTCTGGGACTTTGTGCCCGCTACGGATGCTAAATAGTTTCTCGCCGGTTCAATAATCGACATCCGTTTTGGAGTGGCTGTTTTCCACCCCACTCTTACACAAATACCCCAACAGAAGAGAGTTAAACAGGTGAGCAGTCCCGCCTTACACCGCCTGTTATGACAAAAGGTTTGGAAGTTCATCGGTCATCGTGCAGCACCTGCCAGACCACCAGCGTATCGAAAGACTTTGTAAAATCTAAAAATCTCTCCGGAAACAGATTCTCTTGTTCTAGCACTCTTTCTATAAGTGCTACGATGTCTACAGAGTCAAAGTTATGGTAACGGGGGATTCTCCCAAAAGAGGCGCAAGCGCATATATTTTAGAAGAGTTCGAATAAAGATTTTGTCCACAAAGTTGGAATGAGAAATCTCATGGCGATCGTCGCAAATTGGTCGAATAAACCTTCATTTGCGAAGGTGGACAGTTACGACATCCTTGTAATTCTGCGTAATTACCCCTTTATCTCCACATCACTTCGAACCCGGAGGATAATTTATTCAGAAATTCGGAGCCATCGTATTTGCAGACATTTGCCTCGATGAAGTTAGTGCCCGGGGCATGCTGGGGGAGCACTTACTGCACTGTGTTCATTGTTTCCTACAGGATGGACGAGCGATCAAGTCCTCACTGACTTCCACCTAAGCGGGTCTACTCTTGGCAGAATAAAGATTGGCCGACTGAAGACGTTCCTAAGATTTCCGACCTCATATTTATACATTTTCGACAAATCGAAAAACAGGATGCTTTCAAATTGGGCAGAGGCGCAGTTGACGTGGGTCGGAGGCCACATACCGCCCTAGTGCACGCGAAGTAGTTTTTCATTTCATCGGCCTCGGTATACTATTTGATATCCTCTCCCTTGCCAACCAGGCAGTCTGAACCCACTGCAGCCTGCGCTCGCAGCCTTGTGAAACTGGTTTTAGCACGCCGATTATTTTGTAGAACCACAGATAGGAGCTCACCGCCAAATGCGAGAAAGTCTGAGAAGTCGTCGGTCGTACAATGACACGTTTAAGATTACCGCGCTGGCAAGGCGCACTTCGGACTCAATAACTTCACACATGTCGGGTGAAACGCATTGACAGACACATTTTCCTGTTATTATAATCCTATTTCTTGCGGGCAATAACACTTCGAAAACATTCGTATAAACTGGAACGCACGCATACCAATAAATTTTAATTTGAGGAAGATGTTCTTTGGGATAAAAACTAACTTTAATAAGTGAATTTTTGCGTTTGGCGCCTCAACGCCTCTTCGGACTAGCAGGAAAAGTGCAATGAACAACTAAAATTTTAAAACTGCCGAAAAAATCAATAGTCATATTAGGTGAGACGTGATTGGTGGGTATGGCCTCAGTTAGTGTCTGTCGTGCGGCCTCTGTTTTTTTCCATCGTTCTTTGACGTGCCTATAAATACCATCCAAATCGACGTGCTGGTTGATGCATGAATCGTCGGAGTGCATGGTTTCGAGGAATTCTCGGCCATTTTTGGAGGGGCAAACTCCGACTATGCGTGTTTTATCCCACACAAAGGTGTGACCTTTTTCGAGGCAATGCACAGCCACTTTGTGACCCTTTGTCCGAAATGGCTATGTTAGTCCGAAAATGAGTTGGGGCGCCAAACTCGACAATTCACTCATTAAATTTGCTTTTAAATCCCAAAGAACATCTTCAAATTTAAATATTTTCCCTTTGTTCGGGTTAGTAGCAGCAAGCACGATTAGAGAGCAAATTGCAAGACTTCATTCGGATAAGGCATTATCTTCAAATATGCATATTTAACATTGAATGCACGTAAAATATGCTGAACGCTTTGCAAGGAAATCAGTAAAGCCCAAATATTTTGAGGAAAAAAAAAGAGATTTGATTGATGACACAATAATGTTATAGTCCAACATTTTGTCTTTTCACTCAAACGCCCTGATTGGTAGGCAGTCGCCGACAAGCGTGGTGGACGCACCAAGGGTGCCGGATTTCGAGGATACAGTAGCCATGTCACCACATATCTCGCATAATTATCAGCTACTGCACACGCGGCGCTAATTGCCACGCTTTTATTTGTTTGCTGACTGTCGGCGTAATTGCCGTTTGGCAACTTGGCTCGCTGGTAGGGCCAATAATGGCGACGCTCGGCCCCGCACAATTAAGTACTCAGCTTAGGCAACGCTTCAGTGCTGAATAAGACTGGGTAGATGGGAGGGGGGGGGTTATTGCGTTTTCTAATTGACTGCCGGGCGGAGAACCAGCTGGAGGCCCATGCAGTTGTCACCTCCCGCACGCTTTCTGGTCTCGATGAACTTGGCGGTGTGGCCGGGTCCTGTCAAATGGCTTTACTTGCACCCAGGTATATGGCTGGTGTGTCCAATAAACTGGCCGCATGAAAGATGTGCTGGAGCAACACGGGGGCCAGATCAGGGTATCGTAGGCGCTGCGTACCCATAAAAAAATCCAAATATGCGTGAAGGGGGCGTGGTGGCACGCTTAGGGTTGGCTTCGGTCGCGCCAGCCACCTGCGCCGGACCCCACCCCTGGTCTTCCTGACTATGTCTTGACACTGGGCTCAGGTGGGTGAGGAAAGAGAGAGTGCGGTAGATGTAGCGCAGGGCTAGTATCACTAAAAACAATTCACACGCGTCACCGGCTCTGTAGCACCCTGCTGTAAAGCATATGGTGGGCAACGTCGAAAACGACGGCCAAACGATGTGTGTGTGTGTGTCGTAGTCCTTGTTGGATGAGGAGTCCCGCCGCAATCCAAACTGGTGGTAGTTGGAAGACGAAGTAAAGCCGAGACCTCGACTGGCTAAAGCCAAGGGTCCGCGGAGATGAATTGAGTGCTTGACCGGGAACTGCAGGCGAACAGATGCCGACAGTCATACGGAGAAACGCAGCAGTCGAGCCAGCTGCCGGATGTGAACGGGTCGAGCCCGTGCTGGTACTGGCGAAGGAGCGTTGAGTAGCCACTACGTACAACGACTGACCCTCGGGAATTGTTGTTCTGAGGCCGCAATCGGAGGTGGAGAGCCGCCCAAAAGGAACGGCGGACGATAACCTCGTTTTTCCTCGACAACGGCTCTCTAGTGGAGCCACCAACGGGCTGATCCGAGAAACACAAGGCAACAGCTTCCTCGTGGAGAGCTCAAATAGACGGTCGGAAGCTGCGGCTGGGTTCAGGAGCGTGGCAACGGTGGTGGTTAGGATGACCGGGTTGCGAACAGGTCCACCAGAACTGCTGGCCTAGGAGAGTGTTGTGAGGAGCAACCGGTAGGGCAGAAGCCTCTGCATGAAGAAGATCGATAGATGACATTTTATAGCAGCCCGTGAACGTGCGGAGAGGAGCATTCTGCACTGACTAAAGGTGGCGGAGGCTGGAAGAGTTAATCGTAGGAGACCAGATTGCTGCCGCATAAGTGAGATGCAGCTTGGCCAGTGTTTTGTATGTGGTCGTCAAAGTCTCTTTCGCACTGTCGAACTGTCGTATATATAGCTGGTATATGCGGACTGATGTGGGAAAATAGGCCAGAAATAGCAACTCAAGTCAGTGTCAGTAAGGTTTTTGGACCTGTGATTGTTCGCCAGTAAGCAACCTCCCGTATGGCTTCTAGACAGAAGTTCCTAAACATTGCGGTATCCTCCGTTTGACAACTGTGATAGATCGCTAAACGCCACTCCTATGTGACCTTAGAAAGATCGAATCACAATGAACTCGACATTAATCCCTGGCCAAGTGGAAGAGGTTTTGATAAGATCCAGTACCTTATTGAGGTTTTGATTGGACTGGACAATGATGACAGTAGATAAACCAAAAAAGGGTTTCTTTAGGCTCTCCTTTAACGGCAATATTTCCGGATACAGAACAATAATTGTGTCGCGTAAAGCGCGAGGGTAAAACTCCCCATAAAAATGCTGTGATGCAGACGCGCAAGGGAGAGAACAGCCAAAAGAAAGCCTTCATGGCGGCCAGGTAAACCAGCAAATCGTGAAAGCGGCTAGTAATACAGCCTCACTGGTCGGGAAGTTGGACCAACAAGCCGCGGGCTCCAGTCTGCGAGGTTGTAAAACCTGGGGTTGGATATGGCTGTCTGAGGATGGCTAATAAGCCAGACAAAAATATATAGCACGAACTTGCGGCACGTACAGTGAGTGGGTAATTTCTGTCGTCAAAAATTTCTTCATCCGCGGAGTCCCCACTCCGATCATCATCGATCATGTGGAGGCAGACGGCACGCGAAACCGCAACCAGCGTAGCTCGGGGGTCCGGTTTTGAGCAGGTTGAGTTGTCAATAAAGACTGTTGAGGTGGAATTGTATCTGCGGGGTTCCATTCCCATAAACTGGCGGGTCAGCTGTTTTTGGGCAGGGGAAACAAAGACACGAACACATTAAGTTCCCAGCGCTTAGGGAGATATTAACAGAGAGAAGAAAACAAAGTGTAAGCAGTGTAGACTTTTTAGATTGCAGTTTTACGATGCCGGTGGATGACTGCAGCAGATAACAAGCACTCATTGGATACTGAGGAGGAGACGACCCCATAATATACCTTAGATAGTTCAGCTGAAATCAGTTTAACGGCACCTAATCCTACCAAGTTAAAAGTTGTGACGATAATATTCAGGCCTTCACTTTAATTCTTCTCTTGTAAAGCAATGAAAATGTCCATGACCACGAAGAATTGCTCCGAAAGGGAACGATTCCTGCAAAGACAGCGTTAAGAATGCCGGCGGTGGAAAAGTACTCGAACCGACTTATGTTTCATGCAGGAGTAATGTTCTGCTCCCCATTTCCTCGGGCCGCGAGAAACGTACTATCCAAAATTCCCTGGTCATAGCAACAAGCCCAGATGGTGGAGTGTGGTAGATGCAGCGCAAGTCCACTGCCCCTTATAATCTAATTAGCGCGCAATTCACCGTACTTGTGCCACCTTGGCGTGGAGCAAACGGAGAACCTCGTCGAAACCGATGACGATGGAGCTGTCATCTAAAATCGCTGTCACGCTATTGCCCCACAAAACTGAAGTCTTTAAATTTAATAAATAGTGCTGTGCTCAGAAGCGCGGTGTGCGTAGCAGTGGCTGCCTACACCTGGTGAAGATAGGATGCCGAAATTCTGATTGAAATTCGATGGAGACTTCCTCAGACAATAAATTTCCACAAAAGCACATCGAAAAAGGATGCACGAGAAAAAAAGAACAGCAGTGGGCAGGGCAGGGTGTCAAAAATGATGGGGGAGCAGAGGATACATGCCAAGTTGGGAGAATGCAACAGCGAAATACCACACCCAAAACCTTCAAAAAAGCATCTTAAGTGCACAACTACTGTGGAAAACGGAAGAATAAAAACACAATTTGGTCACACCACCCGCACTGCTCCTAGGAGAAAATGCATGCATGGGAAGACTGTGCACACGATGTACAGAACAAAAAGTGCGCGTCTGGTCTACCGGTGCTAGCCGAGTACCATCAGCCGAGGAGACGTCTGAGGGCATTTTCGGATTAACCCAGCAACGCCACAAAGACTGGATTGGCCCAAAGACCGAACCGTTCTCTACCCAGGTATCTCGAGTTGAGGCATGCAAAAGGCCAACTCAGAAGAACGAGGTCAACGTCAGCTAGAGGTGACCATAAAAGCTATTTGGTCGAATCCACAACCCCTGTGGAAAAAGCCTCAAACACCAGCAGCAGAAGCAGCAGTGGAAAAGTCTGGCAGTTTACTCGCCAAATTAGTCATATGCCATATCCATATGCATGGAAGGGTTCTTGCTAATACAAGCGAACGTGTGACTGACAGGAAGAAATTGAGAAGTAGAAGACGACTCGATCGCTGGCACAATACCTTTATTCGCCTGAAATTTCGAGATCCCTCGCGGATTCATCATCAGAGACATACTCAGAGAACAATAACAGAAACAGTTTGTGTGTGCACCGACGTCTGCCGTAAAATTTAAACGTACAGAAAAATCGATAAATGCCTTGAGTGTGCGCAGATTCATTGCGTCAGCAATGATCATGTGGTCTTGCGGTGTTGGCATAAGATGATGTGGTGGCCTGTCTGATCCCCGAGCAGCGATTTGCTTTGGATGTTAAAGCGGCAGCCTAGTTTACGAAAATGTGGCCCAGGGCCGAACGCTGGCAAGAGCAGTTGTGGTACCTTCTTAACTTCGATGGCCGACCCATCACACCCACCTCCCTTATGCAGCGGTGTCTACTCAATCTTTAGGGCTGGGCAACGACAAAACGTCTAAAGAGTACAGAATGATCGCTGAAGTACAGATGTTTTGTGTCGAGACTATTGAACCCTGGCTACATGAAGCTGACGCGAAAAGATAGACTTCCTACGAACGGCTGAGGATCGTTCGTCCACTTATATCCCTTTCAGGAGGAAAGGGGGGGGGGGGTAAGAAACACTGAGGGAAAATTCACGGCATAAACAGCATCAAGAGCGCTGTCACTGTTATCCTTCCAGTTTAACTCCAGAACAAAAGCCAACAACTACGGGTCCCGAGAGGGACATTGATGTATCAAACCAACGTGCACACTGCGTCACATTCTTAAAATCGGGCAGTCTATCAGGGCCGACGCCTGCTAACTTTATGCATCCCGCCGCATTTTTTGAGTGCAGCCTCCATGGCGAACAATGGAGCTCGACTGCTTGTCGGCAAAAATTATAACTTTAGTCAGGGCCCGCGTTGTGAATTCATGGTCAAGGTTGCCCTCCGTTGCCCACCACGCTCAATTACGCCATTGACTGGATTCTCGGAAAGGCTTCAACGGTTTTGACCGTGTCAAATTTACACGCAGCCAACGGCTGGTCGACCTCAACTGCGCTGACGATATAGCTCTGCAGACGTCAAACTACAATGACCCACAGGATTTACTGTAACGGAGGAACATAAAATAGCTAAATCAGTCGGTTTATCTACCAATGGTGGGAAGACCAGTATTTAAAGCCGCATTTCCGATCGGGAGCAGACATCCCTCGGGACCAGTAGCTGCCAAACTGGAGAGGTAGACAGTTCCAAATACCACGGTAGGAAGTTCCTGCCAGATGTACAGACCATGTAGCCCGAAGTAATGCTGATCGCAGAGCTTTCACAAGCCTGATGAGATGTCTATGATGAGAGTTAATCTCCTGGACAGGATAAAACAGCACGTGCGAATGTGAGTGTAAACACTATTTTCTTCACTGCAATACTACGTGCCCTTTCCTGATGGTTTCTGTTTAGCCTTCGTTTCTAGAGACGTAAATAAGATGCGCCTTAAACAAAATTACCGGTAAAAGGAAATAGAGAAATTCCTGGACATGCTTTGCGGCAGATTATTAAGTGAGTAACTTGGTCAAAGTTTTAAAAACTGCGGACTATCTGCGGCATGCCGCATATCTCAGACGGTTTGGGCTTTAGCTGAAGCAAAGTCTTGTTTTTTTGTTGTGGGATTAAACTCCGCATGGCTTGTGCAGAGGAGCCGACTAACTTATGCAAACTCCACAAAAAAACAATCATTGCAAAGGATAAGATTCAGATGTGAGTTTAAAGCCGGATTGTCACACACAGAGAAGAACTGGGGAGCAATTGACTCACGCTTTGACGACTGGAGAGGCGGGCTGAAAGGAAATCGGAAAGATTATCAGCCAGATATAATATGAAGTAATAAAAACAAGGCAACCAAATTTTCAAAAGGCAGGAGCAGGGAACACTAGCCTCAGTTGCAGTTGAGGCAAGGGTTCGTATCCCAGGTATGTGTGTAGACAGAGAAGTAGAAGGCGCTTCGATCAACGGAATCACAGTTTTACTTGTCTGAGCTTTCGGTCGCGAATTGATGAGAACTCAGTCAATTGATTTTATTGATCTGGCGCTGGCATACATCGCTCTGCGCAGGCATCTCCGGACTGATGATAGTGGCGGTTGACTGTCTACCCTCCATAACGGTTGATTGGCCCCTGCCCCCTATAACTGCTCCTTGTTTTTCGGTGACGCCTTCTATCTCTGACGATGGACTCCAGAAAAAGCCCGAAAGCTCAGACAAGTTAAACTATGATTCCGGTGGTTGAAACGCCTTCTTCTTCTACTTCTTTTTCTTCTTCTTCTTTTACTTCTTCTACTTCTCCAGTTATAGTTGTGTGGCATATTTACGTGTAGGAAGAGTGAAAAGGCAAGTAAGTAGACACAATAGTTTCCGGCTAATAGAGCAAAGTTCTGTGAATATTCCCATGCTAAATTTGAAAAGCCAATTCGGCAAACATATATTTTCAAAAATTCATTGTCGGGCCTCTACAATTACATAGGTAATTAAATTATGGGGGGTGGACAGGATGATAATTGTCTTATGGTTCATATTCATTGATCTCACACCGTCCGCAAGTCGAGGTCAGCATGTGGAATTGGAGGGCGGAATACTTCAGCAAAAGAGGACAGTCTAGTCTGAGTAAACAGTTGCCCGGGGGGGGGGTTACGTGACAAAATCTACTTACGATATAATCGCATTCAGTTTTCGCAGTAGTCTACTGATAAGGAACTCTCGTAGAAATGCAGTAAAGGGGCCTTTTTGCAGGGCTGCTGACCGTTTGATACTTTGTCTTGCGCTTCAATTTATGGCAGCCCCACCTTGCAAAACCGGCCAGGGATGATTCATTTTCCCCTGGCTACACACGCTACCACTTAGCGAAAAATGCATGCCTGCACAACGCCCCGGAGTTTAGTATCGTGCGCGTACGATATGAGGCTGTAGTGAACCGTGACGTACTACCTTCTCCCCTCCCCCCCCCCGTCGCCCGTCTTGAGGGGTTCGGCTCATCGGTGGGCGCTCCAGCCTTCCTCGTGCACTATGTCTGGTAGAGACTACCCATTGGACTGACCCCACAACATTTAATTCCGACTGAAATGATTTCTGAGATGAAAAAGAAGGTGAAAAGGAAGGGCTATGCTCGCGATGTTGTCACAAGGAGTGCGCAGACCGTCTCATTCGAGAGAAAGCCAGTGTACTACACTTAAGGGTTGGTCACAGGGTCTTAGCACCCGCTCATCTTCCATACCCGCAGTCAGCATCCATAACTGCATGAATGGTCAGTGGACACGAGACGGTTTTGGGCGATTGGGACATCACGTCTGATGGACAGACACCTTGTAAGAACTGTGGAAACCGTGGAATCGAGTCGGGATACGATGTTGGTCTTGGACTGTCCATCCGACAGCTACACCCCTCCCCCCTGCTGTATCTCCAGGTATTTATCAACAATAAGGCAATCGCTTGCATCGCGTGTATAGTCATTCGCCGCTGAGGACGTACCAGTAACTTGGCGGATAATTTGATAAATGCTTCGAGTGCCGCCGACATTGAAGGTTTGTTCTATAGAGGTCGTTAATTCAGTTAAATAGCTTTTATCGCCATCTCTAGCCGACTTTGCCAGCATTTTTCGAAATTGGTGAAAATGACCCTCACTGCGAGACCTACTTTGAGTTGTATACGTAGAGACCCCTCAGGTCACTATGCAGATACATTACTGGCGGCGGCACTGGGTAAAACCAAGAATTGCCTAGTTGCGTCATAGACTGTGGACTTTCATGATGGCTTTTTTAATATTGTGTTCTGCTTCAAATCGAGTTTAAATTGAGACCGGATTTCTGTGCCTGAAGCCTATGCAGTGATTTGTTAAAATCTGGGCGCCTATAAGGGGTAACTTTTCAGGCTGCCCTGAAACGCAGATCTTGCCAATCTTTTTACCACACACTAATCATTCATCATGCAGCACACACGACGCTTAAGCTGGTCTTGCGACCGTCATTTAAAGAAGTCAGCGGATGTTTGCGACAGTGCTGACAAAAACGCGTTGGCGACAACCAGCTCCGCATTCTTTCTACGGTGTCACGGAAATACATTAGTCAAAGTGAGACATAAATCGATTAGTTGAAGTCGCCACGACACACATGTACAAATAGGGAACTCAAAGGCAATCTAGCTATATATCCCTTAAGTGAGCTGATACTGACATTGAAGTCAGTTCGGTTATCCGAATTAGCGGCGACGATCAGCATATCAAGGGGAGAGACTCCTATAAGCAGTTTTTGCAGCTGTCGACAGAAGTTGGTGTTGTTGACATGCAAACGGAAATGACAGGCCTGTTACTAAGGTATCCCCTCAGTTGAACGTAAAGTTTCTAGTCACTGACCAGTTCCGACGCAAGTAATTCACGGTTCGCCGATTGCGAGCAGGCAAATGCCTCGCCGACATCTGGCATCTAAAATAACCTGCCCTACCAGACCGTCTGTTGTGGAAATACACGAAGTTGAAGGTTTATGTGTGATTTGTTTTCGTGCATGAGCGTTCTTCCAATGACATGACGGCGCCAGTGAGCGTAGTCTATGTACATCATCACGCTATTTTCTTTTGCACGGTTCTTTTGAGATTGAAGTTTGTTCAGAAGATTTCGCGGAAAGGGATTAAAAAAGGACCTCATTTGAACAAAAGTCTACAAACTATGGCCTTGCCTTAACGTCGAGCTTTTTTACTAGCCCACGTAAATGTCTTATGTGGTATGATTAACACGCTTACTTGCCTAAGGGAACGATTGGAATTGGTAAGATAAATCAACGAGCACGCAGATTATAAAACCAAAAAAATATTTACCTTCATATTTCATGAAGAGTGGAAGCAGTTTGACATTGACGGTTGGGTCCGTTCCCTCATCTTCACATAAAAGGGAAAATTTATTGTAAAGACTTATCAGGGTTCTAAGATAAATCAGGCACATAACGATATTGCGTCCTGGCTGGCATCTGTAACATAAAATACTGGAGGCGGGAAGCGGGAATGACTAAGTGTCCGCTTAACCCTACGCATAACCATTGTACGAACGGCTAAGACACAGAGGTGTCTACCCACCGAAAGTTGAAGGTACCTGTAGGCCATAGGGTAGCCAAAAAAGACTGTTGCTAGGTCCTCCTAGAAGATTTTACCATTCAAAGATAGTTTCTCCAGTAGACTACAGCCGCTTGGCCACTTCTGACGACAGCACGATGACATGATGTATGGAATGAAAAGGCGCTCCTGCTCAAGTTGTAACGCTTTAGATGAAAGCTTTCAAAACGAAGCAATTTTAACTGCATGGGGCTCACCCTACAGTTTTCTATGTACTTGGTAGAATAGCCACGGCAAACAAGCCTTAGGCCGTCAAAACGTAGGTTAATGGAAGTTACATATGTTAGTGGTGACGCATAACGGCCGGTTTAGAAGATTTGAAACCCTTCGCATTTGAACTTTGTCCAGTTGATACTGTGGGATTGTTTTCATGATGAGTGCTCTTTAACAGATCAGCACGACACCGATTTAAAATTGCCAAACTTCCGATTGTCTACTGCAGTCGTAGAGTAGCAGGGAGAAGGTCAAAGAAATAAGTGACTCGCAGACAGCTGCTACGTTTAACTGACGACTTTGAAAAAGACTATCTATTTAAAGCCGTAAACGATACAACAAATATATCATATACTATAAGGGCGTTCTATTTCAATTGCTTGGTCACTTCCTATAACAAGCCGCGGAGACCTTCGAAAACATGTTTGGTTTTGACTTTGTGAAGGTACCGGAAGCATGCACTAAACATTAGGCAGCTACGGTCGTTATACCATATTATCATTATTTAATTGAGATGTGCGGTTAAGTTTTGCAGCCCATTTATTCATGTCTATCGGATTGAACAAACTGCCTACTGATTGCAGTAAAATCACCACCGGAAATAAAGTTTCATGTTACATTCTGAAAACTGTATATATTTAACTCAGACAAAGGAAAATTTACTCTTTACGACGGGTGTTTATAAACGATAGGGGGACAAGAACGTTAAAAAGCCGATAGAAGGGAGTTATATCTGGCTGTCAACTAGTACAAGCGATTCTGTGAAAAAATACAAAATTTGTAGAACCTATTTGAAGTTAGATCCTATTAGTATTGACATTTCCGAATAAGAAGTAGTGTTTGCGCCAAATATAAAATTTAAGGATCCGAAACTTAAGGCATATACTAAAGACAGGTATAAGTCCCAAGCTTTGGACTAGTAGCTTTGAATAAGACTTTTCTGCAAAAAGTTTCTGACTCTATAAGAAACGCTTGAATCAGTCACTTTATCGCTCTCAAAAGGTTTCATAAGCAATTCCAAAAAGTGTGCAATTTTCGACTAGTTGGGTGCAACTGTTCAAATGAGGATATGGAATTTACTTGATGGAGATTAGCAGATTTTTGGGTTCGGTTAAATATCCACTCAATTTTATAAATAATAACGTTTGTCTGTCAGGCTATCACTCCAATTTTGCTAGAAGCAAGATCGGAAGGGAATGCGGAGAGTGAAAAATCTGCGATAATATTACCTTCATAGTGTTAATTGAATTAAGTATTCGTAGTGAAAAAATTGTCGGAAGTATGCATTCATGAAAAATCAATTCTTTAGGTACATCCGAAATGCTACAATTTTGTAAACCAAAAAAGCATTAATACATCGCTTGATAGAACAAAGCTGTGGAAAAATATCACTGCTCAAAATAAAATGGGCTTCTATTCTGCAGAAAACAAATTCTGAGGTTGATTAAGGTCAAAAAAGGATGGATAACATGCCGAAGACTCACTTTCAGGTTCCCGTTCGGATATATGCTGGAGACCACCGATGTCCAATACATTAATGTCTACAAAGTGCTCCAACTTGGAGTATTCCACAGGATTTGATAACCGCGTAGGTTTGGGTTTAGGAGTCGGGACAGAGGCACGATCCTGAACATCACTGTACACTTCCTTCTTCAGCAGAAAGGGTCTAGTAGGCGATTTTGTGCGACAACACACAGGTTCGGGAATACCATTCTCTGGTTTATTTGGGTCAGTGGGTTCTGGGGCCGCCGATGCCTCTTTAACACAGCAAAGTCCCATCTTTCAGGCCTACACAGGGGTGGATAGGAACATTATTAATATGCCCAATTTACAAAGTTCGGCACCAACGTGCAATATAATGGAATGACCTAATTGTTACGTAGGACAATGCAGAAAAATGTGGGGACAACTACAACATTGGCTCCTATTGAGATACTAATGTCCGAATGTGTAAAGAAAATTTGCAGATCGAAAAATGACAATTGTGCTGGGTTTCTCGCGGAGAAAATAAACTGGCAACATAAACGAGAAGCTCCAACGTCAAGTTGGAAGATCTTCTAGAATCCAGGCTCTTCTTGATTCTTCTGCTCTTAGGCCCCTCACCGTGGGATTGCATTATGTCAGAGTGTAAAATTCACAAATCAGCGTATGGAATACTGCCCAGCTCTGTATATCAGCTGCGAGAGAATGCGGATTTCAGTAAGTTGTAACCGGGAAGGTGACCAGTGCTAAAGCAGTTTTGATCTTCCCTCAATTACCATATTAATTGCTGATGCTTTCTGTTTATGTCTCTGACGAATAATCCTCGACGGATTTCCAAACGGCAGGCGAATGAAACTGTTGTCTCAGCGATTGAATCTTCTTTTTTTCAAACAATTCCTCATAATGCCCATTTTTACTGATTTCGAATGACACGTACAGAAAGGGGTATTCTTTACCGCCTGCGCAGGCGATAGTAAAACTCTGGAATTCTCTAGATGTTAAATTTGTAATCTTTAAAGTTGCTCTCTCAGAACATGCATTTTTCCTGGCAAACGTGCGCACTGAATGCGCATGAACATATAATAAGTACTTTTTGGCCGCGGATTGCCTAACAACATTTCCCTATCGCGCCATGTTGCGCACAATCTTTATCAGCAAAATAGACCCATTCCCACGTGGCAATCTTTTCCGACAGTAACGGCAAGTTGGTCAATTGAAGACGGTAACTTATTTGACTGAGTTCCGCTGTGCTAACTTCTTCTTCCCCTCCTCCCTTCCTACCCAACTTGTGTGCACGCTGTACAACGCAGACCTCGGCTTGCGCGCAGCTCGCAAACACAGTCACTCGCTATCAAAGGGGTTGCGCAGACAGTCGAGGAGGAAACGGCCTAAATATCGATTTTGTTTTGGGCCGGAAGGCCCTAGAGGCCAAACGAAAACGATCCTAAACACCTGGAATGTTCAATTTTCTATTGAATGGTTGCAGACAGCAGCAACTTTGATGGTCAGTTGCGTCAATCAATTATATCTTAAAGCACACAAAGCACACATGCTTTTAAAAGTAAAGTTAATAAAGCAAATCTGACCAACTGAAGAAAATCAGAATAGATAGCTCACTAACTTGAATACGCGGTGTTGTATGCAGCGCATGTAAACTAGCAAACAATTACAAGGCTAGTGTTTGTCGTTCTTTCTGATGCCTCATATAGGTTGAAACAACTCGAGCTTATATTTGCTGCTCAATGTATTACGGTTTTTCGTTTAACAGAAGCACATGTTACGTCTGGTGTGACCCTACGAAAAATCGGCTTATGAAGTCGGATTTATTAGTGTGTAACCTGCTTTTACTTCGCAAAGGAACATCTCCTGAGTGCCTAGGAGCAGTTGGCCAAGCTAAAATCCTCCCACTCTAACCTCAATATTGAAATTTACCATACTCATCGTCAATCCTTTAATTCTATCTGATACAACTTTACTTCTATTTCACCTTCTCCTGCTCATTGTTTTCACTTGTTTACAATACAGTTGTACTTCTACAATCAAAATTATACTGAAAACGAAGTCCGTTTAATTTTGCATGCAAATACTGACTGATTGTGTTAAGCCGATGGATCCTGAGATTAAGAACGAGTTTCCAACGGATACAATCTCCGAAATTACTGATACTTTCAAGTTTACTTTCCCTGATATTACCATTTTAGGGGATAACTCGGCTAATGCAGATAAATTCATGAGTTTTTCTGGCTTTCATTGGTCGAATATACTGTTTAAGCTTATTTTCTAGCCATGCTTATAAACTGGAATTGCACACAACTAAATGACAAAATTTCAATAAGTAACCGGCTAAAGGGAAAGTGAAAACAAAAGCTTAGATCTCAATGAAGACGTGTGTTGAACGCATCTTAAGTAATCAGTGCATCCGAGCCTAATTGACCGCATAAATATAACGTCAGATGGGCTCCAGAAACCCTATTTTTCATGGTTATAATATAATAAGGTTTATTTATGTATTGCTTGTTTACGGGCAAGGTAACAATAAGGATAATTGCTTAAGCACTCCTCGAGTCTTCTTTTAAACTCCACTATTTTGTCAGCAGAAACCGTCCCGCTTGGTTGCAAGTTCCAAAGTCGGACCACGTGTTGACGTAATAAATATTTCATGAGGTCTAATCGAGTGCGCTCGTTTCTGAACTTGAATAGGTGGCCACGCAGGTGAGCAGTGGAGGCTAATTGGAAGAAATCCTCTGATTTTAGGGAGGAAATGTTGCCTCGGATTATCTGGAATATCCAGAGCAGGCTGCACTGAACGTTCCTGTAAGACAAAGGAAAAAGGTCAAGTTTTATCAATCTCTCCTGATATGGTAATTCCCTGAGACCATCGACCATCTTTGTCGCCCTGCGTTGCACTTGTTCAAGATGGTCCATATCCTTCTTGAACCACGGTGCCCACACTGGCACTCCGTATTCTAAATGTGGTCTTACAAAGGTGCTAAATATTTTCCCGAAGAAATCAGGTGGGAAGATTTTGAGCGCTCGTCTGATCCAGTGCAGGGTACTAGTTACCTTCTGGACGGACTTTTTACAGTGATCTGCTTACATCAAGTTCGCGGTTGTCTATATACTCAGATCTTTGTGCGTCTTAACCTATTTTAATGCGGTACCATTGATAAAATAACTGTGTTTCGGCGGCACTTTTCGCCCCGGGCTTATATGTCGATACAGACACTTGGATACATTAAAAATAAGAAGCCACGTGGATGACCAGATAACCAGTTTATCGATGTTCGACTGTAGTCTCTTTGCGTCTTCGGTGCAACTAACTTCAGCCCATATTTTTATGGCATCTGCAAACATGACAGCTGTCGTTTACGTAAATCATGAATAGCAGCGGACCCAAAACTGAGCCTTGTGGAACACCACTCTCGACCTTTGTCCATTCCGAGGTTGAGTTTCCGACAACGACCCTCTGCCCCCTGAGGGACAAGAAATATCTAATCCATTTATACATTTTTCCTTGAATTCCCACAACCCAAATCCTCTATAATAATAATAATTTGTATATTTAAGGCCCAAGGGGCCCTGTCGTTACAGACTTAGTGCTATCGTGAAAATAAAAATAATAATGATAAGCAGTGAACTCTTATAAATAATTGTCATCGGCAGTAAAAAAAACTCCTAGATCGGTGTAGAAGAAGCCTGTGTGGTACACTGTCGAAGGCCTTCTTGAAGTCGAAAAATATGACATCAATGGGATAGCCTTTATCTGCAGCCTTAGTCCACTTCTCCTGTGAGCAAAAAGCACTTGTGAGTCAAGAGCTTCCTGGGCGAAAGCCGTGCTGTCCATCACATAGTATTTTGCTGCTTTCGAGGAAATACATTCAATGCTTTTGAATAATGTGCTGCATTACTTTGCACGCGATACAAGTTAGACAGACAGTATGGAATTTGCGCAATCAAGTCGTGAACCTCCCTTATCGGTGGATGAGCGGACGTACCGTCAGCAAAAATGTAGGTTCTCGGGAGTAGACGGATTCAAAGAAATCGGAGAAGAGGGAGACTTTCATCTGGTCTTCGGTCACCAGTTGTCCATCGGCTGATCCTAGGGCAGGGATCAGTTCCTGAGATCTCTTCGTGCTTCTTATGTAACCGTACAATATCTTTGGGTGTTCCAAAGAAAAAAACGAATATGTTCCACTCGTATTTCCTGCGCAGTTGAAGAGCTTCTCTTTTACAAATAATAAAATGTTTATTATGCCAGTTTACAGGCAATTTTAAAGAGTTGGTAATGCACCTCTTGGGCGCCTTTCAACACCTCGAAGACCGGAAAAAACCTAAAACAAACTCCCTATGTTGCAGCCAGTATTTGTTTTGTTTAAGGTTTTGTGTTTTGTCAATGCTCGGCGAGATAGAAAGTTTGTTTCAAATGATAAAAACCTGCCTTCAAAGGTATGATGCAAACGGAATAAATGTACAGTTGTAAGCTGAGTTGACTCATCAGCGGGAGAAATATTGCATATCGTTTAAGGACATTAGTTCGAGACGGAGATGGTTGGCGCAAGAACACAGTGTTTGCAGTCTTCCTTCAATGGTTGTTGGCAAAAGTTGCGCGCTATCGGCTGAAGGGTTCGCAGACTGCGGGCTGCTGCTTCAGCAGCATTATCTTCAGCATGAAGCCTGGCGGGGCTCAAATTCCACGAACGCCATCAGAGTGAAAGAGAGATTCCACCGAGTCAGCACCCAAAATTCGTGACAGTTGTCCCGAATGTAGAAAACTAGTTATAGCTCTCTTAAACATAGGGTAGCTTTGCTGGGTTTTAATACTTCTTGGCAGCTTATTCCATATTGATATGGCGTTTACTGAAAAGAATTGCCGGTACTTAACTGTACGTGCCATAGTAAGACATAAAAATGCGTCTCGATGACTGGCGCGTCGAGAGTGCTCAAGCTGCCTTATTGTACAAAGAGGATTTAAGGTTTGACCATTCAAAAGTCTAAACAGTAAAAATAGACCCTTCTGCAATCGACGAAGCCACAGAAGATCCAGCTTTATAAGTTCGCACCTTTGTTGGCAGGCTAAGTTACGGTGTTTTCTGTTGTGAAAACTCTTCTAGTGAAGAAGTGCTGCACCGATTCTATTTTCTTTCATTCACTAGTGCGCAGAAGACTGAATAGGGGCGAGCAGTATTCAAAACTAGGTCTCACGTACATATTATGAAGGCTAGTTCTAACCTTTATAGTCACAAAATTTCTAAGGATAAATCCGGTGGTTCCGCGTGCTTTCGAGACTATCAGGGCACAGTGCTCTGACAAATTGAGACTATTAGAGAAGAATATGCCCAAATCCTTGATAACTCCTGGGACATTTAGTTCGTGGCCGTCAATGCTTAATTCCGGTTGATGATCGTCACCAACAACCATAACGGAACATTTGTGCCATGAAGGGGTGAGGCGCCATGTGCAACACCACTGGGTGAAGGCCTGAAGATCCTTTTTTATCAGCTCGAGCACGATGTTGCGATCTGACAGTTAATATCGGTAAGTGACTTTTAAATCATCAGCGTACACAAAGGGTCTGCCAACGATGTTTCGTCCTTTTCTCTGTCCAGTCGTCATTTTCGTTTTCTCCATTCTCCATTTTACAACCCTTACGATAGGCTTCATGGTCTTTAGTCATGCTCATGGCGGTTCTCCTATTTTTGCCATGTCGTCGCTGGACTCCGCAGTCTAAAAGGTCGCATCTCTGGCATTTCGTTGCCGTTCTTGCTCTTGTCGACCCTGTTGTCCGCGATGGCCTCCCCCGGTCTCAGTCGGGTGGCGGTACAGTGGTGAACGGCAGCCTCTGCTGTGGTGGTCATCGATATTGATCTTAGTAAGGCATTTGATAGAGTACCTCAAAGGAGACTTCTAGCCAAACTTGAGGCTATAGGATTTTGTGGTCCTCTTATTGACTTTATAAGATCATATCTTCTAATCGAAAACAACAGTTCTTAGTGGGGTCCTCATAATCTACCTCTACCGCTATTTTAAGCGGTGTCCTTCAAGGTACCGTTCTGGGCCCCCTGTTGTTCTTGATTTATATAAATGATATTTCAACAATATTTCAACACTCTCAATCGTATATATACGCAGACGACTTGAAATGTGCATGCTCATACTCTAATTCCACGGCTGAGCGCGGCTTAGAACGCATTCATTCGGACTTGGCCGCTTTATTTTCGAAGAGCTCCACGTGGCAGATGGAGTTCTCGCCTTCTTAGTGCCAGTTCATGTTTTTTGGGCCTAAAAGGCTGCCAGAGCCTATCATTTTTCAAGGTTTCCCATGGCTTGATGTCATTGCAAACTAAGTAGAAAAATAAATACAAAGTTGATAAATGCTGCTCTCCGTTTAGTAGTCTTGGTAGCTTTATTCCTATTCACCAACATATCGTCGTTTAAAAAAAGTAGTCATCGCTTGGTGAACTAAGGAGGAAGCAGTGAAAAAAACTCCTACCATTGAAGCCGGGGTGGAGTTCAGCGAACCCTTACTTAAAAAAACCAAACATGGGCGAAAAAAACTGCTTAAACAAAATTAAGGGGGTTGGTTTAGATGATTGATTGTAGTCCAAATGAGACAGGTCTGTTGGTGAGAACGTATGAGGGTTGAAAACGCTTCTTTTTATTGGCGAAATCATATAGCAGCAGAGGCTGTCGTTCACCATTGTAACACCACCCGACTGGCTTCATGATCAACCATCAGGGAGGTGAGACTGAAGGAGGCCATAGCGGACAACAGGGTTGACAAGAGAGTGAACGGCAGAGGTCACCTGATCATCAACGAAACGTTGGAGATGTGACCTTGTAGACTGCGGAGTCCAGCGACGAGCTGGCGAAAATAGCAGAACCGTCACGAGCATGACTAAAGACCATGAAGCCTTTCGTCAGGGTTGTAAAACGGAGAATGGAGAAACAGCAATGATGACTGGACAGAGAAATGGATGAAACATCGTTGTATATATCGCTCAAAATAGGAAGAAATCGACATGTATGGAATGAAGTGTTACATAAACATAACCTTCTCAGATTTTAGGGGACTCTTTTCAAAGACCCAAATTTGTGTGTTTGGAAAGGAGACGGATAAAAGGGACTTTATATCTTCCGAAGTTAAGTGTTTACGTAATTTGACTTGAAAAACTGCTAAATTAGATGACAGCCTAATTTCGACAGGAATATTATTCCAGAGAGAGGCATATTTGGAGGCAAAGAAGTGAGAATGGTTCGAAGTGGAGCTAAAGGGGGGTGCAGTTATCCTGGAGGAATTACGAGTGGCATAAGGTCTATTTGCGGGAATAAGAGCGTTGATTCGTGGGAGGTTGGGGGTGGAGTTAACGCGAAAGAGGAAACAGAGGCCCGCTTCGAGTCTTCTGACCCAAAGAAATGTCATATGCGCTAACTAACATCTCTCCATATAAGAAAGAGTGGATCGAGGAAGAGCGAATATTTTGCGAGTAAATACCCTCTGTACATTTTCAATCTTACCGCAGTCCGAAGCATTCATTAGACCAAAGAGGGAACAGCAGTATTCTAGGATGGGTAGAACATACATGCGATAAAGTTTTAACTTCATTTCCAGCAGGAAGAAATTGTGTGATATGAAACCACATATCTGTGCAGCCTTCGCAGATATTTGATTCGCATGAGGCGATAATGCTTGTTTATTTGTGTAGCTTAGACCTAAGTCTTTTATAGTGGATCGTTCTAAAAGTGGAGTATTTTGAAAGACTAGAGGACGAGGAAGCTTGGCGGGACCAAACACATGAAACTACACTTGGATGGAGAGAATTCCATCTGCCATGCAGCAATCCAACGTGAGAGTGTAAGTAGGTCCGCATTTATTTTATCAACGCATATAATTGCCATGTCCTTAGAAAATGAGTATATGCATTTGAGGTCGTCTGCATAAATGAGATTGTGTGAATTGCTTAGAACAGTCGAAATTTAGTTAATGTATAGAATGAAGAGTAAGGGACCCAAGACAGTTCCTTGAAAAACGCCACTCGTGATCAGCTGAGCAGTGGAGTTACTATTACTTACTAGGACCTTCTGGCTGCGGTTAGATAAGAAGAAACCGATGAAGTCGAGAAGAGGGGGAAGGATGCCAATGGCTTCCAATTTTACCAGAAGCCGTCTGTGCGGTACCTTGTCGAAGGCTTTGTTCAGTTCAAATTAGATAACAACCACTGATTGCCGCTCGTTACGGAGGGAAGTGACGTGGTTAAGAAAGGCTAAGATACACGTCTCGCATGATCTTTTGGGTAGAAAACCATGCTGCGAGTCGCTTAAAAGCTTATTTTTAGGCAAAAATCAATTATTTGATTACAATTATCTTCTCCAGAAGTTGAGCTAGGGCCGGGGTTTTATGTCCGAACGAGATACTGATTTAAAGACTGGAAGAATAATGGATGTCTTCCATGTGTCAGGAAAGTAACCATTTAAGAAATAGACTGCAAATATATGGCTAAGTAATTTGGGGAAAGTCGACATTCTTTTGATAACTGAATTGGGGATACCATCAGTTCCCGAAGAGTGCGAGTTTTTTAGACATCCTATATGCTTTTGAATTAATTCTATGGAGAAATCAATGTTCCCGAGAGTATTGTCTGAGTATGGTTGAAACGACGGGATCGTTTCGGAATTTGTAGTTAAATGCTTCGCAAAGAAAGCACTGAATAATTCAGCCTTATCAGACACATCGAGCACAATTTTTTTAGGTTCATTGAGCAATGGGGGTATTTCAATTCCGCGTTTTGCGGAGGACCTACGACGAAACAGTTGTGCAACCGATTTTGCTGAGTTTGGCTCGCTCAGGGCGCAAGATTCCCTGTGCTGGTCACGTGCAAGAAGAATCTTTGACGCTAATTCGAAGATCTCTGCGATCTTAAGATGCACAGACAGCGAACTAGTAGATTGATCTTTCAGCTGCCTACTCAATTTCTTCAGTCTGCGCAAACGAAAATGAGGGACGGTCGATTCTGGTGTGTAGGGTTTTGCAATTTTAGTGGGCACAAATTGCAGCATTTTATTAGAAAAGACCAACATCAGTTCAGAAAAATATGCAGCGTCGTTAATGGAGGAGAGGCCCTGCCAATCTAATGAGTTAAGAAAATTGTTGATTGAGCTAATATCTGCGAGGTCATACGCATGATAGTTACGATTAGCACTAGCCTTTTCCGTAGAAGGAAGTGGAAGGCAACAGTGAATTAGTATGTGATCACTTTGGAAGATGTCCTGCTTAAACTCAACGAAGAGAGGTGCAATACTATTCGTGGAAATCAGATCTAGGATATGATTCTGTCTTGTTGGGGAACTAACCAGTTGAGACCAGTTAGAAAAATTAATGGTATATAGGAAAGGCTGAAATCTA
>JAYGXS010000002.1:80541213-80553328 GCA_036362985.1 Ligula intestinalis | reverse complement strand
ATTTTAAACACAAACTTGATTCTCATTTGCTGAGAAACTGTGGCAGATATAATGAACAAAGTGTCAGTAGCAGCACCTTGCAACTGGCTCACACTTATCGCTGATGTTAAGCCTAAATTTGTACATTTGTATTATGTACTATTGTTACGGTGGACCTTTTATGCGATTTTGCTTATGAATAGGGAGCTCAAGGGCGAAAGCCTTCTTCCCTTAATAAAGTGACTTAAAGTGACTTATCCTTGCACCTTGGTCTTTTTAGGCTGTTTTCGCTTGTTTGTTTGTAGGTTGCGAGTTCAGTTCAACGACTTGAGAAACTAATTCCACTTTGATTCCGTCTTCTGATGAATTTTGACACAATAAAAATTCCACTATTACGAGATTGTAGAAAAGTATCCAATGCTTAATATCTGGAGTCCGCGAGAGTGTCCAGAAATGTGAAATCCCGAAACGACTAAATCCCTTTGGAGTCCGAAAAATTCAAACCGATTTCGAAGGACGCGCCAAATTAGTTCATCGGTTCCTGCTTGTCTAACTGCAGCCAGAAGGTCCTAGTAAGTAATAATAAATCCACTTCTCAGCTGATCACGAGTGGCGTTTTTCAAGGCACTGTCTTGGGTCCTTTACTCTTCATTCTAAACATAAACGAAATTTCGACTGTTCTAAACAATTCACACAATCTCATTTATGCAGACGACCTCAAATGCATATACTTATTTTCTAAGGACACGGCAAGTATTTGCGTTGATAAAATAAATGCGGACCTACTTACACTCTCACGTTGGAGTGCTGCCTGGCAGATGGAATTCTCTCCATCCAAGTGTAGTTTCATTTGTTTGGTCCCGCCAAGCTTCCTCGTCCTCTAGTCTTTCAAAATACTCCACTTTTAGAACGATCCACTATAAAAGACTTAGGTCTAAGCTACACAAATAAACAAGCATTATCGCCTCATGCGAATCGAATATCTGCGAAGGCTGCACAGATATGTGGTTTCATATCACACAATTTCTTCCTGCTGGAAATGAAGTTAAAACTTTATCGCATGTATGTTCTACCCATCCTAGAATACTGCTGTTCCCTCTTTGGTCTAATGAATGCTTCGGACTGCGGTAAGATTGAAAATGTACAGAGGGTATTTACTCGCAAAATATTCACTCTTCCTCGATCCACTCTTTCTTATATGGACAGATGTTAGTTAGCGCATATGACATTTCTTTGGGTCAGAAGACTCGAAGCGGGCCTCTGTTTCCTCTTTCGCGTTAACTCCACCCCCAACCTCCCACGAATCAACGCTCTTATTCCCGCAGATAGACCTTATGCCACTCGTAATTCCTCCAGGATTATTGCACCCCCCTTTAGCTCCACTTCAAACCATTCTCACTTCTTTGCCTCCAAATATGCCTCTCTCTGGAATAATTTTCCCCTCTAAATTAGGCT
The DNA here is from genome assembly GCA_036362985.1 of Ligula intestinalis. NCBI lineage: Eukaryota > Metazoa > Platyhelminthes > Cestoda > Diphyllobothriidea > Diphyllobothriidae > Ligula > Ligula intestinalis. The sequence continues at coordinate 80,551,894 of JAYGXS010000002.1, read as the reverse complement.
GTCGCCTTCCCAAACACACAACTTTTGGACTTTGAAAAGGGTCCCCCTGGTATCTGAGGTGGTTATGTGTAGATCAAATTTTTTTTCCAAACATGTCTATTTCTTCCTCCTTTGAGTGATATTTGCAACGATGTTTCGCCCACTTCTCTGTCCAGTCATCATTGCCGTTTTCTTCAGTTTCCTTTTTACAACCCTGACGATAGGCTTCATGGTCTTTAGTCATGCTCGTGGTGGTTCTGCTATTTTCGCCAGCTCATCGCTCAACTCCGCAGTCACATCTCTGGCGTTTCGTTGATGATCAGGTGACCTCTGCCGTTCCCTCATCTTCCTGACTCTGTTGTCCGCGATGGCCTCCTCAGGTCTCATCTCCCTGATGGTTGATCACGAAGCCAGTCAGGCGGTGTAACAATGGTGAATGACAGCCTCTATTGTTATGTGATTTCTCCAATTACAAGAAGCATTTCCAATTCCTCATTCGTTCTCATCAACATTCCTGTCGCATTTGCACTAAAATCAATCCTCTCAACCATCCCCTTTAATTTTTTAAGCAGTTTTTTCTCCTACGTTTTGTTTTTTTAAGCGGGGGTTCGCTGAACTCCGACCCAGCTTAAGTGGTAGGAGTTTTTTTCACTGCTTCCTCCTTAGTTCACCATGCGTTGACTACTATTTTAAAACGACGATATGTTTTTGACTATGAATTTATCTACCAACACTTCTACACGCTCCCGCTATCTATGTGGTATTTCATGGAGAGCAGCATTTATCAACTTTGTATTTATTTTTCCACAGCACTAAGTTTGCAATGACGAGGCCCTCTGGGCCTAAAATATAAAAAAATTATTTATTATCACCCTATGAGTGCGACGAAATTATACTCGACCGTTTCATCGTCGGTTTGAATGACCGCACCCTCAAGCACCATCTGGCTATCAGTCGCTCTAAGGATCTTCGCTCTGCTCTCATTCAGTGTGATAGTTTTAACCAAGTTGGTCAGGATTTTTCTCCACCTGTTACCCCCACTAACCCCCGACCGCCGCTTCCTTCTGCACAACCACCCTCCTCCCAGCCGCCTATCTCTGCCCAAAACAACCGCCGTCGACCACTCCCTGTCCGCTTCCCCAATCACCATCCTGGGTGTGAGTAATGCGACGCCTTCGGCCCTCGTGCTCGCCCTGCGGCCACAACCCCCTATGTAAGTCCCTTCCTTTTAACTCTTTGTCCACTATTGATGTTCTGTACCCACCTACGTTTACTTTAGACATTTTTTTGTCTGAATCTCGTATCCAAGCTTTAGTTGACCCAGGGGTTAATGTTTTCCTAGCTTATTTGCCTAGACTCCCCCATTATGTTCGCAATCTCATTCATCCCCTCCCCGTTACTCATAACTTTAGGGCCATAAATATATAAGGCTTTCTTGACCTCGACTTTGCTATCGCCCATGCACGTGTTACTCACACATTTCTCATTGCCCCGGACAGTTTTTGGCCCCTCGTACTTCGTCTCGATTTTGTCTCTGCCCATGATTGTGTGATTCACGTCCGTGAGCGCTTAACTACTCTTGGCTCCACCTCTGTTAAGAATTCCCCACCTGACTCCTATTTTGATCTCGACATCGTTTACAACTCTGTTATGTCGGCCGCCGCCCTCAAACCCATTTGATTTAGATTCAGTTTTACCCCCTCTCCCGTCAGTCGGTGAGGCTGCTTATTCGCAGCTTAAGGACATCCTAACCTCCTTCCCTGGCCTCTTTACTTGGTCCCCTTCAACGTTAGGACGCACACAGCTTATCTAACATACTATAGATACTGGGGACGCCAAACCTATTCGGCAACCGCCCAGCCGTATACCCGTCAAGTATCGAGCTGAAGTCGAAAAAATTCTCGACGAACTCCAACTATGTGACGTCATTCGTCCTTCGTCCTCACCGTGGGCCTCCCCTTTTGCCATTGTTCCTAAAAAAGACGGTTCCCTCAGACTCTGCATCGACTACCGCAGTTTAAACGCAGTCACTGTACGGAACTCGTTTCCCCTCCCCGTCTCGACGAAACTCTTAACACCTTAGGCAACGCCTCCTGGTTCTCCACCCTTGACCTAAAATCCGGCTATTGGCAGGTTGAGGTCGATCCAAAGGACCGTCATAAAACGGCCTTCATCGTACCTTCATCGGCCTTTGTAATGCCGCCGCAACCTTCCAACGCCTCATGTATAAGGTCTTACACCACCTAATCCCCATGAAATGCCTAGTTTAACTCGATGACGTTATTGTCTTCGGGAATTCCATTGCACATCACAATGAGAACCTCTCAGCCATCCTTGCCACCCTCCGTGCCGCTGGCCTGACCCTTAACCCTGCGAAATGCGTTTTCCTTCGATAAGAGGTGCAATTCTTAGGACACAAATTGTCGCCCGGCCACCTAGCTGCCCTCCCCGAACGCCTACATGAGATCCGTTGTTGGCCTACCCCTACCAACCTAACCGAACTCCGTAGCTTCATTGGCTTAGCCTCTTATTATCGCCAATTCATCAAAGGCTTCGCCCACATAGCTTCTTCCCTCCATAAACTGACGGCAAAAAACCAACCTTTCAAGTGGTCTGCAGAGTGCAATAAAGCCTTCAACGACCTCAAAGCTGCCTTTTTTCGGCTCTTCTCCTTGCTTACCCTAACCTCGAACCTGGGGCTCCCCCTTTCATCCTTAATACTGACACTAGCAATGTTGCCATCGGTGCTGTCCTCTCTCAGGCGGATAATAACGGTCTAGAACACCCAATATGCTTCGCTAGCAAATCCCTATCCAGCAGCGAGCGTAATTACAGCGTTTTCAAACGTGAATTACTGGCGATAGTTACCCTTATTCGCAAGTTTAAACACCTCCTTCTAGGCCAACGCTTCACCCTTCGAACCGACCATAAGGCGTTAACATGGCTCCATTCCCTCAAAGATCCCATGAACCAACTTGCCCGGTGGCAAGATTTCCTTCAGGATTTTGATTATAAATGCGAGTTTTGCTCAGGTCGTCAACGCGGCAATGCAGACGCACTCTCCTGTTTCACGGGCCCCCCACCCCCCCGCGAGGGCGAAAACTACCTTAGCGTAAATGGGGTAAACATTTCTGAACCCGCCCGTCAAACTTAGTCCAAGGCGCAGAAATCCGATCCCAATACCACTCTCTTTACCATCATCTTTCCCAAGGCCTCCCCCGTCCGTCTGAATGCCTTATGCGAGAGTGTAGCCAACGTGCCCACCTCCTTCGTAACCACTGGCCTAACCTCCTTCTCATGAATGATATCCTATTCTGGCGCAATCCAGCCACACACCACTTTCAGGCAGTGGTGCCAGGCTCACTAATTGAACCTGTCCTCGACAGTCTGCACGTGGAGCTGGGACACTGCTGCCAATTCAAAACCCAGTCGGCAGTCAGTGCCCGTTTCTGGTAGCCAAAACTCCGTTCGGATGTCCGCCATTTTTGCCGGTCTTGTCCCACTTGCACCTTCTTTAAATCCCCCGTCCCCGCTCCACGCGCCCCAATGGAACCAATGAATACAAGCTTCCCTGGCGAACGCGTCGGCTTAGACATCATTGGCTGACTCCCTATCACCTACCGTACCTGCGAGTACGTCCTGGTCATGGTTGATTACTCTACGAAGTAGGTCGAGGCCGTTGCCCTCCTACATCAAGATGCCCCTACCATCGCTAACGCCATTATCCGAACCTGGATTAGCCGTTAGGGCACCCCCTTATCGTTCCACTCCGACTGCGGTCGCAACTTCCAGTCCCAACTCTTCCATGATGTCTGTGAGATCCTTGCGGTAACAAAAACCCATACCACACCCTATCACCCGGAAGGTAACGGTCTTGTTGAACGGACCAATAGGACAATTAAAAACCTCCTGCTGGCCTTCTGCGAGGAAAATCACGGTCACGATTGGGACCTTTACCTCCCGCGCTGCCTCATGGCCTATAGAGCCTCCACCCACTCATCTACCGGCTTCTCTCCGCATTAAATTTGGACCGGTCGCAATCTTCACCTATCTGTTGATCTATCCTTCCCCCTTCCCGCTCCCACTGACACGACCATCCACGACTTCACCACGCATCTCCGTGCGACCATTCGTGCAGCCCACAACGCCGCCCGAAACACGCTTGGTGCAGCCGCCACCCGCCAGAAGGAATACTTCGACCGCCACATATCCGGGAACCCGTTTCAAGCCAACGACCTTGTGATGCACGCAATTCCCTCCCATCGTTTTTCTTCCGAATCGCATTACCCGTGGAAGGGCCCCTTTACCGTGCTGCAGGTTTTTGCCCCCATAAACTATTTAATCCGCGATACTTTACACCCCGAGTCTCCCTCGTTCACCGCCAATTTCTCAAAACTCAAACCTTACCCCGGCCAACCACCTACTTGCACCGCAAACACACTCCCCATCCTCCCCGATGGGATGCTCCCTCCCGCTACCATTGACATCACAGTCCTTACCCCTACCTGTACCACCCTCGACACATCTCTTGACCACCTCTCCGGCCAACGAAGTGGAAGTCCCCTGCCCCACCAAACCCACCAGCAATGAGGACAGTGCAGCACTTTGAAGGGAGGGGCTATGTAACGGGCGAATCCGACCCATTGGGTCGATGAGTAGTTTGAACGTTGTCAAGGTCGGACTTTTTTGGTTTCACTTTTCAGAGATTGCTGAGTCAGATCTCGGATCCGTGAGTTAACCTATCTCAATTCGCGTACCAGATCGTTCCCGTGCTCACGTGGTCTGCTTGCTGCGCTCTTATCGTCCTGAACGGATGAAAATTCCCCTTCCGGTTTGATCGATCCAACCAGTGTTGGTTTCGCATCATTAGAGACTACTATCTTCGGATATTTTCACACACGTTTGTTATACTAGTTTTCCATACATTTCGTCGATATTATTCTACATTATCAAACCCAATATCTACACCTGAACCTTCTTGCCTCTATCTTTGTGTGTGACACTATGCCTGTTGATAAGAAGAGGTTGTCTGAGGTTCACTCGGAGGTTAACCGACTTTTAGAAGAGATTTCCGTGTTATCTGCTGAGAGTCGTTGTCCACCTTCGTTATCAAATCAGACACCAGACCCATCAAGGCTACGAGTAGTACGGAATCCTGCAGTACTAGTTGACATTCCAGTGCTTGTTCGCTTAGAAGTCTAATGATTTTCGCGTGTACGACTACGGTTGTGTCCATCCGATTCTATTTCACACAATTGCATTCTAATAAAAATATGTCTTCTACTTTTAAAAGCTCTCCAGTGAAATAAATCAAGGTGCTGATGCTGTTTTCAGAACTATTGCACTGCGTAAAGAAGGAAGTAAGTGTATGCCCTCTTCAACTTCTACTGCACGATTGTGTTTGTTTACCCTCTGTCTTTGGCGGCTATTTGTATCTAAAATTACCGCTTGCCCTTTCGGTGTCTATATGTTAGATTTGTTCCCCAAATGCCGATTGATTTTCTGCTCAAGATTTTTAAGCTAGAGTACTACCTTGGAAAACCGCCAGATGGTTCCTGCCTGCCGTATTCAGAACTTCAAGGGAAAATATGCACCACTCTTCCGGTTATTCGGTGTTTTGGTTCATCACCCTCGGGTTTGTGGTCTTTTGCATGTATTATATTTAATTAAGTTGCATGGAGTTATTAATTAGGCAAATTAACGCAATTAATTTTCATGCATGAAATGACCAGCATTTAATTTTTTAGTTTTTATGCAAGATATCGCACAAAAAAGCCTTTCGGAACGCTTTTTGGATTATAAGAAAAACAAAAACCGCCATTTCGTGGTGACACAGCCCGGATCGATTTAGGCTGAGTTCTGCAGGAGGTTTCGACGAATTGGATAGGGTTTTTTCATGGCTCTGCACAAGCATGCAGTCCATTTAAAACACAACGATTTAACCCCTTATCTACGCATGGCTATGACTATCCTACCATTATTTATGATTAAGAATTTTCGACAGAATCCGAAACGTTAGGAAAGTACAACTCTGCTTCCACTGATCGCATCTTCTTCTGACGAACGATTTAAATATGTGTACTTTTGTAACCATTAGTCAAACGTTAAACTTGTACGTTAAATGCAAAGAAGTTGGTTACTGTCGTCTTATTGCTTAAATTTGATGAAATCATCTTTTCTCCGAGTACGCAAAATACTAGCACTTCGGTCAAATAATAGGCAGCGAAAACTACCTTCGAAGCTTTTATATTCATTTTTAAACTCAGTTCAACCAATGTATTAAATGTACTTATGGTCGATATATAATGTAACTCGCGTGGCCTTTAAAATAACTAGGAATTTTTGCAATTTCATTTTCTGGTCGCAAAGACATATAATTAGAGACGCTTCTATAGACTTCTCTTCAATTTTATGTCAATTTGTATGGGGAGTTGGCGCTCTAGTAGAAAATACACAGTGCCATTTAGCAATTTAAAGTAACTGTGTATCGTATTTTGGATGTTGTTGTCGCATCTGTGATTAAGTGTAAAATGTTTGTTCTCAATTACTCGTAATTACAGTTTCTCACAGAACCGCCTTTCCCCACCTATTTTTGTAATTTTCATCAAAGTATAGAATGTTATATAAATGAATGGACCTGGTTAGAATTAATCAAACCGACTTCCTTAATATCTGAAGCACAAAAATAGTCTTTCTCGAAGGTTTATCTGGGCCTTCGAATGCTACTTCCTCCGTCCTGCATTGGTTTTGCAGCACTTCTCTGAAGTTCTTGAACCGCTCAATGAACCGAACTGACTATTGTTTATCACAACAAGACCATTAATCTGACCCAGTCATTGAATGACTCTTGGGTTAAAAAATTATTCCACCGTCTCCAAACACTTAGTATTCCAAAAAGGTTTGCTCGTTGTTGCCTCATGCTGCCTATCCAGCTGCAGAGTGTAATCAGACTGTAATTTTAGAATATCAAACGGATTCGCAAGAAACGCCTTGCTGTTATTGCAGAATATTTTAGTCTTATGCAGTCGGGAATATAAACTAACGTAACGTTGTTACCATTCCTGAAATCATGCGTTTAGCCCTTTGGTAGGTAGGTGTGCACTCTTGACAATACCTTATCAAACAGTGCTTGTAATGATAATGGCGCCGTTTATTATACCAATCTAAATATTTTTAGGCGCTCCTCGGAAATTTTCGCTCATTTACAAATGGAGCGGAATAAATGCTTATTCCAGACACAGGCGAATGATGTTAAATCGTCAAAAAAAGGAGCAGCAGTATTTGTAGCCCTTTTCAGTGTATAAAACTACAAACTTTGTTACCAATATTTTAAAAGTCGTTTTAGTTTGATAATTTTCTTCGCAATATATATATATATATATCTAGCCGCCAAAACCTAAAACTTACTGTTTAGTTATTAGCAGGAATCTATTTTTTGCTCGTAATTAGGTCAAAAACTATGCGCTCACATCCATGGAGTCCTGCCATATTTGTTCATTGAATATCCGGTCGACGGCCAAGATGCTGGCCAAATGCAAAAAACCCTACGTTCACTTGCTCAACGCCTCAATGATGCGATTGATGCAAAAATGCCTCGCTCTTCTGATGAACATCTCCGAGTATTTGACATTCGACCCATCAGAGCCAAGTCAGTGATTGATTAGACAATTTCAGTTCTTCGATAGGTCCATTTATAGCTACCGGAGGAGTTTGAGCGCATTTTTAAAAATTATTTTAATCAATCCTGCTGACATTCAAATGACAGCTGATCTTCTACTGTCGGGAGCGGCGTTAGGTTCCTCTTTTCAACCTTTTGAATCCCACATTCCCTACCTACTACAAGTAAGTTATCCTGGGACTCGTTGCCACTCGCTGTAATCCATTTAATTTGACATTTATTTTTGTACTGTCAGAACTGTTTAAACGGAGCAATAGTCAACAGCATCTCGAAAAAATACATTTTTAAAATTTGATCAAAATATTAACTCACCATGATCTCTATTCGTTTCAATTTATTTGCCGGGACACTGCACACTTTCAGTTTGAGCATCTCAACCAGGTTTGACTATTGTACCAGACATTTGTAGTCCCCAAATGGTCCATGAATTCCTGAATTAAGGAGAAACCACATGGTCGCTTCTTTAGTAAAGTGTTAAGCGCGGGATGTAAAGTGCGGGTTGTTAAGTACGGGTTGTAGACTGCTGAACCTACATCACTCTTGCTAGGTTTGGGCGTGACGCTTGCTCAGACATGTGGCTCCCTGACGGTAGAGTTAAAAGACGCGCTTACCTGTGTGTATTTTCGCTTTTGTTGAAGCTGTTATTTGCAACTCCGTTTAGCATAGTGTCAAGGGGTACCTGAACAATTTTAAAATAGAATCACGGCTTGCTTTCACAGAACGACTCTGTCCCAAATGCTGTTTCGGGTTATTTTAGACATTCGGCCTCTTATTTAGATACCTCGGCAGTAGTATTGACGGCAACCAGTTTCCCTAATCTTGGTTGTAATGCGTAATTGCAGATGGTTTGACTGATGCGACAGGGCTGACTTTAGAGGCTCTAAAACCGTCGAGTTATTATGAAAAACTTCTTTTAAATTTTTCCTAGTCAGACTTTCCCTTTTTGTTAAATTCCACCAGTAGGAGGTCGAATTTCCATTTTCGTTAAATTCCGCCAACATAAGGTTGAATTTCCCTCCAATGGCACCCGTATCCCGCGCAATCAGAGTTAATTTTGATGGCATTCTATTCTAGTATATTAAAACAAACATAATCTTATTTAATTTAATATTATTTGAACACTTCTGCCGTCATTAAATATTCATTTACACTTACTAGCCAAGAACTAAATGTTTGAACACAAAATACGTTCCACAGTTGGGCGAAGGAAATCTATATTTAGATGGCCCTACAAATCAGTTTTGCCGACTGATGGTATTGAGTGGTTTGTTTCTATTCGTCGCCTAATCAGCTGCCCTCGTCTTATCTTACAGTTTTGCGCTGACTTCAATCTCCAAGGCATGAATTATCTTCAGGCGACTAAATTCAGGATGAGAGGTAGATCTGCCGCCTGCCCCACACCCACTAACGTTACTTTAACCCACAGGTACTCGAACCAAATCCGATGCCGGTAGCAAACCGGATGTTGAACAAGTTGATCCCCTTCGATTCCTCTGGATTGAGAACGATGGTCTGCCGTGAGCTTTTATTTTTAAATTCATTATCAGTATATTTAAGGGATATATAGGTAGATTGCCTGTGAGTTCCATATTTGTACTTATATGTCATGGTAGCAAAAACATGATACCTCAGTTTGTTGGCGAGGCCAATTGTCCTGAACCATGAGGTGGTACATAGGTTTTTTTCAGCAGACAGTGAAAGAACTCCTTGGGATTTTTAGGGAGAAAAACTGTCGCTCTTGCGGGGGGGGGGGAAGGATCCGATGGGTATGGGATTAGGAGAAAAAACGTCCTGTCTTGGGGGAGGGCCCAATAGGGGGGGGGGTGCTGAATTCACCGGGATCATCACCGAGTGCGGAAGATGCGGCTTGATACTTCCCTGCTGATTGCAGAGTTCACCGACAAGCTGGAGGAACAGAAATATCTGCCCAGATCGTCAACAGTCCGCTGCGGGTCGAACCAAAGGTGAGCGTTTAGGCCGCCAGGTTCGGCTGATGTGATCAATGATGGGGTGATCACGGTATGCAGATAGCCAATTAGGAAAGACTGCGGGGACGTTCGCATGGGATTAATAATAGGAGAACCTAGTCGTTTGAAAAGAGTATTCCTTTTACATCTTTTTGATATTAACTTCTGTTCGAAGCAGTGCCTTTTTGTTTGGAACACCATGAGCGCAAATCGATTTCGCTTGCCATCTGAAGACAACACAGCTGTCGTGTGATCAGAGTGGAGATCATAACACCACTGCAAGGTTTTGGCATGACAGTTAATACACGTGGGCAATTGCACATTCGGGTTTCAGTCCTTGTGTTGGTCTGAAGGCCATTTCACTATCCGCAATTCATAGACGCACCAGATGGTTATCAGCTAGGCTAACGCCTGTGATATCCTTGAAGTTGGCTAGACCAGACATGCTCACTACTCTACCAAGTACAGCACGTAGCCTGACCACCAGTGTTTGAAGACTGCATTCACATCAACTAATCTTCTCTTTCTCATCAGTTGACCGTAGTCTAACCGTAGGTTTGCAAATGCTGTATGCTTCAAGTGTCACGCGCCCTCCACTGAAGTCAAATAGAACGGTACCAGGCATGGGCCGTTTAACTGTCCATTTGGCTGCAAGGGTGCCTCGTTCAAGGTTGGATACCTAACAGCTGATGTATTACTTGCCTGTTTTCCTGGTAGAACTGTTGACTGTTTAAACAAAAGTCTGCCTGTTTCAGCATGATCTTAGGCAGACTAATTTATGTAATTCACCGAATTGTTGCTTGCTAAACCTAATTTATGCCTCGTCTTTTCAATAACACTTAGTTTTACTCTGTCTGAACAATGTCTCCCAGTTTGATGGAGAAATGCTTCGGAAAACGGTAACAAACTTTTTTCGTAAATTTTCGACACTAGCACGCTAGGTCGTCTTCAAAGGTGAGAAAATAGTGTGAGGAACAGTTCAAATTTTTAAATGTCAAAAAAATCGATAGTGCTGTATCAGCTGTGGTCATTAGCCTGCTTTTGTGGTTGGTCTATT
>JAYGXS010000002.1:80498669-80541113 GCA_036362985.1 Ligula intestinalis | reverse complement strand
AATAGACCAACCACAAAAGCAGGCTAATGACCACAGCTGATACAGCATTATCGATTTTTTTGACATTTAAAAATGTGAACTGTTCATCACACTATTTTCTCACCTTTGAAGACTACCTAGCATGCTAGTGTCGAAAATTTACGAATAAAGTTTGTTACCGTTCCCCGAAGAATTTCTTCATCAAATTATGTTTCTCGGGATGCCTTTTTTCAAATTCACCGTCTTCCAGTTTTCGTTACTTTCTACCGGAGTTCAAATACAACCCCAGTGCCTTTTACCGAGTTCTGTCTGGACGAGTTCCTCAGCAAAATGAAGCCAGTGGAATCTGCATTGGACGTAATTGTGTGATAAACGGCTGTCTAAAGCAGCCCAATGTTTCTTTAGGTGCTTGGTCTTGGAGCTTTAGATTCTGTTTATTGTGTGTTTAGACCGGCAACTGGGTCAGCTGAATTATTCAAATCTGTCAAACCCTCCTAGTAATTAATTAAACCTTGTAGTCATTCTGGTGGATTCTAAATGATTGCTTAGGAAATCCTGCCTGAGCAGTCAGCTTACTCTATCCGTAATGGTGGATTCCATACGAGCAGTAGGTCGGGCGTGTAAATCGATGTAATTAAATGCACGACTAACGGTGAGCCTCGTAGCTCAATATTAGAGCTTTGACTGCGCAAAAAGCCTTCCCTGCTGTGTGGGTTCGACTCCCACTGCAGCCGCAATTTTTTTCACAATTGAGTCCGTTGATTATCCCCACAATTAGGGTGTAATAATCACCTTTGCTCTCCCGATAGGGGGCAGCCACAAATAACGATCACCTTCACTGTTTTACTTGCCTCTGAACAGATTCCTTTCGTGCGAACCTCCGTACTTACCATCAGGTAGTCCGGACTGTGTTCACACCATCCGTAATCGACCCGAGGCCACCGCCATTATGCCCACCGGGGGAGGGACAGTTGTTATTGGCTTGTAAACAAGATGGCACCAACGAAGACTTGCGTGGTGTCTATTTCCCCCTTTTACACTACATCAGTTTGTCATATTGTTTCTAGCGAGGATTTGATCCGACCCCCCGTGTTGGTCTAAAGCAGCTATCCCACTGCCCGTTTAGGAGGCACAAAAGAGAGGTATCAGCAACACCCGATATTCCCAGCCACCGGGACACACGTAGACACACATTCACAAACGACAGTCCCGCCGTAGATTTCGACGATGTCCCCCGTATGCTCTACAGCAGGCTGGTGCAGGGACGGTGACTTGCGCGCGAGTTATTTTTAAGTAGACTCGTGAAGCATCTTCCTCACATACTTCCCTCATCCATCTGGGACCATTGTCAAGGCACAGCCAAAAAGACCGGAGACGGGTTCGGGCGCAGGCGGTTGGCGCGACCGAAGCCGCCCATGTGCATGTCACCACGCCCCTCACCCGTCCATCATGCGGACCGTTTAGGGGGGGGGGGGCGCAGTTCATGAGTGGGCACTCGCTCTTAACCTCGCGCGTGCCACCTCCTTGTGCCGGTTTCCCGATGGACAAAAATTGAGCCTTACTCTTTTAAACACTAGCGTGGAAGCCCGGCTTCGCCTTGGGCTTCCTTACATGTTGTTGTCCCTTAGGCAGGTAAACCGTATATGATAACCTCTTAAAATAATTATGTTCAGTTCAGTTTTATTGGGGAAATATAAGTAAATACCTTTGAACTCCCTCTTTGTACATATCTTTGATGCGGAACATGTGGCGTTGCCAGTAATGGAACTACGTTAACGGGGGCAGAACCTTTGTTGATGTACCTGCAGACGTACTTGATGGACTTCGCTGAGTTACAAAATTCAACATTGATGTGGGCGTTGAATACTTTTGACAGTAGGGGACAATGCGGCACAATCCAACAGTTATCAATTACCACCCCACTGGTTCGCTTTTCATTGATAACTGCTTCGAGTCCGCCAATCTCAGGTTGTTGCCTTCTGTAGAGAGGGTAACCATCGCCATCAGTCTGAGTTGCACCTAGAAATCGCTTGGAATATATCCTGGTACATTTACCATCCTTCATGCAAGGACTGTTGGGATTTATCTGACCACATAGGCCATGCACCATTTGAGTTTTGATCGTTTCAAGCAGAACAGGGTCAACGGACCGGTCAGGCAACTCTGCGCATATGAATTTGTCGACATCATAAGAGTGCAGTTTTCCCTTTAGCCAGACCAAAATGTGAGCGTGGGGCAGTCCTCTCTTTTGCCACTTTACAGTGTACGTATGACACTGAACGTCACCGAAAATTTTGAATTTTGTGCTGTGTTTCATCATGGTTTTCAACTTAAGCTGGAATACCCGCGCGGACAAACCATGGCGATCCTTTGGCATTTGACCGGGGAACAGCTCATCAGTAATTTCAGGCCATGATGGGTTTCAGGTTAACGTAATGAATTGATCCGGGCGTTCGAAATGTCTAACGTAAACCAACGCATCTTGAGTTTTCTCATGCATATAGCGAGGAGACCCAGTGTGGCTTGACGGCAAGATGAAAAGTTGACCGCGACCAACATTATCACCAACATCAGTAAGGATATTGCCTCTAAGGTGGATGTAGTTGTCCACGCGAAGTTCTTTCTGGTGTGTGCGAAAATAGAAAAGTCGCTCTGTTTCCATTTTGGCAAACATAAACAGTAAGTTAAAGGAACAATGTTTTGAATCGACAAAGTAGGTTGCAAGATCGTTCTCGAATCATAAAGTGATATGAGAAGAAGGCTTTACAACTGATTGTTTTATGGATGCCGTCTTCACCATTAACATGCATGAGAGGGTATTGCAAAGCGTCGTATGAACGGTGTGTCTCATATATCCTTTGCAGTATATCGTCTCTACTTCTCAAGACTATCCCTGTTGCCGCGCTGTGTTTCTGACACGATGACGGCCAGCTCGTTACATGTAGGAGCATTAAATCTTCGTTGATGTTCTCCATGAGGACTTTTATCGGCATCTATGACAATAGTTAAGTCAATGGAAGCGTTCATCTCGAAGGCGGACTTGAAACTGTTAAGGTAGCTGTTGCGTTGGTGAAGCATGTCTTGAAGGGACACTATTATTTGATGCTTCAAGTCTGGGTATACTCAGGATCAGCTATGAGCCTAGAGGTTAATGCCTTATACGAAGTATATCTGTAGAAATTTCGGCTCGCCATCAGGAGGAGGTAGTAACGATCCCATCCGGTCGGAAACTTGGCCTTCCACCTTAAAGGTTGGCATAAATCTAACCTTATAAACAATGTTGGCACCAACAGAGGTCATTTGAAACGCCCCGTTGTGCCTTCTAATGTTTGAGAGAATTTTTTTCGAGTCGTCAATATCACCAGCAAGCAATGTTTGGCGTATTTCTGGTGTATGGTGGAAGTTATGCAGGAGAACTTTGCCGTTGGAACAGCACATGCCGTTTGTTTCACCAATCCATTTTTTCGTCCGACAATGCCCGCAAACTTCCACCATCTTCCCAATAGAAACATTTGCATCTCCCGCATTAAAAAGGCTTGGGCTGTAATTGAGTGAAGCTTTGTTCCATACTTGAGCATTTATGGAAGCAATTCACGGGCCAGGGTCGCCAAACCCTGTGTGAAGTGCGAATCTCTTATCCTACCTAGCTCTCTTCTTTGCAGAGTTTGGAATTCAGTTTTTGGGAGCGATTAGTTTGATGGCAAATCGCGTCTACGTGTCTTCGTTGGAGCATTTGCTCTTCGGTATCTTGGGAGTTATTAGTTTGATGGCGAATCGTATCTTTGTGTCTTCTTTGCAGCATTTGATCTTAGGTTTCTTGGGAGCGTTGATATCGCTGACGTATGGCATTAGTCTCCAGACGAAGCCGTCTCCCTGCCTGTGTTTCTTGCGAACGTCTATTAACATTGGCAAGTCTCTTCTGTTCCATCGTCTGAACTTGTGTTCTCGCGGCTGCTCTAATTCCTTTTCTACCCAATGAGGTAGAACCTACAAATAGGTTATTATTCTGAACAAAATAACATTGGGTAGAAAAGAAGTAAGTTCGCAACGTTACCTTCAGTCACTGGCCCATCATCGTTTGTCGGGTTGTTTGTGTTCACAACATTTCTGACGGCATCACTGTTGTCCATAATGATAGTTTGTAAAGGTTAGAATGAAAGTGTAGGGATTTATGTGGTAGGCCATTCAATCTAATCTAAGAGCTAGCCCGCGACAACATACGCGTAAGCAAACAGGTGGGGGTCCAAATGATAGTAGGTCAAGGGGTTTAGGTCAGTGAGTATGAAACCCCTTCACCACCCTCGCCCACCGCCCGTGGTGTATTCACATCCGGCTGTCACGTCTGGTGTCAGTCGCGAGTCTGAAACAGCTGCCTACCATCAATGATAAAGGGAAAAAAACAGACACAGTGACACCAGCACTGTCCCCTGTGATCGACGTACAGACTGGCACGCGAAAGGTGGGCGGTGCGCGTGACTAATATACGGACAGGAGCGCATACCCTGCTTGCGCGCGCGTGTGTGTGCCCACGCTCCGTGATTGACTTAAAAACAGATGCCATCCACCAATGATAATGGAGGTCTACACAGAGGCAGGCAAGACTTTTATTAAGTATACAGATAACAACAATAAGGGTGGTTATACGATCAAGCAAATTAAGAAAGAACCCTTGTAGTCTGGTTGTCTGTTTCGAAACCAACAACCAGGCTAAAGTTAAATGCCGACTGAACTGCATCTTCATTGAGCGCCTTTTCCTAGGGTTCAGCAGCTCTGAGCTCGCGTTTACTCTCATGCAGATTACGTTGGTTGTTGCGTAGTTTTTCGGATATCCGATATTTCACACTGGTTTGTGTTTTGTTCCTTAGGAGGATCCAATGTAACCAATACAATTAAAGTCAATGGACACATAATTTCGCCAAATTACCTCTTTTTGGAGGGTTTTTGCCGTTGACTTCGCAGCTATTCACTGTTTCTAGACCGCATTTTTTTGTCTGCCTCTACAGAGAGACGCAAATTGCCGAGAACTGCTCCGAAAGGCAAACGAGTACGGATGTGGAGGTGGACATCTCTGCGTCTGACATTGTGAATCATCGGGATTGCAGTTCTAATGGTACGCTTCTTAAACTCTATCGTCCAGCCGAAAGTCTGGCCTTTTTTCTCATGCACTGCCCTATATTTAGCCTCAGGGCCATGTGGGGTCGGAATTGCTCATGCCCCCCCCCCCCACCTACCTCCACCCCAAGAGGTTACGGAAGTGGGAGCATACCCAATCCCGTAATCTGAATGGCATGACTTGTACGGCTAAGTAACTAGGAAACGTTAAGCGTTAAGGTTTGGTTTCGTGTTAACCGAAGAGTATGCTTTTAGGGTACGACTGGAGTTAAGATTAAGGTTTTAAATTTAGTCTCATGTTAGGGATAGGGTCAGGGTCGAGATACGGGAATATTTTACCTTCCTGCAATTTATTACAAGGTCATCTATTTAATATAAATGAGGCATTCCTATTCCCGTGTCCCGTTTAGCTGGCCGTACATGTCATCCCTACATTCCCCGTATCCTGAATTTAACTTAATTACGCTGGAAGTTAACTGAAAGGCACATGTATTTCGATGGTTCCCATTTCCTGCCTGGGTTAAGGGGGTTAGCCTATAAGCAATCCTCTAACCTCGTTTTTACTACAGTTGTTACTTTTTCTTAGTTCACACTGTGGGATATACACAACCTTCCGGGGTTTCAGTGTAACCATTGATATTGTAGTCTGCTTTTAAAATCACATAGTCGTCTATCACAGCACTTTTCGTTTGATGTATATGTAGTTCGTCGATAGTGTTTGTGATTGTCATTGAGCCTAAGAAAATCAAACTGTACAAAAAATACCACTTTGTCGTTATTACCTTTGATGGAACTTGCTTCATTAACCTTGAGCTATTAACATTGTTCTTTCAAAACACCGTACAGAAAGCAGTAATCCGGGTCTGGATTTTCTGTGGGATGAAGAACGGGCACGCAGGGGAACCATAGAGGAGCTAAGTGCTGAAAGTGTCCTCACATCGGTGGCTGCAGCTTCGTTGTCCAAAATGCCAACTCCTGAGGATTTGCTACCTCTGTCAGGTGTGTGTGTGTATGCGAGTGATGATTTTGCTTTTTAATCCCCCCTTCTCCTCCTCCTCCTCCTCCCCCTTTCCACTTCTTCGCATTTTTTTCCTCCCACCGCTCCTCCAGTTCTCAAACTCTTCTTTCCGCTCGTCCTCCTGTCCTCTTCATTCCTTTCCTCAAACTCTCATCCTCCCCTTTCTACTCGCCCTCGTCTCTTCCGGCTCTTATCCTCTGTCTGTCCTCCTTCTCATCCTCCTCCTCCTCCCTCCGTCCGGCGTCGCTTGCCTTCGACTTTACTCGCAGTATGCTAGGAAACGTTTTAGCATTAAATTTATCTGGTTTATGATCTTTAGATGCGCGTGTAGCGTTAGTTAGACGTTTTCGAACAATGTTCTTAATCAAACAAGGCCAGCCATCTTTAGAATTTGTGTGCCTGAACCTACTGAAACCTTTTCAGTTAGGTACCTACCTCTACCCGTACACTTCGGTGAAATAAGGAGCAAGATGGTGTTTATCATGTTCAGCTTTAGCTGCTAAGTCTTTCCTGGTTTATAACTTGACACTTTATAACTCTAAGCTCGTTCGCCAGTTGCTTCGATCTTTTTTACTCCCTCTGTTGACACCTTATTATCCGCTTACCACTTCGTTTTCGTGCTACTGAACTTTGTTGAATTTCTGCTGTTTGTTCTATTGACCAAGGGAGTTATTGTTTCCGCAAAGGCCTGCAACAATACACTTAGTCCTTCCGAGTTTTATTCAAATATTTTCATGCGTGTCAATTAGAGTGGAAATCTCATTTCAATGCCTCCGACCATTTGCGTTTCTCTGTGCTAGTTTTCGTTTTCAAATCAATCTTTGGTGCTCTACATCTTACGACTCAGTCAACGTTTAGCGGGGTCTGTGCAGTTTCTTGGGTAAAGCACGGGATAAGTAAATGGTTGAATTGCGATTTTGAATTTCTGTCCATTTAATCAGTAGGAATTGTCTACTATCCTTATTGGTGCATAGGCCTCATCTACTGAACCAATAGGAGTTTATGTTGGTCGATTTGCTTATTTCCTGCTACTTTAGCTGACATATTTAGAGCCAACTCAAACAATTACATCTGGCTTTAATTTATTTTCATTGTTCACTATCCACGCAATTAAATGGGCATTAACACTCCTCGATCAAGCATTAAACCTCTTATCACGAATTACGTAAGACACATGGGCGGGGGAATTTTTTTTCAGTAGGCCTCACAAGGAAGCCTGCGGAACATTTTCCTGGAAGTTAACTCAAGGCACCCATTTAGGAGGGTGGCTGCTATTACTGTGGCTTGTCACGATAGGCAGAAATTTACTCATACTTACGTATGGTTATCCGGACAAGGTTCAAGCCTTAAACGGCTCGGGGCTCATAAATGGCAAATGCACAGGTTAT
Source organism: Ligula intestinalis (assembly GCA_036362985.1). Classification (NCBI taxonomy): domain Eukaryota; kingdom Metazoa; phylum Platyhelminthes; class Cestoda; order Diphyllobothriidea; family Diphyllobothriidae; genus Ligula; species Ligula intestinalis. Next base: position 80,533,616 of record JAYGXS010000002.1, on the reverse strand, counting down.
AAATGTGCGCAATTCGAGGAAAACTCATTGGGGGGGGGGTTGACTCTGCGGGCATTATAATCTACATTTAGCAATGCCGTTAAAGTGGTTCTAGGGTTACCTGGTTCACGGGATACAGTGTGATCGAGAGGTGTTGAGTTCAGGAGCAGGGCTGTTGTCGTGTTTCGGTCTAACCTCGATCTTCATTTACCATGTAGCGGACTAAGTAGTGGATGTACTTAGAGCGTTACAATCACCAGACCGAATCGTAAGTTGTAGGTAAAAAACTGAAGACACCCGTGGGAAGAACTTATTGTAAACAGAACTCCCAATTGCTGTCTCGTCTGATAGTAGCCACCGGCGAAGCCAGGTCTAGTGCTGACTGCGTCCATGCAGGCCTGACACTGGTGACAGTTGCTTGCGCAGGATGGCGGAGCAGGTTTAAGCGTTCTCGAATTCGTGCGTGGGAGATTACTCGAGGAGTGTCGTATTTGGTGGCTTAAGCTGTTTCACCCGAGGGTGGGGGAAAGGGGGCGTTCAAGTGGCGCTTGGGCCGCTGCGACCGCCTGGACGCACGTGTTTGTGTTTCCGAGTCGAAGTCGGTCAAGTCTCTGCAGGTCAGCGCGTCTGAAAACGTTCACTGTGATAGTGGATGACCTTGAGGCAGCCAGCCTTGAACAAGGGCGCCGAACAAAGCAATGTTGGGCGTCGGCTACAACCATACCGATATTCACTAAATAATGGTTTTTCTCCTGGACGCCCCTGCCACGCATGTGGGGGCCACAACAGGTCAGTAGGCAATTTATTTGTTTCGACTAAAAATAAATTTTTATCCTTTTTTGCGCATTGAGAAAGCTAGGATTACTTTTGAGGGGAGAATTGTCCTTTAAAAAGTAGTGGAATTTTATAGGTGATTGTCACTTATTCACTTGGATTGATATCAACTCACCTCTGAAACTTTAGCCCTAATTTCCTTTATTAGCAGAAAGAGCAAATGTTTTGGCTAGCTTTCGCAGAGGCTCTTATAGTTTCGCTGGTTAAAAAGAAAAAGACGTGATTATTAGGAGGTTTGGCAGATTTGTTTGATTTGAGTTGACACAATTGTGAAAAAACTCGAAGCGCGAGGCGGGGCGTTTGTAGCTTAGCGGTTAGTGCATTGGCCTCCGGCAAAGGCCTTCTCTGATGCGCGGGTTCATATCCTGCCAAACGACTCGAGTTTTTTCACAATTGGGTCAACTCAAAGACGTGATTGCTAGGGCAAATACTTCGTTTACTTGATGTTTCACGCTCTCTTTTAGCCATCATGGACATTTTAATCGTCATCAGCAAAAAAGGAACTTAAAAGTACAGAAATCGTAGACAGTGGGGGTCTGATAACTGCAGTACGCGCTGTGCCCAAAATATCTTTTAACCTGTAAGCCTCAAAACCAAAGGTTAATAGTGTACGTTTTTTAAGTCACTTAATCGCAATGCGTTTTCTTACATACGACCTTGGAGCCGCACGCAATTTCTATTTCAAATCCATCTCTTACCACACAGGCCGGCCACACGTCCATCCCACCGAGAGTGAATTGCGTTTTCTCGAACAATTTAACAAGATGCGCATGGAGTGCAATCCGGGTAAGAGGTGACTTTCGTTTAACTGTTCCCCCTGTTCTGTCAACGGGCTAGTGTGAACCTGAAGCTTTTGCAGATTGCCTTAACACTGCCACCTCAACGTCTGTTCGTGACATCCTACTTCATTTTCATTGGTTAAGCGACCACTCCGGCAAACGATGCTGCAGTTGAAGGGTCTTCACCGGCCGGCGACTTATTCTATTCGCAGCAGTCGGTGAATTCGTCCTATGTTCTGCCCACTGGGATATCTGAGCAGGCACTGGACGAGCTCTGTTGTCTTGCCGACCTCACAGAGGAGGCGGATGCTCCCATCCACTCTCAGCTCCTGATGTCCCAACTGCAGGAATCTCATTTTAATCTCAGTTCTTTTCTCAACGCCTCTGTGGATGCCGGGAGGTCGATCAGGCAAACGTCTTCCTCTTCTCTGCCTGTCTTCCAGCAAGTCTCCCAATCGGTAAGGGGGAAGTTGTGGGAGCGAAACTTACAGCCTACTGACTGCGCTGATCAACGATCAATCTAAGAGCTATTATTTGCAACCTTATCTTGTCGCAGAAAACCCCGTCTTCACAGCGGCTGCGAAGACCGGAGGCAGCGCTAGCAGGTGACTCCCAACTGGGCACATTCTTTGTGACGTCGGAGGGACCCTTGTCCATCGTAAGCTCTGAGCGGAGTGCTCCCACTTCGCCAGGCGCTGGGGATCCTGGAGACCTAACCGAGGATACGCTTCTTGCTAGGGCGTCATTCGCGGCCTCACAATACGTTCGGGAAGCGCGGAGTGTCCTCTTTGGGGAGGAGGCGCAGGAGGATGCCGACGAATTTTTGGCTGCTCCGAGCCACCCGCCTGCCCAGGCTGGCACTACCTCCATTGTAGGCATTGATATGTTTACTCGTCTGTCACTCATAGGATAGTATGACCGTGTTATTTTAACATTTAATCACAGAACAGTGTGATCTTATTAATTACTACGCTTTTCGTAGCTGCTGTAGAATATTTGGATTCTATAATTAGGCAGATGTTTAAGGCCAGCCTGGTTCTTACTTTTTAACTTGAATAGACGCGATCTCCCTTAAATCGATAACAGTATCGTAGAGTTGAGATCGGTTCTATTATTGGAGATTAAGAAATACATAAATAGTACTCTTACACACAAATTTTCCAAATCCGGGAGCAGCGAAATATAGCCACTCTTCGCGGGACCAATATAGGACATTTAAACAAATAAAAGGGGTTTAGGGGAAACAAAAAGGGGCGCAACCACTAAAATGAGGAACATTCAAGTATAGGATAAACAGTATGTTGTTTACTAATATAAAATGTCAAGTAATTGAGATTAAAGATAATGCCAAAGGTATAAACGGCAAGGTTATGCGTCCAGTGTTAAAGAACGAGGCAGATGGTTATGTTACTGTTAAATGGAGGGGAGCGGGACAAAAACGAAAACCTACGGGAGGAGGTACAGCTGCTATTAGCATTGTTTAGATATCCTTAATCAAGTATTAGTTTATTCACCAGAATAGACACACTTGAGGCCAAAGGTTGTGTCAGAAGACAGCCTAACAAAGTCGGATACTTTTGTTGGCGCTATAGTAATAAACAGTAAGATAAGCAACGGATGATACTTACACCAGGTGGGGTAGATTTCGAAAGAAAAGGAGGCATACTTTTGGGGGGGATTAGACGAGCGGTCTTGTGAGTGACAGCGACAGGTGGCTGTAGGTTCAGAAGCGAGTGAGGACAAGTGGCAACGAACACAAAATGAGGGGGGGGGCAACCCATGCGAATTCAATGAACGGGCTCAAGGGGCGTAAGACAAGGCGAATTGATGGGTGACCAGGCGGGAACAAGGAACACGTGCTTAGAACAAGTATACCTACTAGCAAACAGTTAGTAGCAAAATAATTAAGAATATAACATTGACATGGTGAATGTCACAGCCTCTGTCATCTACGAACAGACTTCGGTCAGTACCACCCACTTCATTCTCTACGTTGCTCCGAAGATCAGGGGCACATACTTACTGTTTTATTCTAAGGTGTAGTAATAGCCAAATATTGTTCGTTTTCTTTACATGAAGAACCATCAGCGTGATAGAATTAACATTCACGGACTGTACTAAGTGACCTTAATATGTAAGTCGACAGGGCATCTGGTGATCAGAGACGGATTTCTTCATAGTGCTCGACGCCAGAGTTTGATACTTCTTGCTGTACACAATTATGTGATACTAATGAGGCCGATCCAATTGCAGCTTCTTCCAAACTCTCAAGCTTTTGTCACTGTCGAGTAAAGTAGTCAATAAACTAGAAAGTACAATCACGTTCTACCTTGTCTTTGTTGCTATTCCTTCCCGCGTTATTTCTCGCCGTTATGCCAATGCCTGCGAGGGCTCTAGGTTGAATCCCACAGCACAACGGGAAGATCATTTCACATAACCCAATCGGTGCACGCTCTGTCATTGATAGTTGATTGGCTGACAACCCGCTGTAATTGTCGCCTTTTTGCTGCTGTTGGTGATGTTGCTGCTGCTTCCTCGTAACCCTGCAGGAGTTCGAGAGCTCAGAATAATAAACAAACCGTTTGTGTGCTCTACCGGTCTTCTACTTTACTTATTGTTGCCATTGTTATTCCAAGGCCCCGTACCCGACGAGGCACAGGTGAGCTATATCGCAAACTAGCCGTGGATGCACCGAGCAACTATCCCCGTTGCGGATTAAATGTTTAATTGATCTCAGCAGTCGAAGAGATTTCGCTTAAGCATTTACACTTCGTTATGTGTAAATCATTTGTCGGCAAATAATAGCGCTGTAGTCAATATCAGTGGTGCCCAACTACTTTTCCCCTACAAGCTGATAACATTTCGATATTGTGCTGACAGTTCGACCACCATTGGCCCTTTCGCCTACTCTACGCCATTTAGCGGATTCACAAACCTCATAGGCACTTCCTAAGCTGTTGAATTTGCCCCCAAGACTTCGACTGACAACCCTGGACATTTTGTTGTTGTTGCTTTTGAAAAGTTAAAAGTGGATACCAACTCTCGAAAATGCATCCTACTGGTTTAAAAATTGCTCTCAAATCTTTACTTTTTTGGCGTTTATGTAGGCCAATGAAACTGAGGACTTTGAGGATCTTTTTCTAGAACCTAATGATGCGGACCATTTTCCACCCGATGACCCTGCTGTCTTTCGTGACCCGACTTCTCCAACTGCAGACGACATCATCGAGTCGACTTTTGCTGAGGAAGACCCTGTGTAAGCGTACTGTAAACCAGACCCTCCACTTTTAAAGTGCTTTGGCTTCTGACGGATAATGCGTTCTTTCTTCAAATATAGATCCGGTTTACCGCAGTTGCCTCAGCTGGATGGCGTTGATGACTCAAATATTCCTGATCAAAGTGAGTGCATACAACTGTTCCCTAGTGTGTTTTTCTAGTTTTTTCGGCAAGATTGCTTATAGAGGCCCCAAAAATCCCGTAGACTTATTATGAAAAAACTGACTTTATAAGTTCGGTAGCCTGACTTTAAATTTGTTCGTTAAATTTCACCAATAGGAGGATGAATTTCCATTTTCGTTAAATTCCGCGTACATAAGTTCGAATTTTCCCCGATTCGCATTCGTAACCTGCGCTACAGAAGTTGATGTTTATTCTATTTTAGCATATTTAAATAGACCTAGTCTTATTTAATTTAATATTTTTTGACCACTTCGCCACAATAACGTAAAAATTTACGTTCACCAGCCAAAAATTAAATATTTGACCTCAAAATATGCTAAGCAGTTGGGAAAGGGGATAGATATCTAGAAGGAATCAAAAAATCAATTTTGCCGTTGTTTCTTGCGAGTTGTGTGTATCAGACTTCATCTGGGATTCTGAAACTACTGGAACATGTGACTAAGAAAATGGAAGTGAAATACAGAGCCTTGCCTAACTCATGCAGAATACCGAAATTTACGAAAGATAACTTATCACTCGCAAACCAGCGCCACCAAATGGTCGAGAGCTTTGAAATAATAATGAGCAACTCTAAGCGAATTCGAAACATGAAAAATATTAAAAGTCATATTACTTTATTTAAAAATAGGAATTTTTTAAAAAGCAGGAAATTTCAAAATTGCTAACATTCGCTGCAATTGCGTAGACTTAGGTTGTAGACTTACGGAAGGCTTGTTCATGCAATAAAATGAGTAAATAAATCAGCACGATTATAATTTCCTTTACTTAAAGATCCTTCAATAGTGAGTACACTATCAAGGGCGGGCGTTTGCAAGTAACCTCCGGTTTGAGTTTCGTTTATAACCAAGTTTCACAAGAATGCTCGTGTTTTCCACCGTTTCTGGATTGATTGAGAACGATTGACTAAAACAAACAGGTTTTTACTCGACTTCGTCACAGGAATAAAAATCGTCATATGGTCATATGTTGATTAATTCAAATAGAATTGTCAGGTGCGTCCGTAAACCTGCCATTTTGTGTGTAGAAAGCGAACTTTACTTTCATAAAATTTATTTTAGGTATTCCTGGACCTGGGTTATAAAGTTTTTCAGATCGTTCCTGAAATACTGTTGGATACTTCTCGATTTTATAAGTTTTCAATGCATAGCCGATAACTGTAGATTATCTTCTATGTGTTAATCAGAACCTTCAAAAGGATAGACCCGTAGCTGTTATTGTTCTTTGACTATGTCTCTGATGACGAATCCGCGACGGATCTCGAAATGTCAGGCGAATAAAAGGATTATCCCAGCAATCGAGTCTTCTTTTCTGTTATTGAAACACTGACCGACGTAATGAGTATTTAAACGTTCTTTCTGACGCAGATGGCCGTTTGGATTATATTCGAAGAACCGCGAAAAATGAAATCTTATCGCTGAGAAAAATAAACGTTCCCGACGAAAATCCGCAAATTATATACCTGAGATCAATAAGAAAACTTTCTGTTATAAGTTATCTCTTCAAAACAGCCTTTAACTAGATATTTTGCCGAAGGATTTCTGCGTATTTTACCTTTTTCTAAGGTCAAGTCAAACTGAAAATGGGAAGAATTAGTAAAACGTTTACCGTTTCAAATTTCGGAATTGAATTTCTTTCACATTGTATCGTCTGATTTAAGTGGCAAATGAAATGCATTTTCAAGCGTGGTAAGTTCCGCGTGTTAAAACTCGCGATTTTCGATCGCTGTTTCTTAGAGGGATGCACCCGCATCACGCAAAATTGATCTTATATAACTAGTAGCATAGGAAACCGCTGAAACAGAAGATATCACTGGTTGACATTCAAATTTATAAAACCTTTCACTGCTATAATTTTTTCTAAACATATTCTGCATGCAAAAGCATATTTTCTGGAATATGTTAAACGAATGAATACAATGCGCTGCCTTTTACTAGCCTATCCTTTATAGTTTTAATTTCCGTCATCACTTTTCATTGGTAGGTCACACACAGTACTTGAAATTCCTTGTCGGGTTCCATTTTGTTAATGTACACATCGATCAACCCCCCCCCCTAACTCCTTCCAATGTGGCTTATTTGATGGTCCTAATTCTCCTACAGTCTGTTCTAAAACAAATTTGTTAATTGCGATATTTAAACAAAGTCTGCCTTTTTTTTCTAGCACGCAGAAGAAAACATCGGCGTCTTGGTTTGCGGTTATCAAGTAGAAGGTTGTTTTCCGAAAGTCCTACCGAAGTGGCCTCTTCGTCGGCAGAGCCTCCTTTATCAGCTGACGACAGGTCTGTGTCATCTCCGCAAGTTGAAACCCAACTCTCGTCGAAACCTACCGTCTATCCGAAAAGGCGTCGGCTAGGGATGAAATTCAGGCCCACAGTATCCTCAACAGCTCCACTGCCTTCGTTGCCCCCTTGCCGCGTCGTTCTCCAGGTCTGAAATGTTTCACAACTAAACAGTTTATAACACCTACTTATTCGTTTATAGTAGATAGTATTTATGTCTTAAATATAGTTAGTATTCTACCAGTCGAGGTTCCATCTCAAAACTTTGTCATGTGTTTAACTGGCACTGCGTCCTTACCCGATACATCTGCAAGGACGTCGACGGGTCAGTTGACTTTCCAGTATTCGCCGTGTGACTTCAGACATGTATTCCAATTTTAAAATGTTGGATTTGTGGCTTCGTTATAAATTACGTGACTTGCGGTGTAGTATTTGGTGCCAAGTTTTTTAAGGTTCGAAACCGGGAGTAATATTAACATTTGACCTCCGTTTTATCAGTTCGCGGAAGTTAGTTACGCACTATTTGCCGTCCACCAGCGACCAATCAGTTTCCAGCTTTCCTCTGGGGTTTCTAGTACCCACTTTGTCGGACCCGTTTCATGCAATCAAGAATGTCTAATCCATTAGACATTACCTTAAGTTCACAAGTTTTCTTGCTAGCGAACTTATGAGCTTGTCATTTACGGCTTTGTTTAACCGCATAACGCTTGCGAATCGTACAATTTTTCGACAACTACACAGTAGTAAAAAGTATAGGTAATCTAAGAAAAATTAAGTTCAGACCGTGGGCTAGGATATATTTTTACATTGCAAGTTTCCTAGAGGCCGTAGCCCTCGTTATGATTATTTACCTGAACCTCCAATTAGTTAGTCACATCAAATGGCTTTTTCGAAGTCCCTCTTCAATCCCCTTTTAGCCTCTGCCGGAAACGGATTTGGTTGATACCTCAGCAGATGCATGTCATTCCTCCTTCTTTCTGACTGCTCCAGTGACCATGCCGGGGTCCTCTTTCCGCAGTACCTACAGCAGTCAGCGCACTTCGCCTCCGTGTCCGAGCGACGCGTCGCCCAGTTTTAACTTCTCCTGGACCTTACCAAATACCCCATTAATATGCGCCTCATCTAAAAAACCTGACTTACACACCACCCCCTTAAAGGTGAAAATACCCGATCCAGACTTTAACCTTCACTCCTCGAGTCTGGTTACGTACAAAAATATGCGACCGCCATCCTTCAGTCAGGTCGAAAGCCAGCTATTCGGACTAAAACCCACCTGCGTATCCCGACCAAGTAGCCAGGCGAAAAATCTCCCCGAGGTAGGCAGAACATTTGACGTTTTTGCGGTCTATTTGAATTAAATTTTATCCAACTAGCAGTATCTCTTGCTTACATACTGGAGTTTTGACTGATCGATTATTGATTACAGGGAAGTCAAGCGAGTGACATAGACGCAAAAGTTGACTTGTCAATCTCCATTTCGGATCTCTGGTGGTCGGCGTTCGTCTCTAGACCAAGGCATCCTTCAGCAGCCCCTCTGTCCAAAGACTCGGCTTCTCGTCGTGCACTACTTCCAGTTCAGGTAAACATTGTTTTTAATATACAGTACGGCAGGGAAGTCATGCAAAATGCCGGTTTGTGAAATAGTAATCATCACTCGGAAGCTGGCATTAACGCATGTATGAAAACTTAGAAATAGTAGTGAACAACCTTAGACAAATTTGTTACTTAAAAGAATATAAGAAGGAGGATTTGGACGCTCGTCTAAGCAAGACACGGGAATAGGAACGCCAGGACCACTTGAAGAAGATGGCGTTGTGGTGCAGATGTTCCCGCGTTTTAACCCTACCAAAAAGCTTAACGTACAGCTTTGCTATAAACTTAAGCTTTATTCTCCAAAATCTTAACCTTTATCTTAATCATGACCCTTACCCCCAAATCTGACCTTAACGCCAACCTTAAACCAAACCCTAAGCTTAATCCTAACTCTCACCTTAATTCTAAACCTCGTTTCCACGGGATTTGGTGCAAAACCGCATGTTCCCGTACAAAACCCAGAGTTGCTTTCTCGGGTGGCAATTGCCGCCGGTTGATCTCCAGCCAGCTGAATATCCCCGCTTCAGAGCGGACTGACGGTGTCATCGCAGCCAGTGTGAAACTTACTGCCTAAGATTTGACAGTGGCTTATAAATGATTGTCAATTGCGTTCGCTTGGGACATCATTGGGCGCGTTGAGATAAGGTTACCTGTCGTGGCGAACCTAATTGGCTCTTTAGGAACTGCGACCAGTTGACACGTGTGTAGGCTCGCGTGCGTCTGTGTCCTCTCCAGAGGTTTTGGTCATCGCTTGGGCACAACCACCGCGAAGGCATATGACCTTGAATGCAGTCCGCATTGACAAAGGAATCATTGCGGCAATCGGTGGCAGGCCCGATACCTCAGGATAGCCTGCAAGGTTGCTGGCATTTGGTCAAGCTAGACTCCTAACACTTATTCCTTATGAACTTAAATGTACATGCCCATCACTTTTAAACGACTTTACCAATTCCGGTGTTTAGTTTGTAGGTTTGTCTTGCCTTATGTTTTGTTTCCTTTCATTTATCTGAATATCCCTCCTCACGCTCATAACTCGTTAAGTCGTTAGCTTCGTGTGCACTTCTAACCAAAATTCGGCCTTCAAACTATAGGAATAACCATACGGGCAACTCCTTGCATCTTGTAATTTTGTATTTTTCAACTTCTGGTCTATGAATCACGAATTTTGTTGCTTGATGTACGCAGATGGGGAAACCGAATATTTGAAATTGTTAATGGAGTAGTTCACCTGAACTTGGTAAGACGGGAATGTGCATCCTTCCTTCTGTGGCTGTCCGGTAAATTTCAGGAAAGATACCTTTTTTAGTGTGCTAACCCCTCCTGCAGTTTAGCGCAAAGGTACCTTATTTACCGGAGTGAGTGTCCGTATTCCTGTTCTTCCTGCCCTAGGCTTCTTCATAAACCTAGAATAAGCAGACCCGGTTTCTAGACCAAAAACTTGCTCTTAGGCACATCAGTTGGATTTGACCGTGGTCCGAAGAAGACACCCGCTGAGGATGCTAGAGTGCCGCCATATCAAGTACCCTTTCCCTAATGCAAAAAACGGTTCCGTAACCACGTGATGTGACACCGCCTTGCTTGTAAGCTCACCGTGGACTCTTAACTTGCAGGAGAATCACCTGTGTGTGGCCTCCCTGGAACTCCTCGTTCGAACCCGTTATCGCCTGCGGGGGGAAGCCGAGGCGCCTACCAGTCGACGAATGCAAGTCGGCCGCCTGATCCGCGAGACAGAGGCCATCTCACTCAGTCGCCTGGGCGGGTACGCAGCCGATCCGCAGCTGGATGCCATTCTGCTGGCCTGTATCTGCTTCCAAAAGCCGCGCGCAAACTCCAGCCCATACGAGCTCTTTGTACTCCTCAACAGGACTGATGCAGGTGTCCTCGGGACCAGTGAAGGCCTTCTGCGGCGTCTTCTTCCCTCCCGTCGCGCCGGCCTCCCTGTGTCTAGTAGGTTACTACTCTGTACCGGGGAAATGGAACTCCTTACCTGGACAGCCTGTCTTGTGCAGAGGTCAGTTGACAAGCCCGTTCTTACAGGGGGCCTAGTAACATCTTCAACTGCGTCGATCAATAGATATTCAATTCTTCCGGACTCACAGTGCGAGCTTCTTTGCTGTTTGAGCAACGCTTATGTTGAGGCGGAGAGAGAGAGAGGTGTTTACTTTCAACAGTCCAGTTGTGAAATTAATTAATTTTGCCAATTGCATTTTAAGGGCTTTCTCATTTTAGTTTGCTATACAGGGCTTGTCTAACTAGCTGTGTTTTGAAGGAAATCGCTCATCTTTCTGGAGGGTCGACTTAACCTCTGACGATTGAGAACTGACTAGAACTTATAGCGGTCTTAGTAGTGGGTGTACTCGGATCACTACAATCATCAGGCCGAATCCCAGGTTGAAGGTAACAGACAGAAGGCACCTGTGAGAAAGAGTTATTGTGTACGGCACTCCCTGTTGCTGTCTCAGACAGCAGTGGCCACGGGCGAGGCCAGGGCTAGTGTTGACTGCGTCCCGCTAGGCTTGAGAGAGACTGAGTCAGTGGTGGCAGCAGCTTAAGTAGGATTGCGGAGCAAGTGCAAGTGGTTTGCTACTGGTGTGTTGCAATTGCTCGAGGGGGTGTCGCCTGCAACGGCCTTTGCCGAGGGGTGGTATTCAAGTGGCCCTCAGGCAGGCGTGCTTATTTGGACGCGGGTGTGTGCGCACGTGTGTGCGTGACTGAATAAACTGAGTTAAACTGTGGCGGGTCGCCGAAGGACAGGGAACGCTGGTGCAACTGTTATCGGTTAGCCAGAAACAGCTGCAAGGTCAAGCCTCGAGGGGTGCCAGTGAAAATAAAGCATTGGAGCAGCCGTTTGTGACAAAGCATGTTTTGGGTCAGCGGGCCTTGGAGAACGAAGGGGGAACGGGCATTGTGGCCGTCCGCCACAGACTCACATGCATCCCATTGAGCATTGTCTCCACGTTTTCTGTGTTAGAAGGGAGGAGGGATAAATATTTTTTTGTCCGGGAACGGCTAAGTGTTTATGTCGTAAGTGCATGCTCCGTCTCTGAAGATGGGGCTAAAACAAATGCCGCCTCTGTGACCAATCTGGTGGCTTTCTAAGGCAGGTGTTTGCGTTCATTTGGCGATGTTATTTCTCAGGATATCGGCTATTCTTTTAAAATTGATGTCTGCCCTTTTTACTCTGCAAAAAGTTCAATCGCTTTTGATCATATATGTGCCTGGGACAATGGACAGTTTGACCATCTGTTACCCTATAATATGATTCAAATTTCCCGTTTTGATTTAACCACTGGGCTCTAGGTCCATCTTGAAACTCTAATCTATCCAGATTTTTATCATACAATTATACGAATGCCGCGAGTTTTTTCACAATTGGGTCGACTAAATATATTAGTAAGTGTACGAATTTTACAGGTAAATGAGACAGAAGATTCAGTTATCCAATTCTGGTTTTCATTCTGGTGGCGTCACTTTCATTCGACGCAAACGGAGGAATCACCGTGCATACTATTGATTAGCGTACCACCTGTTCTGTGCGGCGACGTGGTCTAAAATATTGTTCGGTTTATTTCGACCGACCACTGGACAAATTGTGTATTGATAAAATATGTCCAGACGTACCGGAACCTACCCACCCCCACACATTGAAATAAATTAAGATTATCATGTTTTCCCGTAAATAGAACTAGGAGCTGCATACCAATGAGTCAGGGAGGGTCATCTGTTTTATGTTACTGTAATTCTCGGGTGATCATCTGTTTAATCTACGACTGTTTCCTATCGGCTTCTGGGACACCAATGTAAAATATCGGTTATAATAAATCGCTATAAAGTTTGGCCGATTTAAGGTACTTTGGTTGTGCTGTTTCCCCTGGCTTACTGACGGTAGAGCAGCATTTATCACAAGCTATTTGATACAGCAAAAGTCGATGATGGAGGACATGCTCAATAAAATGATTTTTGCGCCGTTGAAATTCACGTGCTCTTCGCGTTCTAGTTTACCACTTACTGGTTTTAGCAAGTATGATTGCTAGAAATAGCACTCCTAGCATTGACATATCACTTCGAAAAGTAATATCCCGAAAAAAAACGGCAAATGTCTCGTTGTTACGGCCTAAATGCATGGTACATATTCAGTTATTATTAAATATGCGTTTCCTTAACCCTTTCGTGTACTAAAATCCCCATATAGGTTACGACTGCATACTAAGTTAAAAGTTCCTACCTGCACATAGCATACTAATTACTGGCCTTTGCAAGCATGATTACTAGAATTAGCACTCTTGACATAGGCATACTACTTCTAGCAGGAATATCCCAGCTCTCGCGCTCTACGCCTTAGAACGAAAGCAGGGCTAACATTGATTCTCTTCGAGCCTCAAACACCTACTGTACTTCGAACAGCAAAAATTCAGGTCCCCTTTTCTAGTTAAGATCGAGGGAACACGGACCCAGGCCTGACTCTTATCATTGATTTTTCTGACCAAATATTAGCGTCAGTAATAGTACCAGCATTACAATCATCGCCTTGATGCTAGTAAGCAGCAGTATAAATAGTAGTAGCAGTATTGGAAATGCGAGATTTGATCTCCCTGAGTCTGCCTTGACACATACCGAAGGTGGGTGAGGGTAGATAGTGCGGTAGTACCCGCGCAAAGTCTACTGTCAATTAACACTAAGTTAGGTGGTGTTCTGGCCTGCAATGGAGAAAGCGGCCTACGCCCGAACCCGTCTGGTCATCTCGACTTCGGTCTTGTCACCGGTTCAAACAGGGATAGGATTCAGAGTGTGGTAGATGACTGCTTGTCTGTTTTCACCATACCTGACTACAGTCCCCATCCCTGTTCTTGGGCGTACGGTGGACGTAATCGATTTCGATGGTGGAACTTGCATCCGCAGACAGTGTGTAGACTGTTTAGCATTATCGGCAAAGACAAGGTAAGCTAGAAGGGCAATTTCTGGCTTATTAGCCGCCGCCATCCGTCAGCCCTACCCAAACGCTGGTTTGCGACCCCTGAAGCTTGAACCCACGACCTGTTGATTAGAAATCCAACTCCTTGACTACTGAGCCACGGGCTTTTTGGTCTGCTGGTCGCAATTCTATATATTAGCAATATAAGAGCGACGCTTTCCGATAGCCCGAGGCAATAGTGTCTTGGTACTCAATGTAGTGCCCTTCAAGCAGCCGCTCAGACGTTGGTATTGTAAACTGACGAACACTGCCGACAAGGACCACGATGACCGGAATGACCTCTTTAAGTTTTTGAAGCCGTTATCTGCCAGTCATACCTAACCTAAAGCAGACTGTTACACGCATTTTTACTTGTCTTTGTTAAAAGCAACCACGGATCATTCGCCGAATAACGACTGCACTTACCATCAGCCTACCACGGCTAGTCAGTGTATAAATTATCATACTAGGAAAAAACATTCCTGCTGTATTTTTGCTAGACGTCAATTACCAGAGTTTCGAATATGGGAACCAGCTGTCAATACTGTAACCTTTCGAATGATATTGAGTGCCCGGAATGGTGTAGTCGTTTAAACCTTCCAAAAGTGGCATATCTACGTAACAGTTCGCGGCACCTAAAGTACAAAGCACACGGAAAGTGTAAAAGGCAAAAATATTATATTTTCGTCTTCCTTCGGTCATAGCCTCCCTGGACAGCCGTGGCTACAGAGGGTACCGCTTGCCATTTTGCGTTCTTACCTTAACGGTTTGCTGAACTGTCTGGTAAAGTCGCTGGTCTTCGGGACAGGAGACCTCGCTGTCCACTGGCGTTTCCCCAATATTCCCCACCACGACGTCTTCGAGGCTGACAATTGAATGTGTTTTTTTATTTTTTGTCCCATATCTGTTTATTTAGATATTAGAGTAAACGGGTTACCGTTAGGATTACTCCGATGTAGTGGTTGCTGCTCGCAATACATGAATAGTGCTAATTCTAATGTTTTAACCAGGACTGATCCTTTTGAACAAAAAAGAAGACAAATTAAATATCATCTGACAACTTCATAGTAGTCTTCTTGGTCGATTTTTATTTATTTCTGCAACGTAGTCTATCCCAAGTGTTGGATTTTTTTCATTTTGGCAGTGTTTCCGTTCAAAAAGGACTGGATCGCTCTTAACCTTATGTTTAATTTGCAGGACTGTTAACTTTAAACCCGACTGATTTCTTCAAAGACCCACTCGTTTCTAGCGTCCTCTAGGTTGAAGGCAACCATGTATACAAATACACTGTGCTTGTTTACTGTCTATTTTTTCCCGAAACGGGGCTGGTCCGGCACTTAAACACTCTTGCCAGTTTAAAAAAACCTACTCGTATAAGTTGTTACTGCTATTTGAACTAAGCATATGACCTGCCATTGCCTTTCATTTTTTCCCAGTTACAGGCGTATGATGGACCAATTAAGGCTTTCGTATGCTCAGTGGATGGAACAGCTTGTTAAGTAAATGCCAGAAGATAGGCTTTAATATGAGTTTTTGGTCATCAGCCCCCGCATTATTGATCACTTCTTTTGTCCTATCTGACTCCCACTATTCTCTGTGCCCGACTGTTCACTGTCTCCTATTTGTTGTCTCTTTATTTTTTTGTGTCCAGCTTCGACCCTGACTTATTGGTTGGCTACGATGTGGAACGTCGGTCTTGGGGTTTCCTCGTTGAACGCGCAAAAAAACTCGGTTATCTTGAGTTTACCCGAGATATCTCGCGCCTAGCCGCAGGTAAGCACCACAAGGACTTGTATTACTGTGTTTTCGTAGATTCATCGTCCTTCTCTCATTAAGTTCTAACATATATCCTTTGTATCCTCCATGTTTGTCATTTTTTGAGATGATTAGCCATTCTTTCGCAACTGGCGTCAACGTTACTGCCATTAAGTGTTGATGTTGGCATTATTCGCTAGCGTAGAAAGGCGCCTTCAGCGGTTCGGTTACGGACCCGTTCGTTCTGTGTTGCTTTGGAGTTCACTGGAGAGCCTTTGCCGGCAATCACATATTCATCTATTATGCATGCTAAGGAGAGTTCCGACAAAGACAAAGGAGACTGTAATGGACATTTCTGACTTAGTAGTTGTTAGTAGCCACCAATACCCAAACTCAGATGGTGGACCATCCGGGGTTTCTTTGAGTCTTGCGCTTAACGCCTGGCAGACGGGATACCGATCACTGGCTGGGTTAATTGGGCCAGTTGAGGACCGAATTTCGTGAACCAATCCGGCTATCTCCTCATTGGCCTGTCTGAAGACTCTTAAACCTCCAAAAGTGAAACTATGCTTTTGCTGTTATGTGTGGCCGTATAACGATGTCAGTCTGTCCTGGCAGTTGACTGCCAGCCGGTGCTCGTACAGAGATGTATACGATGCACTTGGGCAATTATGCCGTAGACCACTACTTATTGTTACTTTGCCGATAGCGACACTGTGGTTTTTACTTGTTGCCAGTTCAGTCCGCTTTATGGACCACGTAAATCCTAAAGAAGGTTCAGGATTCGCGTTATCGCCGCCGAAACGTTTTTAAAGCGGGATGTCGCGAGTCAAAACTTCAGCTTTCGCCCTTTCACCGCTCCGGGGTAGACGCTTACCTAGGAGAGGCATGTTATCTGCAAAGAGGTTGTGACAAGATTTCACTTTCCATTTCACTCCTTGTAATCCCTATGGTCTGTTTGAATCTATTGAAATAGAGTTTTCGGTGAACAGCGTTTGTAATGAATAGGTTGATTACTGTTGTGACCATCCCACCACAGGCTACCGATCAGCTAGGCGGTGCCCTGCTGCTGCCCGTGGGAGAGAGAGTGAGGCTGACCATCGGCGCATTTCTTTCCTTACTAAGAACAATCCGATGTGCTTGAAGTTGTTATTGTGCGCTCAAAGCCATGGTTTGGAGGGTTTCCAACTGGCGGTTTAACGTGTGCACCGTAGTCAGTCCAGTGTGTCTTGTCGTTTGGAGAGGCTTGCTGCGGACTGAGAGTCAAGCTTAATGGCTCCTCCTTACTGTGGCCTTTATGGCGCTCCCTCGCGGGAGCCAAACTAGCAAGGTGGTGTTGTTTTGGTGCGTGTTTGAGTATGTTTCGCGCACACCGTCTGCGTCCTCCCCCATCTCGAGTCTTCTCGACCTTTCTCTTTACACCGGACACAGGTGTGAGAATGGTCAGAAAGGGGGTAGATCCGGCGAGTATACTCTCACTGTAATTCAGCTGTAGTCCCCGCGTTTGCCTTCAACCTGCTAGAGCTGGTGGTGGAAACCGTCGAGAGCGACCGTCGAACTGTTGATTTCGAAGATGCATCTAACATTCGTTGCGGCACAATATACTGTAGCCATTATCTTCCCTTAGCTTCCTCAGTTAAATGTACCTCAAGGGGATCAACTTACTGGGTTTTTTCTTCCATTGTAAATTAAGCTCAAAACAGGTTAAGCTTATTAGGGCGGCCTAACAGCTTTCGCAAGCAATAGTTTACAAACCATAGCCGCGTCCAAAATAGGCTATCGATCGGTCTGTGCGCGAGCTAACACTTCGAGCTAGATAATCGATCAATAATTTGAATTTCTAGCTACATTCACTCACTGAGCTAAGAGCCAATGGGAGCGGCCACTACCTCAGGAGAGAATCTTATTGGCTCAAGGGGCATCGTTGACATACGTTTGTTTTCCTAAATTTGGTTCACATAGAACACTGAAAGACTTCCGCTTCTGCACTCTTCCTGTTTTTTTTTCTCTTTGGGGGCTCACATGAGGCGTAGTTAGACGGCGAATATTTTGGCCCGGACTCCGTTATAATAGAGTTCAGTAGTCATTTTAAGGCCTAGAAGGCTCTCCAAATGCTTACGACGAATGGGTCGACGATGAATCTGGCCCATAATTTCTGTGAGTATGAACAAAAGACCAGTCGCTGGAGCCCATTGTTTTTCTCAATTGCGACCGGGACTACGATGATAGTGCGGGGCTCACTGATCCGGTTAAGGAACTTTAAATACCTCGGAGCGAGGTTGCTACCGAATGGGTAGAGCAAGGACAACATTGTCTCCAGTATCGATGCTGCTCGCTGGGTTTTCTCAATCCTTCGAAAGCGCCTATGGATCGGACGTGGCATCCCCATCGCCACGAAGATTCGTGTATACTGTGCATCTATCCGGTCAGTCCTGCTTTATGGATGTGAATGCCTGGCTGTGCGCGCTGAAGATGAGCGAAGACTGGAGGTCTTTGACCACCGGTGCCTGAGGACCATCCTGCGAGTTAAGTATATCGACTTCCTTTCGAATGAGAGAGTCCGCACCCGCTGCGATCATATCGCGAAGATATCTCAGGCCATTCAAGAAAGGCGACTGAGGTGGTTTGGACACGTTCTCCGTCATCCGTTCCACGAACGTGGCTTTGCTGCCTTGATCCGGCACCGCAGCCCACCTGGAAACGTCGAAGAGGAGGGCAACTGAAGACTTGGCTCGACACCGTCCGCCAAGACATGGAAGCCGTTCTTTGCCCTTCCATCTTCGGTCTCTGTCGCTGGAGAAGAGACTGAAAGGAGCTCTCCAGAACCGTTGCCGGCAATCGTCACGCTTGGAGAGGTACCGCCCGTGACATCATTGGGATCCGCTAGATCAGGCATGATCACAGCCGTAACAAGTACAGGTACATTTATATCCGACTTCTAGAATATTATGATGTGGAACAGAAAAATAAAAAGGATACGGGAATGGCCATTTCTGACTTATCAGTTGACACCAGCCAGTCATAAGCAATCCCAAGGAGCCCCCCCCCCCCAATTTGAACCCCCGACTTTTAGTCTACCCTTCCCTTTCTACAATTTTCTCTATGGTGCACAAGTTTGCCTCGTTCACCTCTCTTTTATACTATTCTGGAAGTCATCTGCGCATATTATTCTCTCCGCTTGATTCGTATTGAACAATTAGATATTTTCTACAGACACGTAAATTGCCTCTGTCTAAATTCGAACGATTAGATGCAGATTCAAGCTAAAGTTGTTTTTGGTTAGCAAAACCGATGTCCAACTAGAAGCAGGCACCTTTCTTTCCCCAAAAAATCCCATTTTTTCAACTGTTCCTTGCTTTTTTACACCGAAGGCTGACTTTTTATTCTTATTCCTGTACTTAAGACCTCCTGAATTGCGCCGTCTGTCGTGAGAAGGTTGCCCGCTGTCGCGATCTCTCCGCCGTTGGTGGGTCAACCGTCTTGCTCTGCGATCAAAATCCCTGCGTCCGCCATTCCTCCTCCCCCTCGTCACCCGAAAAATCTTCTGGCGCAAAAGGCCGTCAGAGAGACTGGCCGGCGGAACCCGGTGCCGGGCGCACCGGCGGACCGTTTGCCTGCCCTGGTCGCGTAGTGCTTTGTCTGTGGCGGCTGATGCAGCACGAGGTTCGCCGCAGCCCGTTCTGGGCCTTTACTGCATTTTGTTTTCTCTCGGTATTAGTTTGCCAGCAAGCACACGACAATTTGACTGTCGATTTTGGCTATGTCCTACAGGTACTTCCGCAAGGTGAAACCAACGAAGCGAAGCGCGTAGATTAGTTTTAATTGGCAGTAGACTTGCGCTGAATCTACCTCACCCACTCTACGCACTGACTCACCTGGGCCGGTTTTAATGAGGATCTGACATGGAGCGGGCCGTAGACCCATTCACTGTCCGTCACCATAAACTTGGCGGGAGGGGACGGCTCGAATTCCAGCTTAGTGGGATTACCGCAGAGGCCACATTAAGCAGGAGCCATTGCGATTAGGTTCGATTTTATGCTACAATGCCCAATAACTCATAAAAATCTGTTAGAAAGACGTCGTTTCTCAGTGTACGTCGAATTGCCCACAATTGCCCTAAGCAGTTGTAATGAGCCAAACCTGGAATGTTAAACCTATTTAACTACGATTTTTTGGGGCTGCCGAGTTTGGAACTTCTTCGTGTCCAACTGCCCATCTACTGACCAATAGCTTTCTTAACATTCCACTTTCCTGAATTGAGCCCGTCGCGTCTTGTTTAGTAATAAAACTTAAAAAATAAATCTATTCGAATAGTTTTTACTTGTGACCACTTGAACTTACATTATATGTTCACTCATTCGTATTTGTTGCGGTGCAGCATAAGCGCTGCATCAATCACTGTCCTGTTAAAAATGCTGTCATATTCTTCGTATTTTGGTCCCGTTGCCTTGACTTCTGAAAGGCTTCTAGTTAAATTTCTCAGTGTGTCTTTGTCCTTCTTGTTCTCAGCTCAGTCTTCACGAATACTCCTTTGAGAATGTCGTATACCGTGTGCTCAAAGAACGCGTTCCACGCTTTGTTGATGGTCAACTTACTGTCTGGTTTGAGGATCCCAATGGCGTTTCGAGGTAACTGCTACCTTACTACTTAAGATGACGCATTACCTAGTCAATTGTTTTTTACTCCTTCGCTCACTTTTGATCGTCTTTTTTTCTTTCAGTCGACAAGCACTCGAGTACTGGGCCTACCGCTGCTTCACAAATCTCCGTCTCATTGCAGCCTTTGACTTAATCGGACGGACTAGCGAGTTCGCGC
The DNA here is from genome assembly GCA_036362985.1 of Ligula intestinalis. NCBI lineage: Eukaryota > Metazoa > Platyhelminthes > Cestoda > Diphyllobothriidea > Diphyllobothriidae > Ligula > Ligula intestinalis. The sequence goes on along the minus strand of JAYGXS010000002.1, from coordinate 80,513,173 downwards.
GTGTCTTTGGCATCGAGTTCTACCATGTGTTCTCGCGTGGCTCGCAGGCGAGTTTTTTCTGTCGCCTTCACTAAACTCAGATCTGTAATCTTTGCAAGTACAGTATGGCGAATGCTGCATGAATCATTCCGCAATTTGAAAAAGACCCGTTATCACTTGCAAGCCAACATTGACTGGGGTTGCAGTACTGTTTATCATGCAGTCTAATTTCAATTATTTTCAGTCACGCTAGGATGCAAACTCTGTGATGAGCTGCTTTCTGACCGCTGCGAAAAAGTTGATTCTGTAAACAATGGCTACTTAATTAGTATGCATTTTATTGATTAATTTATGTATAGATTGAAATATGAAAAGAAGGAAGATCTTCGGAGAATCGAGTTGTACTTGCGAATTTTCGAACAAGTATCACGTGTTCGTCGTCATACTAAATGAAAAGTGAGGGCTGGGAATGCCGCACTAGAGGTTTTTGGGGCAGAGGTTACAACGAACGGGGAATGGGTGGGAGGGTTATGGTGATGGGACTCCCGCGACGAATAGCACGCCTGCACGCGTAATCCGACGCAGTATGTCTGGCCAAAAAGGCTTTAAGGTCGACTCAGACATTGGCCGTTCACGCTGGGATGCCTGCGGCGCAGCCGGCACTTAGGACCCGGCTAGCCTCCTAGCTGGTCGTGCGCTCCGAAGTCAAACGTTTTCCTGTTTCTTCTCCATTCCTATTACTCTGGCCTCTACAGACTTCTTCTTTCCTAAGGAACCATGGACTGCAGATCGCAGTTGCTAGGGTTTAACTCACTTAACCCTCTACGATAGGCTTCCCCAAATGTAGACAAACTCAAAACCGCCGCTCGGGGTCTATTAGATCAGGTAATTAGAGCGTTGGCTTTTTAAACGCACTTCCCTCGTTATCTTAGGTTTGAATCCCACCGAGGCAACCGAGTTGGGTCAACTGCAATGTTGTCTGCTGTTCTTCACAGTGTTTTTTTTAATGCAGCACATATTCTTCTCGGCGCTTTATGTGGTGTGTTTGTAAATAGCACACTTAGCAGAACCGTGACCGATGTATTCATGTTAAATAATATGCCAGGGACGGAAGAAGCGGGCCCATCTTTTCATTTTCTCCATAAATAGTGATGTCCATTCGAGGAACTTGAAACGCCCGGAGGGTAGGGGAGGGTACTGAGAAGAGGACGACTCGATCGCTGGGACAATACGTTTATTCGCCTGACGTTTCGACATCCGTCGCGGATTCATCATCAGAGACATCAGGAGGAGGCAGTAGCAGAGGGGAGACTACTATTGCTTGCCTCGATTTCTCTCTTCTCATATCACGCCCAACTGCTATTTACTTAGCTACCGTTTTTCTCTTGTGGTCCAGTATCGAGTGGAGTCTCTTCTACTGCGGACGGCGCGCCGCCTCAACTTCCTCCTGCCCAGTCCAAATGTGGTGCAGCGGGCTCGTCAACGAGCGCCTGAGGCTCTGCCTCTCAACTTGGAACCAATCAGTGGCCTGCACGCCGATGGTCCGGTTGTTGTACTGGACTTTCAGTCCCTCTATCCCTCTGTGGCCATTGCCTACAACTACTGTTTCTCCACCTGTCTGGGCAGACTGTCTTCTCTGGAAAAGGGGTGCGTACTGCCGGACACTTGGTTTGTTTTCCTCTCTCTTTTTTAACAGTCTCAATTTCACTCACAACTGCGCGGCAAGAATAGTGTCTCTGCATACGGGAGCCGTGAGACATGTCGAATTCCAATTAGTATCAAGATTGACATTGCGGTAATTCTGATACCTTACAGCTGGACATCATACGTTCTCACAGAAAGGTGGGGCAATTTTCCCCGTTGTACCTATAAGAAGGCCGATTAGCATTAGACAAAACCGATCAGGTGCCCGAAAAATATCATTCTCCGAATAGTAGGTCTTGTCCGACTGGTCTTCGATAGAGAATCCCCTTTTGTTACTATCAGTGCCACGTCTTACTGAGAAGCCAAAAAAGCACCTCGCCCTTCATTGTATAGTACTGTAGTCGCCGGATTTTAAGCCAGTGGTTAATAGACCCAGCTGCGTATTAAGCCAAAATCAGCTTGGGACGGAATTTTACATAGCAAAATCCGCCGGCTAATAAGCCCGGTCGCCGACTAGAAAGCCCAGTTTGCCAAAAAGATATAGTTAGATTCTCATCTCTTTGCGATTTCTGGTGCCTGGAGAAGGTCATCAAAGAGCACTTGGGAGTGAAGTTTCCTCCAAAAAAACTGACACTAGACCGCTATTTTTAAACGTGTCGCAAATCATTTTTTTCCTTTTGTTATCACATAAAATACAGACAAACAGCATTCTTTGCTTGTACTTTACCAAGCTCTACACGTAATACAGTACGTATGAAATGTAAAGTGCCTATCCTGCGTTTGCTAATCAAGAACTAGGACTCTCCCGTTAGTGCGCCCGCCGCTTATTAAGCCCAATTTGGTCTGGGCCCGAGGTGGGCTTAATAACCGGCGATTGCTGTAGTGTTAACTGCATTTACTGGCCCTACCGCCTTCCCTGAATACTTAGGGCCCCATAAAATTCACGTAATTTCTCCTTCGAGCCTTTGGCTAGGTCAGCCCCATCGTTGCCTGTTTCAGTGTGCTTTTGTTAATTTGGCAGGACTGACTTTAGAGGCTCGAAATCCCGTCGAGTTATAATACAAAAAAGCGACTTTTAAATTTTCTGTAGCCCGATTTTCCATTTTTTTCGTCAAATTTCACCACTAGGTGGTTGAGTTCGCATTTTCTTTAAATTCCGTCTACATAAGGTCCAGTTTTCCTCGACTGGCATCCGTAATCTGCACAGCGAGAGATTGTGTTGATGGAATTTTGTTTTATTTTAGTATATTAAAGCAAACAATTTTATATAATTTAATATTTTTGATCACTTCTGCCACAATTACCTCTTCTTTTACACTCACGAGCCAAGAATTAAATTTTTGCCAGCAAAAAACGTTAAAGCAGGGGAATAAATATTTAGCGGACTCTTCAAGCCAGTTTTGCCGTTTATTTTTATTTTTTTTCTCCTTTCAGCATCGATGGTGGATCATTTACTTTTGGATGTCTGGAACAATCTGTGACACCGGAGGATTTGCAGGTTCGTTTTTGCTGCATCACTCCCCCCTGCGCGCATCTCCTCAAAAGTCTTAGGATTGGCAGCCAGAAGCAACCTTAGTTATGACTTACTTACTCCACTTGGTAGATCTATTCACTCCATAGAAGTTGGGAGAAATATACTGTATGCCCGGCTTCTGGGACGGAGTGTAGGCCTTCCGCTTAGCAGAGCCGTATATTATGGCGGTCGCATGCCAACAGTAAATTAACTAATGGGTCGTATAACTATACTCATTATTCGTCTTAACCCGGCTTTTTGTTCTGACTGGCTCTTTATAATGATTGAATGAGTGCGTTAGATGTGTTGCAAGGCTACTGTCGTTTAAAACTGATGCACACAGTGGACAACGTCGAACTCGACCGTCGAACTGTCCTGACGACAAACAGTATAATTGCCGCCCTCGTCATCCCCTGTCTATAAATCACTGGTCATCTGTGAATTTATAAGGTTAATGTAAATGACACCGGATTTCTGGTTGACGGGTATTGGATCCTTAGGCTGCATGAGTTGCCTGCGTATTGCCGCTTCCGGACGGTGAGCAACGCCAATCCCAAATTCGTTGACTAGTCGAGCGAATTCTTCGGATACACCAATAATATAAGGTATTGCTCACCAGCGTGTGGATTCTGGTTGTTCCGTTGGCTTCCTTCATTTGGCTCCTCGCCTGCATTTTTCGGCGAATTCTCCCTGAAACTCCCTGAACGCATTGTTTATACAACTCGGATCCTCTGAAGGGTGATTTGCAAAACAATCCGCTCCTCTCTATAAACACCAAAAATGCAAACTCCTATTAATGTTTTTTCACTTTCCAATACGTTATCTTTCTTATCATGTCACACTGCTGCCATTTCTAATGCAAAATTGTTTTTGACTTAATTTACAGCTTAGCGTGTGCACTTTTACTTTTTGTAGCTTGTTGGGGATTATGTTACGATCGCACCAAATGGCGTCTGCTTTGTGAAACGAGAGATCTTAGAGGGAGTTCTACCTCGCCTGTGGCGCGGACTTCTCTCCTCTCGCCTGATGGTCAAGGACTCCATGAAACTCTACACCGGTGATGAGGTTTGCTTCTCTAGGCTCCGCTGAACGCTGTCTTACTTCTTCTCTTCCTCTGCAGTCCCTAAGGCGTTTGTTGGATTCCCGACAACTAGGTCTTAAGCTGATCGCTAACGTGATGTATGGATACACAGCTGCCAGCTTCTCAGGTCGAATGCCCTGTGTAGAGGTGAGTGAACACTTCTCAACCAAGATAACATGTTTTCGTCGCAACTGTTGTCTCGCTAACTTTGTTTCCTTCCTCAGGTGGGTGACAGCATTGTGCACAAAGGGCGTGAGACCCTGGAACGAGCAATTCAGTTGGTAGAGACTGGTGAAGGTGTTCTTCCTGGTACCCCTACTCCATGGCTCGCTGGTGGTAGCTGTAACGCGAAAGTCATCTACGGCGATACAGACAGTCTCTTTGTGAAATTGCCACACTGCGATAAGGCAACAAGCTTTCGGCTAGGTCAGGCTATTGCTGATGCTGTGAGTCAGGCCAATCCTGCTCCCATTAAACTCAAGTTAGAGAAGGTAAGAAGAATGGTGGTATTATCTTGTCCCTTTTGCCGGCATTTTCATCCTTTTCGTTACCGTTTTTATTTCAATCTCCACAGGTCTTCTTCCCCTGCCTGCTGGAAGCGAAAAAGCGTTACGTCGGTTATGCCTATGAGTCGGCCGAACAAGTTACGCCAGTATTTGATGCTAAGGGCATTGAAACAGTGAGACGAGACAGTGCTCCCTTTGTAGGAAAGGTAACCTATTTGGCCTTCAACGAAGCTGCTACCGCTCTCTGTATTATTTGTGGCGGTATTTTTCTTGAAACAGTTTATAGTGTAGATAGAGAAATAGAAGGCGTTTCGATCACCGGAATCACAGTTCTCCTTGTCTGAACTTTCGGGCTCTTCTTGGGGTCCATCGTCAGCGATAAAAGATGTCAATGAAAGACGGATAGCAGTTGTAGGACGCAGGGGCCAATTAACCGTAACGAAGGGGATGGGGGGCAATCAACAACCAGTACCATCAGCCCGGAGATGTCGGTGCCAGATCGATAAATCAATTGACTGAGTTCTCATTCGAAGCCCAGGCTTCAAACAATTCACGGTCTATTTTTTTCCGGCGTGCGCAATTACCCTCGCAGCTGCGAAATTGAACTCGTCACCTTTCTCGTAGGTAGGTGTGGTCCGGTGATCGAAACGCCTTCTAATTCTCTATCTCTACACCTACCTGGGATGCGAACATTTGTCTCAATTCATTTGACAGTCTGTATATTTGGTCAAGTTACGTTCCTACGGGCTGCCCTTCTAGGCCGTATATATTTTTCCCCTAGGTTTTGGAGTCCTCGCTGCGGCTTCTCTTCGATCAGTTTCGAGTGTGGGACAAGCCTCAAGGTCAGCAGATTTCTTACTGACTCTGGAATTCTTTGTTCTTTATTGAGCAATAAGTACATTCTTCGCCCGTTTATAATTTTACGCTAGATGTGCGAGTTCTCTATATTTCAAAATGGCACTTGCAGCAAAAATGATATCTTCTACTTTCACCAGTTGGTATGTTAGTGGAAACATCGTTCGTGGGAGAATATTAGCAGGCTATTACCAAGGCTATTACCGTCTTTGAGGCTGTTCTAGGTTAGGCCAGTTTATCTCTGGCGTGTTCTCTCAACCGTATGCGTGCTGCATATTTGGACATTTGATTCACCTTCACGAGTTTAGACGCATCGTGCCTTTCTATTTGTGTTTGCCCCTCCGAATCTCACTTGTTGTCAGGCGTGAATATCCCCTATATTGTCTACTTCTGGAGGTTGCATGAACACCAGCTCGCAATCGACCGCGAAGACGAGCATTCTATGGTTTACGGCCACATGAAGCAGCGCAAACACGTTTTCGCATTTGAAAAGGCAAGAGTGGTCGGCAGGGCCAGTGACAAGATGGCTAGACTAGTGCTAGAAAGCTGGTCGTCGACTGGCACACTCAACAGAGCCTTTGAGTTGAATCCCGCCGACCAAGCCATCCGCGCAAGGCTCACGCCCGCACAAAACGTGACACCAAGGCGGGAGAGTGGCGACACAGAAAACCGACAGTCCGCCACAATGAGTGGAGTTGGCATCCGGCGCGAGTCACATGACCGGCGTAGGATGGGTTCTCGCGAGTGCAACTATGAGACCGCAAACTAGGGCAGGCCGACGCAGGCGCACAGGAGGACGTGACCGCGGGGGAGTCGGAGAGACAGGCCGACGCAGCGCCGATAACAGTGGAGAGGATGGCGCCAATTAATAGTCAACGGACGTACGAGCGCACGGGCATCACATATGGATACAGCACCCGGCTCGCGGCAAAGCACATTGATTCAAGGCCGGCGTAGGAGTAAGCAACACGCTCTGACGATGAAAACGAGCATGTTTTCGAAACGTCAGCAAGAATGCAATTTTGTCCCAGCACTCACCCCCTCTTCTTCTTCCTCTTCCGGCGATGATGAGCACGATATTATATCTGGACCCCGAATATTCGCGCATTTTAATATTCAATAGTATACTTGTACTTGTTGCGGCTGCGATCGTGACTGATCTAGCCGGCCTCGACGATGTCCCCTACGGTGCTTCTCCACGCGCGACGATTAGTGGCAGTGGACCTGGACATTTTGAGCCATTCTCTTCGCCGGACGCCTAATACCGCAGGTCCAACAACCACTTCCTTGACGTACGGTGTCGAAATTAGTTTCGAGCTGACTCCCACTTTGACGTGTTCAATTTGGTAACAGTTTTGGGTCGAGGACAGTAACAATAAGTTCATGAGGTTGACGGCGGAAAACGTGTCCAAACCCTTTCAGTCGTCTTTGCTGAATGGCCTGGGATATCCTTGTCGCAGCAAGTGCGGACTGTCTCATTTGAGACGAAGTCGGTGTACTTCAGTCGAAGGCTGGTCCTCAAGCAGTAGTGGCCGAAGACTTCCAGTTTCTGCTCATCTTTTACGCACATAGCTCAGCATTCGCGTCCGTTAAGAAGAGTAGACCAGACAAATGTACGGTACACGTGGACCTTTTTAGAAGTAGAAATATGGCGTCGGGTCCATAGACACTTTCGAAGGCTGGAGAAGACTCGCCAAGCTGCGTCAATCCGCGAGACAATATCAGTCCTATTCTGTCCATTCGGCAGCAACTTCGCTCCGAGGTATTTGAAACTGTCGACTTCTTCAGGTTGCCACTAATCTCAAGTGGTGTCTTCTTTTGGGCGGGGCTGCAGCATAAAAAACACTTTGGTCTTCCCAGCGTTTATGAAAAAACCGATCGATTTTGGGCCCTTTTTCACCCGTAACGCCATAGACTGTAGATCGCCAAAGCTTAAAGCTGGTAATACGATATCAACGGCATAGTCGAAATTAGTCAGCGGGAGAGAATAGTGAAAGGGTGACACAAACGTTAAAATAAAGGGAAGCCAGAATGAATGCTGACTACTTTAGCATCAAAAGATTGATTAGGACTGAGCGAACATAGCTGATCGTGAGTGGGAGGGAAGGGTTGCAAAGGCAACCGAAGAAGATAACACAGCTAGAAACGTATTTAATCCTGACTTAGTAGGATGGCGTGCGTGGCAAATGCCGCGGTTTGTAAAGTTTGACTTTGAGCTCTGCTCACAAGCCTTTATTCTCTTTATAGGGGTTACATGGTATGCCATCTTCGCAGCACAGCTATTATTTAACAGCCCAGACACACTGCTTACCTGACCTTCTGCCGCATTTCAGTAGATGCTCCAGTTTTTTAATTGATTATCTTTTTTAATTTCTTCAGTTACTACTCCTTAACTTGCCGTATATTTAAAACTTTATAGACGTTGGCTGAAAGTTAATTTGAATGTATTCCATCTTGTAACCCCTATGTGTACTACTAATTGCCTGTATTCAGGTTACCGAATATTACGTGGTTATCCCGCTGTGGCCAAAGTACCCATATCAATTTCCATTCTACGCCTATAAGCCTTTAACTGTAGATTGATCTTCTCCACTTTAGCGACTGATTTCTAAACAAATTGCAAATCAACAGTTTTCCTCGTTGTTTCCGCCCTACCATTGTCTTTCTCCCCTTCTTTTTTCACCTTAGATTTAGCAAAAGTTGAACCGAAAATTCGTGCGAAAGTAAGGAATTTCGCCACTAGACTCATCAATGGCCGAATTCCCTTCTCAAGCTGTATCCTCGCCCGCGTATATCTCGGACAAGCGGGCTACCGCCCTGGAGCCTGCGCACCGGCCCTTCAAGTCGCCAGGTTCGTTTCTTTTGTTGGGGAGGATAAAGCACAGAACTTGCGCCATCTGCGTTTTACGGCCACAGCAGTCCCATTGCAGTGTACTTCTGCATACCTTCCGTCACCAGTCGGGGTCTATGGGTACATGTGAACATTTTTTTCCATTCCCATACATTTTGACTTAACATACGCGAAACTTGTACTTACTAGTACTTGTTACGGCTGTGACCATGCCTGATCTAGCTGGCCTCAATGATTTCACGAGAACGGTACCTCTCCATGCGTGGCAATCGGCGGCAGCGGATCTGGAAAGCTCCACCCAGTTCCTTCTCCAGCGACGGAGACCGAAGATAGAAGGTCCAAGAACTTTTTCCATGTCTTGATGGATGGTGTCGAGCCAAGTCTTCAGTTGCCCTCCTCTTCGACGTTTCCAGGTAGGCTGCGGTGCCGGGTCGAGGGCAGCATTGGTAAGCTCGTGGGGCGGACGACGGAGAACGTGTCAAAACCACCTCAGTCACCTTTCTTGAATGGCCTGGCATATCCTTGTGATACGATCGCAGCGGGTGCGGACTGTTTCATTTAAAATGAAGTCGTTATACTAAACTCGCAGGATCGTCCTCAGGCACCGGTGGTCAAAGACCTCCAGTCGAGCTCATCTTCAGCGCGCACAGCCCAGCATTCACATCCATAAAGCAGGACTGACCGGATGGATGCATGGTATACACGAATCTTCGTGGCGATGGTGATGTCACGTCGGATCCATAGGCGCTTTCGAAGGATTGAGAAAACCCAGCGAGCAGCATCGATACTGGAGACAATGTCGTCCTTGCTCTGCCCATTCGGTAGCAGCCTCGCCCCGATGTATTTAAAGCTGTCTACTTCTTCAAGTTGATGGCCATTAATCCCCAGGATTGCCTTCTGGTCAGGGATGCAGCTCGAGAACAATTTCGTCTTTTCGGTATTTATGGACATGCCTACCGACATGGCGATCTCATTTAACCGCGACACTACCGACTGTAGACCACCAAAACTTGAGGCTAACAGCGCAATATCATCGGCGTAGTCGAAATCAGTTAGCCGGCGTCCGGGTGCAAGTTCAACACCGTCCTCTTCATGTAGAGCCTTGTCGAGAATCCAGTCAATGACGTAGTTTAACAGAATGGGCGAAAGGATGCAGCCCTGACGGACACCAGACCGGATATCAAACGACTGAGTGAGATTGATGTGGACCAGGACTCGTGCGGTGGTAGACCGATAGTAGGCCTGTATCATCACAATGTGATTGGTCGGCACTCCATCCAGTTCCATTATTCGCCACAGGGATTCACGATGGATTGAATCGAATGCGGCGGCAAAGTCGACGAAGTAAACGGCCGTCGGTTGCTGGTTGCTATGGCGGAATTCTAGATTGCGCCTCAAAGAGGGAAGGTAGGTAGAATTATCTCTGTCTCGGAGAATTTAGTTGGGCCAAGTGTACTGTTTTGTAAGGGGCAGTAATCTTTTCCTGATACTGTGCACTGTTGGAACTTCTATACAGACGAAATTTATTTTGAACGTCTACGGTCAGGGAACCAAGAACATCATGCTGGGTTTCATATTCACTCCTGTCACAGGATTGGATTGGTAGCCCTTGTCTCTGTCGTAATTATATGCTGCTGCAAAGGCGTTAACCAATCCTGAAGGCTTGTCGGTCATTTTTTACACATTCATGATGATCCACGTGAGAAGTTACCTGAAGATGATACTAGTACATGTTTCTTCTGATATTAGCCGATTACCATTTCTAGGCATTTTTCACACAGTTGTCTACTTTTAAAAGTAAATAAACGATGACAGCGTTTTGTCATCATTTTTTACCATGCAACTGCAAGTTATCTACATTAGTTAAAACATTTGAGCTTGTAACAGTCTAAGTTGTGATTTTACTCGGATCATTACAATCATCAGGTCAAATACCCAGGTAGAAGATACAGAACTCCCTGTTGCTGCCTCAGGCGGCAGTGACCACTGGCGAAGCCAGGGCTAATGTTGACTGCGTCCAGCCAGACCTGAGGGAGAATGAGACAGTGATGGCAGCTGGTTAAGTAGGATTGTAAAGCGAGTTCAAGTGGTTTGCTATTGGTGTGTTGCAATTATCTGAGTGGATGTCGCTCGTAAAGGCCGCCTTCTGCGTTGACCAATGGGTGGTGTGTGAAGTGGTCCATAGGGAGCCGCGACTAGCTGAGTATGCGTGTACGTGCGTGTGTGTGTGCGCATGTAAGTGTGAAACTGAATAGCGGTCAAGTGGTCTTCAGGTCAGCAAGTAGAAACAGCCGCGTGCAAAGGCAAATTACTTTGAGGGCCGCGGTCATTGAAGAACGAAGGGGTGGGACAGGCATCATGACCGTCTGCCACAACCTCACCGGCGTACATCTGTACATGAATTCAATTCTACCTCACAAATTGTCTTGCCTTTCCCTTTTTTTCTATTCTGATGCGCCTTCCCGTTATACTCGTTTGCTTTTTGACATTGCATACAATGTAAATCTCGGGTGTTCCTACCCTTGAGATTGGGTATGACTGGCTGATGATGGCTAACAAGCCAGAAATGGCCATTCAGGTCTGACTTTTCTTTGTCGGATCCATTTCATTCTATTCTCATAGTCACTATGTGGCTGCATGCGTGGACCCTAATTGTGAGCTCCAGCGGGAAACGGAACTTATTTTTCCATTACCAAATCGGCGATGCTCGTATAATCATCATGTACTCGATTTCAACCGACAAAGCAACGATCCCGTGGTGCAGATGTAGAATTGTAAGCTCAATGACCAAAGGTCCAGGGTTCGAACTTCGGGGTTTCCAACCATTAAGATTGGGTAAGACTGGGTGATGATGGCTAATAAGCCGGAAATGGCCATTCTGGTCTCCCTTTGCTTTGTCGGATCCCTTTCACACTAGTCACTATTTGACTGCCTACGCCTGTGAGCTCCAGCGCGAAACGGAACCTAATTGTTTCACTACCAGATCGGCGATGCCTAGATATTGATAAATACAACTATTATTTGCTTTTAGGCGACTCATGTCTGTGGATACAAATTCCGAGCCACTGGTGGGTGAACGCGTCACCTATTACATAGCCCCAGGCAGGCCATCTGAGGCCCTGATTGGTGGTGTGCGTGCAGCGCAGGAAGCCTGGCCCCTCCTATCGCTCAGTGAGCGAGGCGGACACCGCATCCCCTCCTCCTCCTGTCGGCGGGTCCCCGCGCCGTCCCTGAACCTCGGCTTCTACCTAGACCGCCAACTCCTTCCGCCCATCGCGCGCTTCGCGGAACTGCTTGGCTGGAATGTACAGGCCTGGTTGCAGGACTTGCCCCGCCTGTGGGTGACCAGTGGGGCGGGTAGCACCATGACAGCGCCACAGGCACGGCATTTCCCCATACAAATAAGAACTGTGTTTCTAGCTGGTGAGGAGGAGGAGGAGGAGGATGGTAATTTCGTCCGACAGTCCTCCCAGCTGCCTCCAGATCACCCCTCGAACCCCTGCGTTGCTACAAGGCGACGAGGTCGGGGCCAACGACCCTCCTCGGTTCTGCAAGCCTTTCTCCAGCGACCCAGCATCTGTCCAGGATGCGGCTTTGCAGTAAAGACGCAGACAGAACCCTCGGGTGCGACAACTTGGGGGCACTGTGAGCAGTGTTTGCTCGTGGATCCCGGTTTGCCCGCGCGCAGCCTCATTGCATTCAGTGCTGAGGTGAGCACTTGCCTGGATTTTATTTTTATGATGCCTTTTCCTCCGGTTTGGTTTTACAAAAGATCCTTGCCTTATTTTGAAATTTATTCTTTCTGAAGACTTTAAGATGTTGGCTGTCCACGCGCTTTTAACCCTGAGATGTGTCCGGATAAGCTATTCGCCACATTTGGCGGAACTTTCATAAATAAGTGTTACTCAAACGTAGTAAGTAATACTATACCAAACCAACTTTTAGGAGATGATGGACTTCGCGTAAGAAAGTCCTGTAAAGAATGCTCCTCTCTCTGTCAAAATGCGTTTGAAGTGATAGCTTGGAAGGTTGCTAACTGTTGGGCCATTGTATCGGTTGAATTTGGCACACGTAGGTAGGCACTTAATTATTCTCCTCCAATGTGTGTGTCGCTCACTGAGTATTTATGACTTAACTTTTAATTCTCAAATGTGCGGGCAGTTTACGTTGACGATGATGTATACTGGTGCTTGGGGACTGTTCATTGCATCATCTAAGATGCCTCGTTTGTGAGGTGATTTAACCAGTCATAGCCATCATGCTCGACCCAATGCGCCTCTGGAACGGCTCATCCACCCAATTCTGACGTCTGCAGCGGAACTATCTTGCCACCAACATGGTTACCGATCGGGTCGAGCTCAGCGACGCTATCCTCGAGGGCTTCAATCAACAGAAGCCCGCTTCGCGGACCGTGGCAGTCTCAATTGACCTGTCACGAGCCTTTGACTGTGTCCGCCACGATCAGCTCCTGCAGGATTTGGTCTCGCTGAACGTCCCGACTGGCCTGGTCCGATGGTGGGCGGCTTACATCCGTGGCCGTCACGATCGTGTCCTTTTCCGGGGCGCTCTCTCTAAGCCCCGTAAGCAGACCTGTAGCGTCCTTCAAGGCTCTGTGCTCAGCCCGACGCTCTTTAACATCTACATGCGAGAGCTCCCACTCCCCCGGGCACCTGTGCAATTGGTATCATACGCAGACGATATTACGTTCTTTTGCCGGCACCATGTTATCAATCAGGCTGCACAGCTCCTCATGGAGTTCATGCCTGTTGCCAAAAAATTCCTCAACCAGCGCGGAATGACGATCTCAGCAGCCAAGTCGTCCGTAACTGTTTTCGCGCTTGATCCGAAGGAGTTTAATCGTCACCCGGCCATCACCGTCAACGGCGCGTCGTTGCCGCTCGTCCGCAAGCCCAAACTCCTTGGTGTGCGTTTTGATCCGCTTTTCACGTTTGCAGACCATGCCAGGGTGACTGAAAGCAAAGTAGCCGCTGCACTAAGGTCCTCAAGGCTCTAGCAGGCACATCCTGGGGCTGCGCGAAAGAGACTTTGTCGACTGCTTTCAAGACACTGGCCAAGCCGCACCTCTCTTATGCGGCATCAATCTGGTCTCCTACGATGAGCTCCTCCAGCCTCCGCCACCTCCAGTCAGCACAGAACGCTGCTCTCCGCACGATCATGGGTTGCTCTAAAATTTCGCCTATAGATCCTCTTCATGCGGAGGCTTCTGTTCTACCGGTCGTCCATCACAACACTCTTCTTGGCCAGCAGTTCTGGTGGACTTTTTCGCAACCCGGCCATCCCAATCATCACTGTTGCAGCGCTGTCCGACCGTCTATTCGAGACTCCACAAGGAAACTGTTGCCTCGTCTCTCGCGGATATACCTGTTGATATCTCTGCCACCAAGACAGGCTTCTAGCGTCTCCACCAGAGAGTCGTTGTCGAGGAGAAACGAAGTTACCGTCCCTGATCTTTTTGGGTGGCTATTCACCTCCGATTGCGGCCTCAGAACGACATCTCCCGAGGGTCACTCGCTGTACCCTGGCGCAGCTACGCAGTGGCTACTGCATGCTCCTTCGCCAGGTCCAACACCGGCTCGACCCATCCATACCCGACTGCAGCGTCTCGCCGCATGTCTGCCGTCATCTGTTCGCCTGCAGTTCTCGGCCAGGCACCCACCTCACTCCCGCGGACCTTTGGCTCAAGCCGGTCGAGGTCGCGGCTTTTCTCCGTCTCCCAACTACTCCCACTTGGGATTCCGGCGGGATTCCTGATCCAACTATGGGCTACGACATACACACCCTATGCGCCTGCTTGAAAACCATCGGTAAGCAAAACGGTCCAGAATCCAGTACCAGACATCGCCCTACTTGTTCCCACACCCCCGTAGTTCACAGTTAATCTCTCCCCCCCCCGACATCACGCAACAATACCAGCTCTCTTCGGCAGCAATCGTGCGACTCGTTTTCCAACCGATATGTCAGCGAAACATCGTTGGTAGGAGTATGCGTATCTCGTGCAATCGGGAAGCATTTCGTGTTTGCTGGCGCAACGTGAGTCGCATCTAGCTCATGTGT
>JAYGXS010000002.1:80457813-80498659 GCA_036362985.1 Ligula intestinalis | reverse complement strand
CGTAACTTGGAAACTGAAAACACCCATGCTTATTTAGATTGACTGGATGACTGCGATTCAGGCTGTAATAGTCAAATCTCAACATGGACATTAGTGCTATTCTAAAGCATATAGGCTCTGAGCCTATCGTCGGGGGGGGTTAAGTAAGTTAAACCCTAGCAACTGCGATCTTCAAGCACGGTTTCTTAGCAGAAAAGAAGCAGTTAAACGTCAAGTGGAGGTAATTTTTTATCCTATACAGAAGATGTGGAGAATAGGCAGAAGTACGTGAGCTCTCGCACGAGTGCAGTGTGTTCCCCTGTTGGTCGGTCCGGAATGTTTGAGCGTAGGCGGTCATATCACAGGGTGTTAAATTAGTTAAGCTCTAGCGACTGCGAAGAACTCGGTGTAGACCAGAATAGTAGGAATATTTTATTCGGTATACAGAGGAATGGAGAATGAGCAGAACGAAGTTTGAATTTGGAGCGCATGTCCTTCCGCTGGAGTGGCGTGTTCCGAAGTGACGTCTTATCAGCAATCATCCCAGCGGCCAGAGAGAGAGCGTTCATTGTCTGGGCCTTGGAGGTTATTAGCCGGACATACTGCATCAACTTACGCGTGCATGCATCTTTTTCTCTGCTGGACGATACCAGCGTTGTGGCATCTGTGATTGGCTGTTCAAGAGGCTGCCTTTAGTGCAGACGCACGCGTTAGCAGTGGCGCGCCTTGGGGCATGCTTGCCTATGTGGAGTGATTCATCGCAGTCAGTCACCGAAAGCTGTCTTTGTCTTAGTCAGCCTTGAAAGCGATTGGCCAAACCGGGAGAGGCCCACGGTGCGTGCGTCGCGCCCGACAGGGTTAGGTTGACAGCCGTTATCGTGTGTCCGCTCATGCTGGCTGGCAGCGCAGGTCAGGCTTTGGCACGGAGCATGTGGCTGGCCCTTAAAGGCGCGCCGTAGATTGCGATGACGTGACCTCATGCAGGCGTGGCCTAACAGGTTACTAAAAACTGTCCTATTGAAAGATTGGGGCATGTTATGGGAACCTGATCGAGTGGGGCACGCGTATTGGGTGTTTGACTTTATCTACAATTTCGCTCAACTACGCCCACTTCCGTTCATCTGCTCATCGGATGCTGGTGTCTGGGGGAGCTGGAGTGCAATAGGCGTAATGTCAGTTTTTCGCATGCTATCCCACGCAAGACATCGCTTCTGCGTCCACTCCGTGGACCACCCAATTGATGCCGTTAGCGGTGGTTTCAGTGTCATATATTAGGAATACTGCGTTATGACCTATCGTGCACTGAGGCTTTCTTCGCTTACTTAGCTATTGTATCACCCTCATCTAACACCCGCCTTCGCTGTGGGCACCAAAGCTTGCCCCTGACCTTGCGGTTCTTAATGGAAATTTCGAAGAAAACAGACCGAAAATATTCCTTTTTAGCCGACCGTTTTCGATTTGTCGTGAAGGCAGCTGATATTTTCCAATGCTCTCAAAAATAGGTGTAGAGCTTATTTCACCTGTACAATGATATCCTTTTCATGGAAGTGTCCTCTAAAATCAATAGCATAAAACTGTCAAGAAACCCAATTGTGTGGATGGCATATGGTGCTTAATTGAAAACAAATGGCATCTTATCCCCTTCTGAACAATGTCTAAGGTGTTTTATCACTTTGTGCGCTTTTTATGCAGTAACATTACTGGCAACGCCACATGTTGGGCTGAACCAATGCATTTTTATAGCTGCTCTGTACCAATAGAGAGTTCAAAGGTATTTACCTACAGTCCCCTTTATAAACCTGGCCTGACTCAAGTTTCTATATTATCCAGATCTACCTCGAATTGGAGTATTATGGTCCTGTGCGTGTTGAAACCGTACAGAATCTTTTAAAGGGTCAACATTTTGATTCTAGAGCCCCGCATGCGTTACGTGTGAACTCGCTTATTTTGGATTTTAGATCAACAGCCTCATGTCCCGCTTGCAGTTCACCGAATCCGTGTGTACCGCTTGCATCGGTGCGCGTTCACTGGATGCTATTTCCTGGCGTTGTTGCAATCTGGCCTGTGCTAACCGCGATCGACGCTGCCAGCTGATCCAAGACCTTGGTCGCGTCATGTCACGGCTTCCCACCGACTTCCAAAGTCTTGACGCCTCTGGCTCCTGGTCGCCCCTACCACCCTGACCTTCCCCCCCCCCCCACCGCGGGCATTCAGCTTTGTCTCTGTATTACTATATTTTCCCGTGTCTTCCAATGATGTCTTTCATTCCCCACTGCGTAATGTACCATAAAAATGACTTGATTTGCATCCAATTAGTGCATTTGTACAGTGTGATTTTGTGGAATGTTATTTGGCACGCTGCACCGTATATAGTAGGCTTTATCTCCTTTCCTTGCCTGTCTTTCTCCCGGACTCCTCAGCCACGAATTATTTTTGCGCAGGGAGTTTTGGACAGTTCTAACCCCATGATTTAATGTGTTTAGTGTTTTATTTGTTATCCTGCTCAGAATTCGTTCCCTGCAATAAATCATGGTGAGCTTTGATCCTCTTGAGTTTTGCTTGGCGAGGCAACTTTTTACCGTTGACTGCCAATGATTTTTACAGTTTATCCTTAATGGAGATTTCGTCGTTCCGATGCTAGCCTTAAAATTATGCCATGGGTAGTAATTATTTCACCTCGGTGTTATATTGTTAGTGTTAGAGCAGTCCAACACGTGAGACATCACTCTTGTCATCCTGAGGTCACGCCTGGCACAGGGCCGCGAACAGACTTAAGCGCACAGTGTCAAGGAGCCGTGAACACAGATAAGAACGCTGCCGACTTATGCATTTCTCTGAAAGGTTCACTAGCACCCTATGGCTGCCCGGATAGACCAATAAGAAGAGACAAACCGGGCAAGGACTGAGTGACCTTAGATGCGAGAATGCATACGGGAGACGCATTCTGCTGTCTACGAGGGAGCGTGCTGCCTAACACAGAAGACAAACTGTAGACGAGACGAATTCGCCCACCGGAACGCTGAGAAGTTGAAGCACACGCGCAGTGACTGGTACAGTAAACTGTTCTCTAATACCCTGCCTGTCTTCTCTTCCTAAAATATAACTGGGGACATTACAGTTAGGTACGCTGGTCGTTACTGGTAACTTCTAACAAATGTACTTGCGCTTCTCCTGTTTACTGTTTGAAGTCAGTGGTTTCAAGAAGTGTTTGCATAGGGATTCAGAGATCTTTAGCCAAGTGTTGAGTAAACAAATACCACGCCTGTTCTCAAGTGAAGTCAAAGGAGTCACTTGGACCGTACGGACCGCAGCTCCTAGAAAGCTGGGTATCTTAGTGACAGCAGCACTTGCAAGCATACATTAAGCCCTTTCAAATTTTTGTGAGGTGGGAATACGGCAGTGACACGTAGCGTTGTATGCTTTTACGTACTTTGTATATTCGTAGGCTATACCCGAATAGGCGTAGGTCCTTTCGTATTCCTCGAGCCTTGGCATTTTAATTGCTGTTGCTAGAAATGATAGCTTTACAGGCAACTACGATGTCGAATAACGAAATAAAATACAACAATTGAATTTCCACAGGAATGTCTAAACGACAAGGAATACCCTACTGAATTTTACAAAATTCTTCGCCGTGGAAAGGTACGCCCTACCTTCAAAAACCTGGACCGACTGACACGATCAAACATAGAAGACTCGATTCAGTTGTTGGATGGTAACAAATCTCGCTTGCATCGGACGAACCACCTTCTGGACAAGATAAGTTTCTTTTGTTGGTCTATATTTTTGAAAAATGTATACACCATACAAACCAAGGCTAGAGAATCCTGCTGCCTTAAATTATTGAAGTCTCTGTTAGAAACCGACTGTATATATTTTCCGCGTAGACAAAGATAAGCTTATTTTGAATGTATCCGATCTTAAACTTAACAAGCTGCAAACAAAGACCCTTTCATTAGGACTTGATTTCCGTGTGCCGACCGAAAGAATTAACCCAATTGAAGTGTAAGCACAATTTGAGGACCCGCACTCTCAATTATCGGACCTAAAACCCAGATCTACGGACGACTTGGGTTGGTTGAAAGCTAAATTTATGGAAATCGCTCACCAGTACCACCGAGCTCCAATATTGCAACGCACATCCATAACTAAGAAGCATGCACTTGTTCTATCCAGTCTGAAACACTACAAAGAAATAGTACTTTCTAAACCTGATAAAGGGCATGGTGTTGTTATCCTCAATCGCAGGGACTATGTTAAGAAAATGGAAAATAGCTTCAATGATTCTAGTGAATTTCGTGTAGAATCACAAGGCAAAGATGACACCAAGGCATTGGAAGAGTCCGCCTGGAAAACTATCAAGCTTTTGCTGGATAATATTTTGATGGTTGCCAGGAATGTCGCTTAGAAGTCGAATAACTTCCGCACCAAAGCCAGACGGTTAGTTCCTTATTCATGTGCAGGGTGTACCAAAAAATGTATGCACAATTGAAATAATTGTTAAGGTGGTTTTTATTATGATTTTATTGTTTCAAAAATGGAAATATATTTACAAGTATCATTTTGTTGTTTGTCACTGCATTTTGACTTTTGCTAGAGTGGCTGAATTGATAGAATCCATTGAACATGAATGCACCCGAATAACAAGGGAATTGTTTCATGGTGTGTGCGATTCCATTGCTTTGCGTTTTCAGCAGTGTAATCATCAAAATGGATGTCAGTTTTAGAAAATTCAGTAAAAAACAATGAGATTATACTCGTAAATATCTTTATACTTTTACAGTAAGAAAATTATGATGAATACCAATTTCACAATTATGCGAATATTTAGGACGCCCTGTATACGAATATTTAGGACGCCCTCATAAACCGGATTCTCGTGTCCTATAGACATGTTGTGGCCTTCTGCGGCCACTTGGAACCCAAGATCAGCCGCTGACGCACGGCGCCTTTAGCCTGCCTGCGCGCCCACTGCCTCCTTGGGCTAGGCGCTGACTGTCCTTGACCGACGCGCACATACGCCTCAGCGTGACTGCGCGCTCACACTAGCCAGCCTTAGCCAATCTCAAGGTCGCCACACGACCTAGTCTAGACATCAGCCGCCTGATTGGCCATCGTAACAAAGCATGCGCCGGCGATGCCTGATGGCTTCGTCACTCCGAAATTGACGCCCTAGCAGCCGGACTGCGGTCATCCGAGAGTCAACACTCTATCTATTCTCCTATCCTTCTGTAGAATACACTATTCCTAACAATCAGGCTTTCTCACCGTTTCCTCTCCTCACCTAAAGGAATCATGGGTTTGGAAGATCGTTGTTGCCAGGGTTGACCTTCTTAGCCTTAACAGATGTCGATAGATATATTGGCGGTGTGGAACAATTCTGAGCCTCCTTGAATTTGATGCAAATAGTGTCCATTTCATCTATCTTCCTAGCGAGTAAAACGCTATTGTCGCGTTTAAAATATCATATTGGGCAAACAAGACTAGGCTTAGTAAAATACATGACGTTATTCTCAAAATACCGGGCAATTGCTTCTCGATTGCCATTTCCATAGCATTGTTTTCAGTGCAAATTAGGCTCGTGGATCTCAGGTTGTTTGCATTTGTGCAAGGCGTACCCTTGGGATTTATATATTTGCCTTTTTTGAATCAGGGAGGGTATCTCGATCATGTGGACCAAGAGAAATTTTAGTTTGGTTAGTTAGCAGGCAAATGTTTCCCTCCTAAGAAATGATCACAGACAGATAAACCCTTGAGAACGGTTCCTTATATCGCGACGCAGGTTAACATGCGTTTTGTTTAATAAGAATTTGCTCTATCATTAAGCGTATTCAGGATAGATACTGCCGTCCAGGAAATTACTAGGGCGCAGAACAGTCATCTTTTGGCCTCGGGGCCAGCGGAACTGTGTGAGCTCTGCCTCTTTTCATGGGATAGGACTTCCGCATCAGAACATGGATAGAGGAATTAGCAGCCGTATGCCGTGGCTGAAGAATTCGCAAGCCAGGTGATACAGCACAATTATCCACGATCTCCTCGAGATGAGATCCGGCGGAGGTCCAGATACAGACTTAACAACGGGAAAGATAATTGAGGTTCCCGATACTTATGGAGGAATTCTAGTTGTCTAAGTAGTGAGTGTACTCAAATCACTACAATCATCGGGCCAAATCCAAGGTTGGAAGTTAAGGAGCAGAAGTCACCAGAAGGAGGATTTAATTGCCTACAAAACTCCCAATTCCTATCTCAGGTGCCAGTGGCCACTGGCGAAGCCAGGGCTAGTGTTGACTGCGTCCAGCCAGACCTGAGATAGTCGACTGTGTCTTGTGTAGTGGTGATAGCAGTTGCTTTTACATGACCGTGAAGCGAGTTAAAGTGTTCTGTCATTGGTGTGTTGCAATTGCCCGAGCGGATTTTGCCTGAAAAGGTCTTTGCTGCATCGGCCGAGAGGTGGCTTAGTCAAGAGGCCGTTTAGGCAGGCGCGTTTATTTGGACGCGCGTGTATGTTCGGACATGTATGTGTGACTCAATAAGCTGGAGTCAACTGTGGGGACCGCCGGAAAGCCGAAGGACACGGGGACGCTGAAGCAGCTGTTATCGGTTAGTCAGAAGCAGCTTCGAGGTCAAGTCTTGGGGGGCCGAGGTGCCAGTGAAACAAATATTTGAACAGTTGTTTGTGACGACGCATGAATTTGGGCAGCGGGCCTTTGAGAACGAAGGGGGGAGAGGCAGGCATTGTGGCTGTCCGCCAAAGAATGTGCCTAAAATGTTGACTGCAACTAACTGTCAAAGCAACCTGGGAAGATCAGATGCCTGTCTGGTAATTAAGTTCGGGGTACCGTCCGTTAACAGAAGACTCCAAAGATCACGCAACATTTCGAAATATGCGAAAATCTGATACTCTTTCGGTTATCAACATTGACCCAAATTGTGATACTGATTATCCTGTAGACTATTCTGAAGCCATTTCAGTCATGATAGGATACAGGCTTTTTAACTAGCTTGGTTCTGACCACTAGCAAGACGTATTTACTGTAAAAACTGGCTACTTGAGTAGTATGCCTTTTTATCAGTGAATTTTACTGCCTTTATAAATTCAAATATATTTTGTAGAAAACATGCACAAAAAAATTATTCGTTGTACATGTTTGATAGAAAATTACGCCTTTAAATTTTATA
The DNA here is from genome assembly GCA_036362985.1 of Ligula intestinalis. Lineage (NCBI taxonomy): Eukaryota > Metazoa > Platyhelminthes > Cestoda > Diphyllobothriidea > Diphyllobothriidae > Ligula > Ligula intestinalis. The sequence continues at coordinate 80,491,501 of JAYGXS010000002.1, read as the reverse complement.
CTCAAAAAGGATAGATTTCGGTTTTAAAAATGTTGCTTAGTTGCCGAATCATTTTCTAGCCTAGGGAGTGCTACACTCAAATTCAAGGTTTAAAAACTGCGCACTGTGTACATCCTATTTAATTAAAAGTACATTTTCACGTACAGTTTGAAGAAGAAGTCATATAGTAGTCATCAAATTCTGAAATAAATGTGGAACATATTTTATGCAGTATAGGCAACATCAATAAATTGATGGATACGACGTATTATGAATGAAGACCTCACAATCGTAAAAAAGCTCATAATTAGCAACTTTTTAAAACCCAAAGCTTCCATTTCTTGAAGTATAAAATTAAGAAAAGGTGTAGCTTGCTATCAAACAATTAAAAGAAATAATTTTTTGTGCAGGTTTTCCATAAAATGTATTCGAATTTATAAAGGCGGTCAAAATAAATGACAAAAGGCATGCTACTTAAGAAGCCAGTTTTTACAATGTATACATTTTGTTAGTGGTCAGAACGAAGCTCGTTAAAAAACCCGCATCCTCTCCTGACTAAAATGACTTCAGAATAGACTGCACGATAAACAGTATCACAACTTGAGTCAATGCCGTTTAGCGAACGAGCATCAGTCTTTCGCATATGTCGAAATGTTGCATGATCTTTGGCGTTTATTGTAAATGCATTATTATTTTTAAATAAGGCCTGAAGTCACTGCAAAAACTTTTATTTTTAAAAGCAACTAAAGGAGTAGCAATATCATTGGTAAAGACCATATATTGAATGTCCCTGTCTTTATATGCTTGTTTAAACAGCAGAAACTGTCCTCTTTGTGTTTATTTGTACCACAGTACTAAGATTATATCGAAAGGGCTCTCTGGGCCTTAAATGTTAAAGTTACTTTTTTACAAATTTATTTATGTATTTTCAAACGCACATTTTGGGCTGCCATTATCGTATTAACCTTCGCTTGTCCGTCATATCACACCGCGAAGCAATTTTTTTCTCCTACAGTCTTTTTTGAAGATGGTGCTGGCTAACTCTTCGTCCAAATTCGTCAGAGGCGTTTCTTTGCTGCTTATTTTCAGTTCAGAATTCATTCATAAAAAATAGCTTTCTATTTTTCTTAAAGGACGAATAGTCAGTGAATGTGAAATTCGTTGTCTTTTAGAGTACTCGCTTTTGTCGTATGTAAGGCCGCTCTGTTAGAGCAAAAATATGCCAATTGTCCGTATTTTACTTAAGTAGTAAGTCTCTCTTGACAGTGCACTTTGACACTAAAAATATGAATAGAATAAAGAAATGTATATTGCCGAATTAAACAGATCTGGAGCTTTGCTTTTGAAATCGGTAATTAGGGCCGTGTATTAGCAGGAGCGGTGGGGTGGAACTTTCAATAACGCAGAAGGAACTTAGGAGCGACCTTACCCACTGAGCTTGCATGTTTCCTTACTTGCATGCTTAATGTCAAAAGTGGCAATTGAAGTGAAGCGTTTTGTCACATGCAATTACAACGCTGGCCTGAGTCAGCGCTAAGGCTGAAGCCTGGTCGTTCGGGGTACTGATGCTTCATCTGTCCATGGCCGCCAACCTATCCCAGGCTAGAGTCTTGCGCCGGATTACGGTAGCTGTAGAGCTGATAATTAATATGGCCTAAGTAAGCGCTAACTTTTATTTATTTATTCATAGCCAGTTTACAGGAAATTTTAAAAATTGGGTTAATTGGTAAAGCACCTGTTGGGCGCCTTCCAAAACTTTGAAGTCAGGAAAAAATCTAAATCGAACTCCCTCGTTTGCAGTCAGTGTGGGTTTTGTGGTGAGATTATCTCGAGGGGTCAAACTGTTTCCTGTCTATAATAACCAACTACTTACAAATTTTCAGTAGGTTTAATTACCTATAATCTTCCTGTTTTCTGCATGCCACCCATCGATCCAACTGGGATTTGTTGATAGCATTGAATTGCAGACCGGTCCTTCGAAGGCAACCGCATTCCATAATTGTTACAATCGGCAAACTAAGAAAAATTGACCTTTTGAACTAACCGCGGGAATTATAGCTTGCTTGCAATTTTTAAGTAGAGTAATTTCCATAATCTCGCCACTTTTGTTCTTCTTTAAACTTTTTCCTTGTTGGTGTTGGTGATACCACCGGAAAATGTCTCTCTGTTGTCTCGTCCGAGGCTTGTGCACACTCTTCCTCCATATACACGTTCGCCGTTGGTCGGGCGATGATAATAAAGCTCATTCAGTGTCTTCTCCCAAGGTTTGAGTACGCAACCCTACTCGCCCTCGTAACTTTTTTATTTAACAAAAATATTGGGATCTGATTTGTTCCCTCACATGCCCCGCCGTCCTCTCCCCGAAAATCAGGTGAACGTTATTCCCCGGGGCGCGCTTCACATTTTCCCCAGACGACCCCACGACATAATCCTACCGGTTTTGGTTTATGTTTTTTACTTTAGTGGACGAACTAGGGAGTTTGTTTCGAGTGAAAAAAACTGACCAGCGAAATGTATGTACATTTATAGATCGAATTGACAGTTTAGCAAAAAAATGCACCTCGTTGAGTGGCTTTAGTTCGGGAGGGGGAGGGTTGACACAGGAGCACAGTGTTTTTAGTCTTCCTTGAGTGTAATGCTTTCGAGTTTCTGTAACAGCGGAATGTTTGTCAGCGAATGGTTGCTCGCTGTCGGCTGAAAAATTAGCCGATTTTGGGCCGCAGATTTAGCACCACTATCCTCAACATAAGGCCTGGCAGGTTTCAAAGTCCAAGAACGTCGTTAGGATGATAGAGAGAGAGTCCACCGAGTCAGCCCCCAAAATTCGTGAAAGTTGTCCTGAATGTAGAAAACTAGTGGCAGCTCTTGTAAGCAAAGGATAGCTTTGCTGAGTTTTAATACTTCTGTGCAGCCTATTCTAGATTGCTATGGCATTTACCGAAATTCCGAGCTGTGTTTCACACTCTTCATGGATTCTCCTACCTTTGGATTCCAGCCTCACGGATGCTCCTTTCAGAAGATCCCTTCTAGCCTGGCATAAAAAATGACCTCGAAGCTTTGGCGTGGTCGTGCCCGAATTGCCAACGGAACAACGTCCAGCGCCAAAATAGTCCTCTGTGATATCTTAGCTCATTTTCATCGCCCCTTCGAGCCTGCCTTGATTCGTCGAGCCGTGTTTCATACTCTTAATGGACTTTCTCACACTGGGATAGGAGTCTTATTCATTCTGGGAATTACCGTCACTTTTTCTTCTTAGAACGGATTGTTTTGACCTAACGGATAGACTTCTGCATATGAACAACTGCGGAGCTTTCTAATTTGACATTAAGGTTGTACGAAGTTTTTGTTATTGACTTTATCAACCTTCTGGGTTTTCTTATTGCAAAAGATTTTTAAGCCAATCGTTCATTTGTTGGTGAGGGCGTTATTATTTCGTCAGGGGACTTGTAGTGACAGAGGTGGTTGCAGAAGATGAGGCACCAGAGGGGTGGAGGGAGTGAGAAGGGTTGTGTCCGTAGGGGGTAGACGGTCGATGAGGGGGCCGCAGTAGGGAGTGTGGTGTTGACAGTTGAGGGTAACAGAGCATCGGATAGTTGAGCGTCCGTTTTGAAGGTGGTAGCAGAGTGCTGGAAACAGAAGGGACTACTGGTTTGTTGGCCACAGTAGATTTTGATTCCGTTGGAAGTAGGGTGCCTTGCCTCCGGAGATAATCGACCATGTCGATACGAGTATGCAAGGTGCGTTGACAGCGAGTGCATGTTATAAGAGCTTAGGTGTTAGCAGCGTTCGTCCGTTAGGTATGTGGCTTACGGGTCAACTTTTTCGCCTTGGTGGCAAAAATCCGACTGACTTCACAGGTAATTGCGTGCGTTTTCCGTGTTCTTTTCCACGCAGATTGGTCTAACGCGAGTTTAGTTGAGAGCCCTTCATGGAGTTTTTGAAATGTGTCTGGAGAGGCTATTTTTACCCCGTGGCAGCGAGCACCTACAGCGATATAACCTAGAACAGTCGTGTGTCGTCTATTTGCACCAGGTGGCCGCCCTATCGCTGTTAAATTTACTTGGGAATGGCGTGGATGCTGGCGCTCTATATTCTCACCAGTACCGCCAGGTCTGGGCTCATATCCTGCCTTAACTAACAGTTTTGACGTGAAGGGTAGAGTTCTGCATATGAACAAATGCAGATTTTTGGCGTGATCTTTCGACGTGAGGCGAAATGCCTAATTTATTGGTGTAGCTTAAACCTAGGTCCTTAATGTTGGAACTTCCAGTGATTGGTCAACCTTGAAAAATAACATGTTTTGGTAGCCGTTCAGGCCCAAAGCACATGTATCGGCATTTAGAAGGTGAGAAATCCATCTGTCATGTTCAGCTCCACTCAGAAAAAGCGTTCAAATCAGAATGAATTTGTTCTAGGCATGTCACAGTCGTAGACTTAGAGAAGAAGTTTACACACTTAAGGTTATCTACATAAATATAAGATTGATAGTGCTTCATACTCAAAGAAATATCATTTATGCAAAGCAAGACCAACAGCGGGCTTAGCACAATACCTTGAAGGATACCACTCAGAATTTAGGTAGCAGTAGGGTATGAAGACTCCACTAAGACCTTTCGTTCTCGATTAGAAAGAAAAGATCTGATGAAGTCAGTAAGAGGACTGCGAAATCGTATAGCCTCTAGTTTGGCTAGGAGCCTCTTATGAGGTACTATGTCGAATACTTTACTAATATCAAAATCGATAACAACCACATATAAGTAAGATGGCTAAGAAAAGACATGTGGCATGTTTTACAAGATCGGTGGGGTAAAATGCCTGCCGTGTGGAGCTAAGAATGTTATTGATTATTCAAAAATCTGTAATTTTGTTGGCAATTGGTTTTTTAACGAGTTTAGACAGCGAGGGCGTTTTATGAAAACTGGGATAATTGTGCAGATCCGAGCGGGAACCAGATTTGAAAATGGGAACTATAATAGAATTCCAGTAGTCTGGAAAAAAAACATTCTCAAGAAATAATGAAAATAATTTACTCAGTTAAAGTGGAAAATCTCTTAAGTGTTTTATAAGTGATTTTAGAGTGTTATCAGTTCCAACCGAATGTGAATTTTTAAGGCAACTTATTTGTTTTTGATTACCAGCGCGTGGAAATAAATGGTAGTTACATTTGAATCATTCAACAGACCCTTGAAGCACGTGGCCCCGCTGGCTCAGAAGGGGCCAGGAGGGGATGGCCCCATCAGAATTTAATAAAGGCCAATTTCTATTCCAGAAGTTATTTCCTGGTGAACATCTGTATGTTTGAGGGATCAAAGAAGAAAAGTAAACCGAAATTTATAAAATTTGGTGGATAAAAGTGATCTTTAAGCTAATTTTAGTAAATATGGTACATGGGGTATGGTGGGGCTCAGGCGGGGCAAGAAGGGGCTCAAACGGGGCAAGTCATCACTTTGGCCCCTGCTGGCCCCCATGCAAAAAATTTTGCAGGGGATGCCTATTATCGCGATATTGCTAGCCCGGCCGTACATCTGTATAGTTGAGGGATCAGAGAAGAAAGGTAAACCAAAACTTATAAGATTCGGTGGATAAAGTTGATCTTTAAGCTAATTTTAGTAATTATATTGAGTGAAGGCGCTCTGAGTGGGCCAGGTGGGGATTGGCCCCGTTAATATTCATGGTAGTCAACTACCATGAATATTCAGTGGCCGCAGCTCGGGAGCCAAAATTGAAAAAAAATCAAGAAGAGTGCTGAGGCACTATACGGTCTCTATGCGTGTATTTTATTGATAATTGAAGCAAATAAATCCAAAATACATCATAGTTACTGAATACATTTACCTTTGTGGGAAAATTGAATAAGCTTAATAAAGGCATTGTTTTGTTTAAATAGGTATATTTCGGCATCCAGGTAACCTGACACCCTTGAATTACAATAAAATTACCACTCAGATTCCGATCACTGCGCTACGTGACGCATTGTCTACATTCGGAGATGAAGGAAAAGCCAGCACATCTGATGCATATGCGCTATGTATATGGAATGACCGTGAAAATGTGAGTGCATTTAAAAAATTAGTTTGAGTAGTTATTACCTGTACGGATAAATAAATGGGTTTTACTTCTGCATTTTCATCGAGATTTACCCTATTTTATAGAAATATATGTTACAAGCGGTTTTGTTTATACTTCAGGAGCCCGATACGGCAATGAAAGCACTCCTGTCGATATCACGTGAAAAGGGTCGCTAATTTCTGCAAAAAATTATTTCACTTGCCAATAAATTATCCACCATCATTCATTTATGACTTGAGTTTCATGTTCTCCGAGCTGCTAAAGCTGACTGTCTTACCACTTGTTCGATTGCCAAATTAAATGACCAATTTAGCGAAAAAGGCGCCCATCTGCGAAAAATTTTTCACGGTGGGGCCAGCCGGAGCCAAAGTGATGACTTGCCCCGCCTGAGTCCCACCATGCCCACGGGGTATGGCGGGGCCCGGAGGGGCTGGTGTTTCAAGGGGAGTGATTGCAGTAGTGGGGCTAGTTTAGATGGTAAATAACTTGGCGAAAAAGGAATTTACCAATTCTGCTTTGTCCAAATCTTCTTTAACAAAATGATTGTTGCTATCAAGTAAGGGCGGACTGACTTTCTGAACTTTAGCGGACGACCGAGGACGGAAGACTTGAGGAACAGTTCTGGAAGAATTAGCTTCACTTACTGCTAGGGACTCCCTACGCCTATCTCGTGCAAGCCCTATTTTAAGCGCTGATTCAAATATTTATGCTATTCGTAAGTGAACCGACAAAGAGCTATTGAACGAATCCTTAAGTTGTTTTCGCACATTTTACGTCTTTTTCGGAGAAAATGTGGCAAAGTAGAAGAATCTGAATTTGATTATAAAATCTTAGGTGGGATAGAAGCTTTGCAATAGCTCCTAAAAAACGTGGGTGATCTTTAATTGAGAATATGCTTTGCCAGTCTAGAGTGCTTACGATACCATTTATTCATTCATGGTTCACGTTAGAAGAGTTAAGGTTACTGCATTTTACCTCGGACTTTTTATAAAGATAGACTGGAAAACAACAGTGAATTAAAGCGTGGTCACTTGCAAAAAGATCACGATAAAAATTCATAAAAAGAGGGTTGACGTCATTTGCAAAAATTAAATCTAATGCTGTAACTTCAGGTCACTGAACTGACCAGTTGTGAAATGTTTGCACAGTTAATAGTATCGACTAATTTCTGAAGTTTTGGTGTACAGGTATTTGCATGTCAGTGTAGCAACCCGAGAAACTGAATGATGATTTAAGTACATCAAGGTCGTCACGTTTGGCGCGCACCGAGGATGGAGATGATGTGATTGAGTGCCAGTGAAAAAACCGGTACCCTTTTCCCTCGCAGCCGCTGACCCCCTCCCAGCCTTCGTCCTCCTCCTTTGTATCGCAGTCCCGTATGTAATGCCAGCACTCCTGTCCCGTCCCTGCAGTCGCCCACAGCACTGTTTTCCCCATCGGTAACTGATCAGACATTAGAGAACACCCTCCACTACAGATGATACTTGTATCTATGTAACGCCATTCCCTTTCCCATATTATTTTCTTGTTCTGTACGTATTAGTTAATTACTAGTAGACTTGTCCCCATATATTCTCGTTTCCTTGCATTATAACCTTCACATTGATGTGCTTGGGTGATGCTTGTCGATCCAATTCAGACCTTCCCCTGCAGATTAAAAACACCTTCGATTATTTTGACATCAAGTTGAGTCGCTGCAACTTTTTTAAACATTTCACAGAGCTGACTTTCATTACCTGAATTGCATGGAGGATTATAGACACGAGCAATTACCGACTTAAATAAAGTAAACACTTCCAGAAAACGATGATATGCTAAGGTGAAACGGGTAATGTACAAAAGATGATTTAATATAAAGAAGGCAACCACCGCGACATTTTTCAACGCGTTATAGTCAGTATAAACGAAAATTATCTATAGCGAGCGTCGAGTCACAAATAAGGGAGTGAGCCCAAGATTCGGTGACACAGAACACGCCTGAGTAAAGCTCAAAAGCTACTGTTTTAGGCTCTATCATCTCATCAACAACTGATCTCGCATTGAGTGAGACTATACTGAGCGTATGCCTGAGATGCGGGTTACGCTCGTCAGTATTTATAAAACAGAAAAAGTTGGTGGTCAATCTCTGCCATTTCGGCTCCCCTAGGTTTGACCTACCAGTTATTTTAGAGTACCAATTCCGGTTAGTCGACAGCAGCTGCTTCCGTTTCTCCCGCGTCCCAAAAGCCGCGACAAGCTCGCTAAATAACGGACGCTTTGGTAATGCACGATAGTTCCCAGACTTGACCTTAGTTTAGTCAGGGTCGCGCTGGCAGGCAAAGCTAACTTACGCGCGTAGGCCAGCCAGCCTGTCACACGTAAACAAGCATTCCATTCGCGGAAACCTGCCTTGCATACTAATAAATCACTCCTAATATCTGACTGCTTTCTTTCATCACACGGGATACGCTAAGTGTAGTGGTTATTGTAGATCGCATATCCTTGACCGCTACACAAGCACTCTCTCTATCCTTTGCCAAAAGTTAACCCCCACAACAAAGAAGGAGGCCAAAAGAAAAAGAGGTGAGCGTATCGTACATTTTTCGACAAATGGGTCGTATGGATCTACGTATGCATGTGAGTAGTCATTTTCCCATCCCAAATACATCAATTTCACCCACCGATCAAGTATAACGGATGAAATCGTCAAAAGTTGCATGAAGCTTAATCTCAGCAACTGCATACCAGACTAAAAAGCCATCAGTGAATGCAAGCACCACCATTAATTGCATTGAAAATGAGTACTATAACATCATTAGTCAAAAGAATACATCCAGATGTTGATTATACTCCCATTTATTTATTTATTTATTACCGGTTAACAGGTTATTTTAAAAATTCGGTTGATTGGTAAAGCACATTTTTGGGGCCTTCCAAAACTTCGAAGCAAGAAAAAAACCTAAAACATCTATCTATGTATTGCTACTGGTATGTATGGCGAAACGATATTTCCCCTCGCTCCTCCTAGGACAATTCTACATCGATATCCCCCATCATATACGATCTTGGATATTGTGGCTGCAACCGTTCGTAAACAATTTTTTTCTACACTGCTGGAATTATTTTTCACGCGTGGACGATCTTTTGAAGTCGGAATTTAAGAAGATTTTGTTTTCCAACCCATTCTACCGAGACGCAACCTATTTAAACCGAACACAACCTCTTCAAACCAGCAAATTCGCGGCCTAGTAAAAGAAATTGTCAAGATCAGAATATTCTTGAGACCTTCAAAGGCTGAGTCGTTTCCCAATATTGAATACACTTTTTCAAATAAATTTAAAGTGCTTATTAAAAAAATAGCTACATTATTTGTTAAGTTCCCCCTAATTATTTGTCGTAAGTCATATAAGGCTGAATTTTTATAAATCATCTTACATTTAAAGCAGTTTTTATCAAAATTATGAGAACAAAAATTATAGCTCATCGTAAGATATCTGCTCCCAGACCCAAGCGGTGCCTGACCACGCCTACTAGTCAATGCCTTGATATCAACATGCAGCCCATTGTCAAGGCTAAGCAAATTGATTTATCTGCATTACAGAACTGTAATGACTTCATGATGAAGTTTGGTTCTGTTTTGTCAATACTAGGCAATTTGTTTGATGGTAAGTAATCAGATGTGCCCTCGCAAGTTTGTAAAAAGTTAGACTCCCTCGTCCATCTTATAACCACGGAAGCGTTTGATAGACAAAAGCGAAACTTTAACTTTATACTGAAAAATGCCTCCATAGTAAGTCACCCTCTGGATATTGCAAAAGATTTTCAATGTTAAACACCATCAATTGGCCATTCAAGGTTTTTGATGAAGACTGTTAATCGTAAATCTTCGGTATCTTCATAAGACCACATCTTGAATACGCGATTCAAGCCTGGAGACCTTGGCTGCGACAGGATTATAACGTTATTGAAAGGGTACAGCGGTGGGCCCAAAATTAGTACGAGGCCAAGATTCACTACCATATATGATCCGCCTAAATAACCTTTATCTCTAACCTCTGAGTTATAGGCAGTTACGCGGAGATTTTATACAAACCTTCCGTATCGTGCGTGGCTTGGACGGCGCTCTCATGTGTGACAACTTTTTCCAACTCACCACTACAACTAATCTCCGGACACATCCCTTCAAAATGTATGTGCCTCAAGGACGATTGGATGTTAGGAAGTACTTTTGCTCGAATCGGGTCGTGGACACGTGAAATAACCTTCCCGAGGCGATTGTTATGTTCCAATCTGTGGAGACATTCAACCACCGACTTGTTGTACACATGCTACAGCAAAACGGGGACTATGTGACAAATTGGCCTCGAAACACCACTGCACCATGTGACTGTCTTTATTTTTCTGACAGGAAACGTGTGAATATTTATAATAAATCTTTGAGATTTTGATGCGACAAATAGGGAGTTCAAAGGCGCAAACCTATTATTCACTCAAATATAGTGACTGACTGACTGACCGCGCAGACAAATGAGTTCCCACAAATTTTGCCTATGCAAATTTCATGCAGCAGTTTGCCGTTTCATGGAGCTACGTAATGGCTGGCAAACCTTTCCATTGATAAGGCTACAGACATTTGACAACCTACATGCTTTGAAAGATTTTGCTACTGCTTGCCAAAATACTACCCTTGATTGCATAAAAATGTATAAAAAATACTCCCAGAACTATACTTTATTAAAAACGATACCTATCGGTTAAAGGTTTGTCGAACACAAGGTAGACGAGCACTGGATGTCCCCGACTATCAGTAAACCTATTCCATTGTCGTACTTGTTAACTAGACCTATCGTGACCTTGAAACTAGAAATTCGCCTATTATTTCATTAGTGGTGTGTGTTTGCGAGAGGTATTTATGATAACGCGAAGATGGGGACTCCAGTATTTGCCGTCAGAATTGACATCCTTACACCAGATTTTGTCCAACCAAATGAATCTAAAAAATCAGGCGATGTTAAAAGCACTCTCAAATTCCGGAAAAAAGTCAACTCGAACATCAGCCAAAAAATAAAAGAATTTGAAGGCGCGACCACAGGCCACGAAACAAAAAAGCTTTCAGTTGCTCCCGAGATAACGGAAGAATCCCAGCAGCGAATACGGGGAATTTTTGACCGAATAAAATCAGGTCCTAAAGGTTCTTCCGTTGAAGACAAAGAAGCCAAGCGTGCAGTTGAATTAAAACACAGGTCTGATGAACTTATAAGCACTGAACAGCGCTATTTTGAAACTCTAAGAATACTCAAGGTTTCTGAATTAGTTTTTTTCATAACTTCTTTAGGATGTTAGTAACAAGTTAAATACGGTTCAGCTGGAAGATGCAGATATCTTACGAACAATCTTCAAGGATATACCATCTCTCTATATGTTACACTCCTACATGGATGTCGCCTTCAAAAATTCCCCAACGCCAGTGGATTATCTTCTGTGGCTTGACGTTTTTACAAGCAAGGGCGTCGCAGATTATTTTAACATTTACAAGAGCTTCCTTTCACAATGCTACACAACCCACAGACAGCTCGCCGACATATATGAAAAAAACAAGGAATTTCAGGAACTCTGCATACCTTTGGTTGTGAGTTTGCCGTATTTTTCCCTGTAGGGATATTTTTTTATTCGCCCCTCTTGCATGGCCGAATGCTTCCATTGATTCTTCTCGACATTCACAAGTGTTGAATTTTCACACGTTTAAGTTTCATGAATGAATTTTTGTCATGCTCACACGTCTGACATTCCAAAATTAATGGAAGATTTGCATTTTAAGACAAGCTGCCAACCACTTACATATCCGGCGACTGTCATGATCCTCCATTTTCGAATCTAACTCGGGTGGATGCAACTCCACTTAAATATCTCATATCACTTTTTGAACGTGGGCGTATTCTAAATAGTAATTCAGATGTATATGAAGCAGTTACTAGGCGTTTAGTGATGCCTCTTAAAACGCTTCGTGACCTTGTGTAGTTTATGAGCCATTGGACAATTTATTCAGACGCCAATTTTCATTTCTGTTGATATTTTACAAGTATACTCGGAAAAGATATTCCAGTATGCCGTTGTATTGGTGAATGCAATTGGGTTTGGACTCATAAGTGCTGTCGGTAACATTTTAAGGCAGTGAATCAGCTATCAGGTAACTTTTAAGTTACAATTCGTAGTCTGTTTTACCCCACTACAGTTGGAATGGATGGAAGTTCCGCTAGACCTTCCTTACAATTACAAAGACCGCAAAATTCTCCAGCAAACCGCGTGACCGTTTTTTTCAAATAATTTAAGGCCCGATTGTTTTCCTTTCATGGCAGAACCTTATTAGCCACATTATTGCTTGCGCTCAACTTAAGCGAATACCACAAAAAATCAAAACATAATAGTATATGAGTCCAACCGTTAGCATTGATTACACCTTCATCTTCACTAAAAATAGAAAACGCATTCGACATTTTTTCTCTTAACCGTGTTGTTCCGTAATCTATGTGCTGTTATTCAACACCAGTAATGTAATATCCTCGTATATTGTAACCTTGCCATCTAAGTCGCTATCATATTTGTGGTCGACTATTATTCTTTTACAACTCGAAACGTCTAAGGATTTCTTGGACTTGTCATTATCAAAAATGTCTTGGTAAATTGACTTATTCGAGCCATTTAATCGGTTTGATAAATTTAATTATTACTAACTCAGTCAACTTTTTCTTGCACCCCACCTTATACTTAACACACATATTCCAACTGCAAATCACAGTTTTGCTGATGAAATCTCTGTAAAAACTTAGAGCACTCAGCTCTTGCATCTTATAGCAGTGAATTATGGGTGAACTTAAGCTTAGAGTCAAAGCCTCGCATCACAGGTACTTGATTCGAACACCGAAATCATAATTTTATACTTATGAGTTTTCGGGATCCTGCTGGAGTCCATCGTTAGATTTAAACCGTCAACAAAAAGCTAGCAACAGTTATAGGGGTAGGAAACTGATTAATCACCATTGTCAGCCGTGCGCCTATACATGTGGAGGGCGCTGTATGCGGCTTCCAGCTCAGTACACCGGTTGATTTTGTTGTCTTCCGAGACCCAGGCTTCAAAGAAGGCCTTCGGATAGCCGTTCCGCAAAAACTGGTTGCGAAGATATCGGGCCTCCCGTGTTTTTGCCTCTATGTTACTGCTATGAGTCTGTATTTTTTTGGACAGCGGTCTCACGCAGCTTCGTTTGCGCGTCACCGGATGGTTTCTGAGGGGGTTTTGACTTCCTTTACACCGTCGTTTCGATCTCGCCGTTGAAAGTTCGCATGAAGAGTACATGAAGGAAGGGTAGCTTCTAATCCCTTTCTTCTTCCCTCGTGAATTGTATATCTGTTAAGATCAAGTTGAAAAGATCATAAAATTCTGCAGCATGTTCCTCATTAAAATAATGAACATGTCGTAATCGCAAAGGCGCCAAAAGATCGGGGCTTTTAGATGAAGGCAATCTTTTCCAGTTCTTGTAGGAGCAATTCTGCTATTAAACTGGGGATTTGGGAGCCCATCGGAGCTCCCTCGATCTGTTCATAAGTCGCTCCTGCAAAGGGGACGTTTGTCTTTTGGCAAAATTCGAATAGCCTCATGAGGTCTTTAATTTTGAGCGAACTCTATGTTTCGTCGTGCAACCCCTCGAGATTCCTGCATAGGACGCCTTGTGCTAAACCCGTGGAATGGATGTGAATAATAATGTTACGTCAAAGGAGACCATAATTTCGTCTGACTGTATCCTTTGACCATGGATGTCTGCCAGGAATTTGGAGCCTGAGTGGACTGACGCATCAGAGTTTTCTTGGGGGAATTTTATTTTCAAGTACATCCATTTTGCCAAATTAAAATTCCCGCAACTACATTTGTGGACTTTTGCCCGTTATATGTCTCAGTTAATCAGTTATGTTTATCCTGATCTGTATGTATTTACTGCAATTTTTTCTTTACATTTGCAATAATTTTAACCCCGTTGCTAGTTTTACCGCGGTTACTTTAAAATGTTCAGACAATATCTGATTTTGCTTTTGACCTTGTACACTTTATGATCCAATTCCAGAAAAGTAGTCGGTTTCCGGACCAGCACATTCAGGACGTACGAGGCATGTACATGGGAATTCAAAGTCGACTGCCCCGTTGTGACATGTTAATTGCAAGTAGGTTATAATCCCCTTTATATCTTTATTTATTGTAATTAGATTGTATGAAGATCACTACAGACGACGTAGCAAAGGAGAAATGCTCAGGTATGTTGCAATTTTTTCTCTGGAGAAAGCAAATCCTTCTAGCTGCTTTGTCAATTATCAGAAACATTCTCAGGGCCACAGAAGTCGAAGTCTACAAAAATGTAAGCTTTCAATTGTAATCTTTTTGTTTATTCTAAAATAATTGCGCATTAGACTTTTGGATAGCTTTTTTATGAGGGCTGTCGAGAGTACTGCATTAACTGTTGGTCTATAGGCCTCGTGTGTTTTTCTTTAAGTCTGCTACTTTATATAAAATGGCTTGAAAATAGATAATCTGGATGAAAGCGGAATGAAATTGTTTGGAAAATCTTCGACCTATCAAGATTTTATCGTCGCACCAGGGGCCGAACAGCGGCTCTTCGAGAGTGTTAAAAAATAGGATGTTGTTCTCTGTCGTTAATGGATTTAGTTTTTTTGGAAGCAGATATGACCTTTCATTTGTCAATTACAATCCATCAAGAGGAATAGATGGTCTTCTACCTTCCATGAATACTATTACTTATTATTTATATGTCGCATTTCTGGCATCCGCGCAACCCTCCTCCCCCTCTTCACCCCTATGGAGGTCTCTGTACATCGTGTATGAATATCAGGCTAAACTGTACTTTTATTTTTCGGAAGCTCTTGTCTTTTGATTAACCCACTTGTTTGATCGGCTTTGTTCTTTATTTTCTACAGTCAGGCTCATTCTCTCTCACACACATTTTAATTCTTCCTAGGAGAAAACTGTGAAAGCATTAGAAGTAAATGAGAAGTTGGAGGGACGTTGTAATCAAGTCGACCAATTGGCTTTGTTTATCCGCTCAGGTCCGGTTATGAAGGTACCGCGCAGGGCCGCGGGAAGGAGGTACTTACGTCGGCATCTCTTCCTGGTAATCCAGCTTTATTGTGCTTTAAAACCATCAGCATCTTAATTGAAAGGTTTTGATTCAATTTTCAACTGCATGCATTCTATTCAGAAGTGGATCCCAGAAGGAATTAGGGGTGGAGAGCGGAGACGTAGGCTAAAGAAAAAGAAGCGAATGAAAGTCAGTAACAACAGGAACTCCCAGGAACACCGTAACCGATGCTTTCGGCAACCCCGTCTCAATAAACAGTTAGCTAACTGCGTAGTCATCTGGTGATCATCTGGCTCCACTCGGGGAATCAGTTAAGCAGCAAGTGTCTCCACTGTATATGATCCTTACCTATGTTATGTGTAACCTAGAGATGCTACTTAGTAGGCACCAGTATTTCTGCTTACTTAGTTTTCGCCCGCCGCTTAGACGACTGCAGACGTAGGTCATTAACTTCACTTCAACTGCACTTCACTCTAGAGGGTTTGCCTTGATTCCGCTTCTCATAAACGGCCCAATTTTTCATGAAAATTTAAGCGAGTCACCTTTTTGGCATACTGGTTTGGCCTGAATAATAGTTCATGGAGATTATTTAAGCAGAGCGTCTGCACTTTTTGTTTAGGCTACAAGATGCCTATACACGATTGTACAGTTGACTTTGTCGTTGTTTCTTTCATCTGCTGACTCAAAGCCGCATGTGAACACTGCAATATCTTTAGACCGCAAGTCTCTTTCTACGTAACCATCCAAGTCACGAACTTACGCCACTTTGAGTTTGCAAGTATTTGGTGTACTGTAATTCAATTTCTTTCGAGTTTTCTTCCGGGAAGCTCTCTTGAGTACGGTTTTCAATAGCCTCTAAGCCTCCATAATTCTTATTTCAAACTTTATTAATTGCACAAAGTCAGTTTTCCTTTACGTTTTGGAGGGCAGTCGCTCTCGTTGAGGCTCTGGTGATGCTGACGTGATATCCGCTTGCCTCACATTTACGACATTTGGATTTTTACTTTAATTTCAAGCATAGTGTGTGTGTGTGTAGGCCGAATAACATTACCAACGAAGACAACGGGAATCGAAATAGCTATGTCTGACTTATCAGCCGGCCATATTCAACCCCAGTTAGTTTCTAATTGGTCCAGACCCAGACGCTATAAATCTTGAGGCAAAGACCCGTTGCTCTACTTGTTCCGATCGGGAAAATTAATTTTAGTGGATGGACGCGCACCCATCGGTTATGGCTATGAGCGTGCCGGATTAATAACTAACCGGTCTGTTTCTGCTGCTGCTGCTACTACTGCTGTTGCGGCTCAAAAATGAGCTCCAAAGTAGAGCGTGACCAGTGAATTCCGTGACCGATCGGTTAGCATTCACCTGCTAATAGTCTGTTTAAAGTAAATTGGCAATTCCCTCAAGTGCAGGCGTACTGAACGCACTTTAGTTGTTGAAGTTGGGGGTGTTACCCTGGTAAATGTGTTTCTTGAACTTGTACCATCCAATCTTTACATAATGCGCCAGAATTTTCATGCGCGACCGCACTGGTGGGGGCTTCTTTGACTGCATGTTTTCCCTTTGCGTCTGGGGTGCTTCCTCCCGCTATGCTGCTGCCCAGAGCGAGTGGTCTTGGACCTCATTGTCGATGGTGCGACTCAAAAGCTTCAAAATAGGTTGCGAGTCCACAAAATGCTCCACGAGTTGGAAACTGTCAATAAACTAAGATTCATTTGACCCTCTGGATACACTTTCGGAGTGCCTGTGTGTCTTGTTCACTCAGTATACTACTCTTTTCCTGATTTCTAGTGGGGAAATTTCTTTTTTAATCCTGTTTATAACAAAGTTTTGATAGTGGATATCGATTTTACCTTATCGATTGGTTAGCTTTCCAAAACGCGCGTCGCACCAAGGGTGGAAAATGAAGCTGAAAAAGAACTTGACCCGGGCGCATAACGCCACTGAATACCTGTCTCGGGCTCACTTTATTGTGCTTCGTGCGCTTATTTTTACGACAGTTGAGGTGCAAAAAATATATCCTTGTTCTTTCTCTTCCTCCCTTCCAACTTCTACAGTTTTCAGACTACCTCATCATCACTGAACCTGTCGGCCCAACAGGCAAATACCTGGTCAAATCGGAGCTCACCGTTGTTAGTATGGTGGTACGTTTGAATTTCAAATTAGCTAAAACGCTCTGTTTTGTCTGTTAGTCTATTTAAAGCCTCCTGCCGTTTGAAATCAGTATCTCTCTGTGCGACAGCCAGCTGATAGGTCACTTCCGTTTATGTTACCGCTTCTCACAACGCCCACGCGCTTACTAACGGACCGGGGGCTGCGTAATGTAAATAAAGCGAATTCTGTTGTGTGCTGGACGGCACAGTCCTGCCACGGCCACCGGTATCAAGGAACTGTCTGGTCGAACGAGGTTGGCAAACGACGTGAGAGCATTCATTTTGAAGATATAATTCAGGAAAATAAGTAAACAATAAATGCATGGAAGGCGAATCAACTATCTGGACCTCATGTGATGGAGTACCGACAAAGACTAGAGAGATCGTATGGGGGAGGGGGGCTATTTCTGGTTTATTGGCCGCCGTCACCCGTTTATACTCAATCCCAGGTATGGAGCGCCGGCGATTCGAACTCGTAATCTTTGGTCATCGAGTCAAATGCTCTAACGAGCTCGTCGTCCTGTCGGTTGTGGTCGAGAATATTAGTTATGCGGAAGTGGCGTTCATCGATCACGTACTCGTACCGCTGTGTCTGAGGGCTAAATCTGTAGCCCTCGCATGTAGTCTCATAGCGACTAGTAAAATTTACACGTGACGGAATACCTACAAGTACAAGGAAGAATATAATAACCATTTCTGCTCTTTTAACCATCATCGGCCAGCCCTTCCCACTCCCAAGTGTGGACTACCTGAGATTCGAATCCGAGATCTATGCCCTTCAGCCGAAAGCTCTACTGACTGTTCTAAATTCAGCACCTACATGGTGTCTTGTCACTTTGCCAGATTGATAGTTTTAATCGCATCTCGCCTGAGCGTATTGGGCAGCCATTCACGAATGAGTACTATCGATCTGTTTTCCTTACAGCGTTGCGCTCATCCCAACTTAGGCGGCCAACAGCTAGGCGGTCGCCTGTTGCTGTGGTGGGGGAGAGAGTGAAGATGACCCTCGGCGCAATGGATCCTTATTAATGTGGCCTTTATGGTGCTCCCTGTCGGGTGCATACCTAGCAAGAAGTGCTGTTTGGTACGCGTGTTGCCTCTTTGTCGCGCCAGTCGTCTGCACCCTCCCGCATTATTTTTTCCGGCCTACTTGACTCTGTCTTGACAACCAGATTTAGGCGTGGGCATGGTCAGAGAGTGGGGTAGACCCGGCGAGTTTACCTTCACTATAATCGACCACAGTCACCGTGTGTTTCAACTCGTTGAAGCCCGTAGTTGATACGGAATACGACGGTCGAACTATCGTCACAATCGGTTCCGGGTAGGAATTGAGTATTAGTGGTAGACCGGGTAGGTCTGAGGCAAGTGTTAAAGGTCAGTGTAGGAAGTGAAAGACAAAACGCGTAAACCGCTCTGCAAAGTAGACTTGGATGCTTTGCTGTTCAGTATTCTAACACTGTCATATTGTATTCTCAGCTGTGAAGGCAAGTGATGAGGTTCAATTATTCGTTGCGTTTCATGTTCTGTTGCCTTATCACACATATTTGGTTTCGTGCTTGCCTGGCGCGCCTTCCCATGGAGGATATTTAATGCACATTCCTCCGTTTGGGTGCAACCTCTGCAGCAGTACTTATTTCGTACCTTTTGTCTTTCTGGTCTAACAGCGAGAAACGTGGCTGGTTGGGGGAACCAGTGGTCACATGAAATTTAATCTCAGAGGTAATAGCTTAAAGCACAGGTACGCGTTTTTCACCAATTTTGTGGCACTGTATGACGGTAATGCGAACCGTTCGTTTTATCAGAGGTCTCCTTGTTTTTCTTGGGCATACAGAGGGAAAAAAGAAAAATATGCTTTATTTTGCAGTTAAACATTTTAAATTTTCAGCAAAAATGTCTCCATTCACTAAGGGTAAGGAGTAACGTAAGGTAAAAGGTCATAAAATACTCAAAGTCTAAAGGTTTACGTGATATCGGATTTCAAATTCCCAATGTCTATTTCTTAACACGTTAGATAGCGTGCTGGGAATGGGCGTATGGAGTCCTGATATACCGATGTACTGCAAGACACGACGGAAGTTTCAGCACATACTACGGGAAGACTTTTCAATTATTAGTTCAGAGAGGAGAGGACGAGCGACGTCACCAAGCATGTAGTCAGAAAATTGTTTGACCCTTTTAAAGTGTCGCTGTATCATAATATCAGCCAATAGAGCATAGGAAACACCGCCAGCTAAAGAGAGCATTCGGAGGATACGTTTAAAAATAACTACGTCTTTTTTAATTTAAGCTGGAGAAATAACTGGAGAGCAGTTACGAATAAGGGGAGAATGCAGGCGTCTACAAATCGCCAGATTAGGGCTTACGGTGTGCGATATGAAAGCAAACGGTGGATACAATGCAAGATATTACGAATTTTAATTTTAAAAAGGCCTTCAGTGTGCACAGTAAATGAGGGGTTAAAGGCGAGAGTAACACCAAGGTACCGAAAAGAAGATACCTCATTAGCCTGAATTTCTACGGATTCAGGACTGGGAGGGAGTCACAATCGAAAAACACACTGAACTCCAGTCTTGAATTGTTAGCTGTTATTCCTCGTCTCAGAAATTAAGGCGCAAAGTTTGAGGAGAACCGTGTGGGGAACAAACCCACTCAGGCCCGTTTATCTCGATGTAGCCGGTGAATTTCAGTTCAAGTATACTTATTAGCTTTCGGTTGGTGCCTGGAAAGGTTTGTTTTGATCAATTTAGACCAAGTTAGCACAATACTTTATCAGGAGACTGTAGAATGATTGCACGCCTTTCTCTGGTAACCAGGCAGTCAGAGTTTTACACACTATTCACAAACCTCGACCAGGGTACCTCGTAAGCAGTTCCTCTTCTCGGATAGGTGTGACCTAAAATGGCTCCTGCGTTCCTACAAATTACGAAGTTCGGTGCCCTAGGAGATAGTAGTGATGACTGACAGGTCTTCAAAATGTAGATTTCGTTCTAGCGTTTTACCTTTTTTAGGTTTGGCAACGATAATTTTATCGTTCACATCGCAGTCACAGAAAGCCTTGGCATATGAACCACCACTGTCGTAAGGGGCAATTCTGTATAGTTTTCAGAAGCACGCTTTCTAGGCCTGCTTCTTCTTCATTGTTACTACAGGTAAGTTACAGGCTTCGCCAGCAATTAACGGAGGGCGCTGAAGGGTCCACTGCTTGTGGGATTGAGCATAAGCAGTCTAAGCAAACACCTTCTTGCTTCCTCATATTTTCGCAGTGCTGGCAAGGGAATCTGAGCTTTATTTGAGACTACTTATTCCACTAACAGTCATTCGCCACTTCCTTGGCACTCCTTGCGAACCTCATTCATTCATTTGTTTGTTTGTTTTTAATTTCTCTACTTACTACAACTTTTTTAAGTCCACGTAATTACCCACGTAAGCATTCAAGAAGTCACGTTAGGCGAACGGACCTTTTTGATTGCTAATCATCA
The DNA here is from genome assembly GCA_036362985.1 of Ligula intestinalis. Classification (NCBI taxonomy): domain Eukaryota; kingdom Metazoa; phylum Platyhelminthes; class Cestoda; order Diphyllobothriidea; family Diphyllobothriidae; genus Ligula; species Ligula intestinalis. The sequence continues at coordinate 80,470,699 of JAYGXS010000002.1, read as the reverse complement.
GGCTAGTACAATAATATAAGGGAGGAAAGGGTTCACAGAAGTTTAGGCAACCAATCAGAAATAATCAGGGAAAGGTGTTAAGGGATCAAAGGGTAAGATTCTAGTCATACGTTTGGACTAGAGAGGATTTCGAAGGGCTCCGCAATTAGTCCATTTCGCGCCTCGCGTCTTGTTGGTAGGCGTCAGAACACAAGGTGTCCTGCTCTCGCGACGGCGTGGGGATGCATGCCGTCGCTGTCTCGTCTCCGTCTAGCGGCGTGGTAGGAAGCGTGCTAACTTATATTGGATTGGTCTCCGGCCGTGGGAGTCTTAGTGCCTGTACGGTGACCGCCCCTGACATCGAAAGTATCCGCTGATGCAGGAACTTAGAATGTTTCGCCGACACTTTATACATGACTCGAAAGGCTTGGTTGACGTCCCGCCGATAACCACTGTCAACCAAGTGAGCCAAAATTGCGTTAGATACTGACTTTACTACGCCTCAGTTTAGCCAAACAGGATGGTGTTCTCGCATGCGCTTGGATCGTTGCTTAGTTATTCGACCAATATAGCCTGCCCCACAGGAACGAGAAAAGGCGTAGATGCACATTCAAGATGTCTGGAACGGGAGTCTATCTTTGCCCTCAAGGCGAAAAATTGGACTACTTGAGAATTTCAATCTTATCCTAGCTGCTGCTGGATACGTGCGCCCGATTACAGCGTTCCAGTTTAGCTTTAGAAGTTCGCTTGGTGGATCCCCTCGAAAAGGCAACGTAAGAAATAGGGCTTTCTTCTCTGCCGTCGGCACTTCCGATTTCGGTGGAAGTTCCTCCATAAGTTTGTTAATAAGCCTCTCGGAAAAGCCATTTTTGCACAGTATTTTTACCGAGTGTGAGTTCGTTCCTCAGTATCTCTGAGGAATGTTTTCTTCTCGTTGGGTAAGCTAAGCAGTGAACTGGGCTTCGTTTCTCACTTAGTGGGACAAATTTGTAGGAATGCGTGTATTTCACTGTCCATGTTTTCTTGGGGATTGGTTGTTTAAATTGTTGTGAACTCTACCCTCCCTTATATTGGTGTACTAGCCTGATGGTGAGTAATCGGAACTGTTCGCTCGCCTAACTTGACTTCTTGAAATCAGTTGATCTGATGCTCGACCTGCCTTCTTCCTCATGAATGCTATAACTTTACATCAACAAGTTCGGTTAAGGCTTTTCTGATAACATTTGAGTATAGAGATTTCAGGCCTTAGTAGACAAAACCCTAGTATAGCCCAGAGGCCTTTCGAATTGCAATACGACTGTCCGATCTTGCGTAACACAGTCACTTACTGACAAGAGCACAACTTCCCTGGTGGCGGACCTGCCATTTGGACGAACAGGTATACCTGCATTTACTTGGAGGGCTTGAATTCATTAGAAATGGGCATTGCTAATGGACGGAGCATCTATTGTGCGAAAAAAGTGTTTGATTTAAGTCTTTCGTTTGACGTGTGGTTTTAGGCGCTCTGATGGTGTCAGGACAGTGACATTCGGGCGAAAGTATGTCACTAAGTTTTTACGGTTTCGATTAGGGAACACACTAGTCACACCAGCTGGCTCTCTCATACTCGGCATTCTGTTGCTGAGTTCTGATAAGATGAAAGTTCAAAGTCTGTAGGAGAACGATAAGTGATGATTTTTTCAAGCAACCCTGATTTGCGAAGAATTGATGTTGATAGTTCAGATCATGACAAACGAGCCAACCGGCTTGGTGAATAAACGACTGGGCTCCAGATTTAGTACCGTACCAGTACTCAATCTCAAACGTTTCCGTCTCAACTTGTTAAGCCTACCTCGTTTACTTTCAATTCAAGGGTGGCAAGCCTGTTGGCTTAAATAGATGCCGCAGCGCGAATAATGCTATCATTTGCAGGCAAAATTCATGCGGTGACCTGACGTTTTTTGCGTAGACAGGTCTTAACAGGGCACCACATTCGTTTGCTTTGTGCCTGTTTTAATCTGACCTCAAACCAATGTCGGCGGAACAAATGTTTTGGCATGGCATGCTGCACTTGCCCTGTCTTCTTGTAATAAGTCCTCCTACCAGGCGGCTTTCAAGTCCTACTGCGACGGTCGCTCCACTCCAGATTGGCAAATCCTCATCCGCTATATTCTTCAAAATTTCCCGCTCTCTGCGGGATGGCCCATTTGCTTCTACCGTGGAATAATTTTATTATTAGTTTCTGCAAACTGACCTATAACTGGGTCATGAGCCTGTATTAGCTAGATTTTAGGTCGGTGTCATCGTACTTTTCCGCAAGAAGATTCATTGACACATTTAAAGGATATCCACTCGGCAACTTAATGTATAAGGGAGGTCACCTAGGCTTCCAGTTCCGTCGACTGCTCTGGTGTCACTTAGGAACATCTTATCTCTTAACCTATCGGTTTGCTGCAGGGATCGAGCTCCATAGCCGATATTCAGTTTAGCACATTGCACTAAATTGCATGTCTATTACGGTCAGTTGTCGAGCCCTAGCACTTGGAAGAAGGGCAGTATGATTGTTTTCTACATGTGTACTTGATGATGATTACTGATGTTTATTATGTTTTTCTAAATTTTCATTGTTGTTTGGTCTCGAAACGGATACTTAGCGGACAAAAACGGAGTTTAAGTTGAATGGGAGTTTGCGTTGGTTGAGCATTTATATTCTGTGTTAATTTATACTTATCCTTAAACCGCGATTTCTGCTACACAGGGACTGGCAAATCGTTTCTTTTTCCTCTTGTTCAATCAACCGTTTCTCCGCTGATTGCATAGTTGCGGTAAAAGTGCAGCTCCCGCACTTAAAAAGTTTCAGTGTTGTTTTACATACAGTGCGTGCACTTACGTGTGTATTGGTGTTGTGACTGGCAGGGGTTTATCTTTATCCGGAGGGGGGGGGGTCGTTTTATCTAACAGTTTGTCAGTTTTAACAGGAAGCAGTTCAGAAGAAGAAGATGCGACCATTAGAACAAGAATGTTATTGTCCTGACGTTTCGGATTCCGTTAAGAATCCTTAATCCTAGGTATTGGTGCGATAGTCGGAGTCATGCGCAAACATGCAGAGGTTGCACCTGATCAGGTGTTGATATTCAAGGAACGTCTAAACTCCGTCTTCCCGGACATTGCACTACGATGGAGGAAGAAAAAACAACTAAATGGCCTTCCTGGACTTCCTCGTTTGCCGCAAAGATGGTGGTGGCCTAAAAACTAAAATGTTCAGGAAAGCAAATAACACTATGCAAGTCCTCAACTTCAACAGCAACCACCCGATCGGTCCCAAACACAGCTGCGTAAGAGCGCTATACGGGCGCGTTGAGACACATTGCAGCGAAGTGGAAGACAAAGTTGCTGAATTACAATATGTTCAATGGATATTGGGAGTGAATGGTTACCCGCGTAATTTTGTCGACCAGTGCATACGCAGACGAAAGGAAAGACCAAGTCCATCCGGCCCCAAAGTTTGGCGAAGAATGTATCAGAAGCGGTCAGCCGTCTACTCACCCCACTTGTAGTTGGATTTGCGCACAGGCCAGGAGCAACCATCAGGCGCCAGGTCATAAGACCGAAAGACCCACTGCCACGGCAGGAGATGGTTGGAGCTGTTTACCGGATCTGGTGCAATTGTGTACATAGCAACTACGTTGGAGAATCCGGGGGATTTCTCCGGACATGAATGGCCGAGCATGCAGCGGCAGTGAAGGTAAAAGATGCCAACTCCCAGGTTGCAGCTCACTCGACGGGACCCCGCCTTATTTTCAAGTTTAACGCGACCGAAATCCTCGTAAGAGGTGACAACCGCATGAGCCAAGGGCGGCTTGAGTCATGGCTCTCAGGCCTCCAGTCCATCAAGAAGCGCAACGATTTGGCTTTTCCCTACTGCGTACTGAGACATTGCCTGAGCAACAGAATCAGTCATTTGGGAAGGGCCAGGCTCAACAACAACCCTGAGGACAGTAAGCATAATTTTCACGCAAATACCAAGCCCGCATCCGACACGGACAAGGAAATCGCGGCAATTAATTAATCTAACAAGAAGTGTGAATCCCTCACCGCACAAAGCAAGACCCAGGTGGTGGGAACAGGAGTGAATGCTTACAGTACGCACGCGGATGACCACTACGAATTATAAATACCGTGCAAGCTGTGCATGTTTCACACCTTTTTGCGCATGACTCCAAATATTGTACCATTACCTATTATTAAGGATTCCCGACGGGATCCGAAAGGTCAGGCAGTAAAACTCTTGTCTCAGTGAGTGCATCTCCTTCTTCTTCTGAGTTTTACCCATTCAAAACGTTCAGACATTTCGCTTGCTTTTTACCTCTCCTGAGCTTTACATTTCTCCCTCTTGCCCTCTGCATTTCTGAATCTTACCTTTGAAGGTTCTTCTACTCCATCGTTTTTGGTCAAATTTTATCAATTATTTTAATTTTGATTTTTGTAGGTTGAGGACGTCTCGGCACAAGATGATCTTCAAATCCCTTACGGCATACGCGTAAAAGCGATCGAAAATGTTGTGGAATTATCCTTCTCGTGAGTTATTTGCATTTGTTGCGCCCTGTTTGCCACATCAGCCTTAACATCCTTCTTTCACGAGATAGAGCCGGTTACATCTTAATGCTTAGATGTGTCCACCTTTGGGATAATAGCTTACCTTCTTAAAACGATTTGCTGAAAGCGGAAAGACTTAAGCATACATCCTCAACCTAGTCGTGTCGTTATCTGGCTATTTTACAGGCTCTTCTGAGTCAGTCATTTTGACCGGTTCTGCCATTTTTAATCTGTGTGTTTTGATTCGGTGTTCATTTTCAAACGTGTCTAAGCGCATAGTATAGGTGACCTAACCGCGCCGCGGAGTCACACGTTCCACTTTAGTATGCATACAAATTGACTTCTTTCATAAAAAAATGCCAGGAACCGGACTTCAAAGGGCTGCATCTACCTTATTTGTCTGCCGACCTACCAAATGTTTGGATTCAGTGCTACTACTACTGCATCACGTACAGAACGTTCGTTTTAACCAACCTGCGACGACAGACTTCCGACATCTGTTTTTCTAGGTTTTCATATATAGGGGACCTGTCCGTAACGATACTCAAACATGTCACACAAGGACTGTTGGTTTCTCAGAGTGACCATGATTAGCGGATATTGAAACGAACTTCAACGAGAGTCACCTGCAAAACAAAAAAGTTGCCCGGTTTTAGGCAGGAGGACTGGTCAACTATTGACGATGATGCCGTCTGAACTACGAACATTTTTCTCCTGTTTGCCAACTATCTTGTACAATTCCGTCAAACCCTGCGGTGACGGTATGACTTTGCAACCATCAGTATCTATTAAGCAAGCCGTCTCTCAGGAATATTCCTCTGGACAATAAATTGATTGTTAATATACGTTAAAAGTGCCAGAAGTGTAGTTGATACGGTTTTGATAATGCCTGGCCCAGCCAGCCTCGATGAAGTCACGAATTGGGCAAAAGTAGCTTATGTTGCCCCACTCAGATACCCCTAGTGCCGACATTTTGTCTTGCAAAAACGGTGGTTATTGAGATTTGTGGGGTAGAGAAATAGGATAGGCCGAGAAGGAAATTTTTAGAAGCAAGTTTTAAGCGAAAAAATGCACTCGAAGTTGCTTCCTGTGACCGCTGGAAGCAGGTTTTTCCGCATGTAAATTGAAGGTGTTGGCGGCACTACGCGCCGCGGACTCAACTAATCTAACTTTAGAACGGCAAGTTGGATCACAGGTAAGTTGAAGTAGATGACCTCCTAACCACCATTCTAATTTTTCAGGAATTTCAAGAAACCTGCATTTTGCTGATCGGGATTTTTCGCAATAAGTTAAATGATTATACAGATTAGGAAAATCTATAGATGTAAATCAACAGCACTTCTAAATACAGTAAATTAAAATGCATTTAACATTTATTAAAATATATTCCACTGCATGTCCTTATTTTCCATCCATAAAACCCGATAAACACCGTTTTCGTAGGAAAACATGCAGGTTTTAGGGATTAATTAGTGAGGCTACATAAGCTACTGTTGCCCACGGATTGTATCTTTCTAGTCTTGGTGCTTTGCGGCGGCGGACCTGGGATGCTCAACTCATTCTCTTCTCCAGCGACGGAGACCGAATACCGAAGATTAAAGAATGACTCCCAGGTTCTGAGGAACCGTGTCATACCAGCTCTTGAGCTGACCTCTTCGATAGAGAAGGAGAAGACGTGTCGATCAACGGAATCATAATTTTATTCGTCCGAGCTTTTGGAGGCTATAGTCAGAAGTAAAAACTTGGACCTTGGATGAGAGCTCAGTCAATCGATTAATCGATCTGGCGCCGGCATACATTGCCCTGCGCAGAATCTCCGGACTGAGGGCACTGGTTGTTGATAGGCCCCTGCCCCCGATAACTATTGCTTGTTTTTCGTTGGTCTTTATCTCTGACGGTGGACTTCAGTAAGAGTCCGAAAGCTCAGACGAATAAGACCATGATTCAGGTGATCGACATGCCTTCTCCTCTATCTATGCACATACCTGGGATGCGAACATTTGCCTCCATTCGCATTGGTCTATTTAGTGTTGCACTTCAAGTCTTTGTAGGCGCTCTCAGTCGCCTACGTTTGTTTCGAGACACCGGAAAATACAGTTATTATCGCATGCCAGAACCAACCCCAATGTGAGCAGTACACTGCCCTAGTTTGCGCCTTGTCTTTTGACCTTGCTTTGAAGCACTTTTCCCGGTATTAATTTAAAGCGAGTGTGTAAAGTAGGGTTTATTGGAACCAACAAACTACACGATGACTCATCATCTGCATCTTGTCGCCGCCTAACATAGATAACGAATTAGGTAATACCGCAAATTCGAATTCACAGAGGAATCATTCATACAAAATAGCATAATCTTGACCCCAAACCCATATCCCGGCCTTAAACCTAACCCTCAGCCTGATCCTAAACCTAATTTTCCCCCAGAATTTGGCACAATATCACAAGTGCTGTCGGCGTCTCCTATTCCTGCGTCCTCTTTAGATGCCTATAGGAGCAATCCTAACTGGATTATGTTGAGGGTTGGGGTCTCGGCTCGTGTTAAATGTTGGGTTTAAGTTAAGATAAAGGCTATTTGAATGTTAGGATTGTTGTTGGGATTGAGGTTCGAGAATATTAGCCTGCCTGAAATTTATTGCAAGATCACGTCTTTTAAGTGAGTGAGGCGTTCCTATTCTCGTGTCCTGTTTAGGCAGCCCTATAAGTCATCCGTATCGCCTAACCTAAGGCAGAACTCGTATAGCATCGCTATGGTCTGCTAGCCTCTGTTTGAAGGAATCCCAGCGCAATTGAATGGTAATGATGAAAGGGTGCAGAATATGCAGCCAGATCCTCCCTTGTTGATCGCAGAGTCCGCCGAAAAGGTTGGAAATACAGAAATATCAACGATATGGGTGGATATTTCTGTCTTTGCAACCTTGTCTGCAATCAGCAAGGTAGTATCTGGCCGCATATTCTGCACTTTGTTGATGATCCCGGTGAACTCTGTTATGCCGCCTCCCCTCCCTTCCGTTGGAACCTCCCCCCCCCCAAGAGTGGAAGTTTATTTCTCCTAAAAATTCCAAAGGAGTTTTTTCATTGCCTGCTCTTTTTAAACTACGTTCTACCTCATTGGCTCATGTCAAGTGCCCTCGCCAACAAACTGAGATACTATATTTTTTTGATACTACAACTCACATGTACAAATAGGGGAGTCAAAGATAACCCACCTTCATCTCCCTCAAACATGTTGATACTGATCATGCAGACACTAAGGAACGGTAAATGTTCCCGTGTCCCAGCCTAAACCTTATTTATATCCCTAATTTCCATGGGTTTTAGCGAAAAGCCGCCTGTCTTGGGCGAGCTTTCTGTTCTCATTCCTCTTGGCGGGGCTGGGGGGTTGGGTGTTGAGTTCATATGAACAACCCCTACCACGCCTGATCGAAGACCAAATCGTTCAGGTTGCGAATCCTATCAGAAGAAGCTCGGCTCTCGACGAAATCAGCAGTGCCAAGGTCACTACGCGGTTGGGTGAGTGTGGCAAGGTCTGATCAGGTGTGCCTGTGGCCTTCGGCTTGCCTTTCAGCTGCCGCTGCTTCTTTCTGCAGCCCGTCATCAAATTCACCGGGTCGTTAACCTGCCATTTGGAGGCGGACTTATAAGTCACATTGTTACCTGTGTCATGTGAATTATGTTTAACACAACAGGTTAACTGATGACATCTCGAGGTCTTTCTCTGATCACTCTATAGGCCTGCTATTTTGCATTTGTGACTCGCTGTCTGCCGTACAGGAGTACCTGACTTTCTCCTCTCTTTCTCTCCTTTTCTCTTCAGGTCCGATGAGGAAAAACTGAGTTGGCTCAAAACACTCGAGGATACGATTGAAGAGGAGCAGCGTAAACTGGATATGTATCATAGTGCCACTGCTGCTAGCCTCAAGGTGCGTTTTGCCTGTTGACTGTTTCCATAATTAGCGGCTCATTATCACATCCCGTTTGACTCTCTGGAGATCTGGGTGCATGAGTTTTTTAGACAAGCAAGGCACACGCCTATATTCTCATCTCTTGGGTTACGTTGCATCTGCTTTTATTCCCCCAGAGAGCTCGCAGCTCTGAGCAGCTACTGCTACACCCCGTAGCTCTGATCCAGGTGAACGAATATTTCGTTCACTTTTGTAGTCTGTAAACGAACCGACTTTTGCCAATATCCAAATCATTCAAATGTGTGATTTTGTGTGCTTTTGTGCATTGCTGCAAGCACTTTGATCGAGTGGCTATTCTTATGCCGGCTTTTGAGTGAGTGTGTCTAACCGCTAGCCGTGTGGATCGATTGTACCGATCGATAGCTAGTGGACCGTGTGATTGACCTTAAGCCTTTTCACAAACGGTCGGAACTAAAGTACTTTGGTTGTTGGGATAAAGTAAAGCCTCCGCCTGCATCCATGCCGCAGTTTCAACGATTTCCACTGGTAGACCTACTCCTGTCCGCGACGCACTATGTTTAACAGTTCAAGGCCCGACTTAGCGATTTCATAGCTCCCTAGATGAGTGCCTAAATTCTCATCTCTTGGGTTGCGTTGCATGTTCTTATATACCATCAGAGGGCTCATAGGTCTGAGCTGTTACTGCACCCCTTAGCTCTGCTCCAGGTGAACGAATAGTTTGTCCGCGTTTGTAGTCCATCAACGAATCGACTTCTTTCAACATCCAACTCATTCAGATCTGTGATTTTGTGTACATACTGCTGCAAACACTTTGATCGATTGACTTTACAAGTAGGCTTGTGTGACTGAACTTGGGGCTTTTTCAAAAACGGTCGGATTTAAACTACATACTTTGAAACCCAAGCCTCCGCCTGAGGCAGTTCCGGTGATTGCCACTGCTAAACCTACGCGGTCTCCACAACACAGTATGTTTAACGGTGCAAGGCCCGATTTCAGAGATGACTACTGTCGTCTCCGCTAGTTTGACTACAAGCGCGCGCTTGAGTTTTGTGTTTATCTCCTCACCCGACTGACACGTGACGCAATGACTGCTTAAAATCGGTTCGTCTCGCAGTCATCATTTTAAAAAAATCAGCCAGCTGTGACCCAGTTATGCTGACAGCTGTATAGTCTCGGCACAACGGCCGCTAACACTACCCGCGGTTAGCAGGCACTCGACATCCCTCTTGCGATGCCCATGACTACGGCTGGCTTTGGTTTCATTTTCGCGTTGCAGCCTTTCGCGCTCCCTCTCTCCCTATCTCTTCTTTTTCCTGTCGGGAGAGGGAGATCGGATCAGCGATTTCAATGTTTTTAATCCGTCTGTCGAGGTTTTCACTGAGTTTTTTTATAAAAATGCCATATTTGGTGTCGTTGTCGTCGTCTAGAACGCCTAAAATGCCCAGCTGCAGTCGCAGCTCTCTCTCTTTTTACGATTTCACGCGGTTATTTCTACATTTTGCTCTTTGCAGCCAAACGTACCTGTTTTAATGTTTGCCACACTTCACCATATATTCCGCCTTCTGTAATGAAATTCGTAAACGCTGCATTGCATATTTCAGTATGCCTTCAAGGAGAAAAGCTTAGCGTGGTTATCGTTTGAGCTCCCCCTCCCCCTATATCCACAATAAAATTGAGTTAACTTTGCTAAAATATACTTTTGCCCTAAGTTAACAGATTGCGTTGCTTTAAAAAGTGCATACTTCTGTCACATCTCCCAGCAAATGACCTTATCTGGATGTACAGTGTAGCCTCGTCATGTGAAACGTTCTTCTAGTGAAACGCGGTTCCCCATTTAAAATTATGGAAATAAAATTAATCCCTTCAACCCCCGAAACAAACAAATATGATTTAATTATGGTGTGGGTACCCGTTAAAACTTTTTTACTGTCCTCAGTTGTACTTTACCTGATGAAGAGTCGTTGTTGGTAAGAGGAAAGGAGGAAAGTGATAACCGTGTAAAAGCATAATCCAACCCTCTCAGTCAGACGTGTTCTCCTTGTAAATTTCACCCCACTGGGACCGGGTTGTTGTTGACTATCGATTCCTCCTCTTTTATGGACCTTACCAGCGAACGTATGTATGGACAATTGCTTTTGTCTTCGTCTGCGGATGTCCTTAAAACGAGGCAGCAACTTGTCTTTAAACAAGTTCACACTTCATGTATTCACTGCTTTATCAGGGTGATGCCTTCTCAAGAATGCTTTCACCTTTCCAAACATTCCCAACACCCCCCTGGTTTCACTGAAAGAGGAAGCCTCCTCCTTTACCTCCTCCTACCCTGATAAGAGCTCTTGTACACCCTCTTAATTCATCTCCTTCTGAAGTTCCGGGAGTTCGTCACTGTGCTGTCCTGCATTAACTTCTGTACATCAGCAGCATCCACCTCCAGACCCAAAATCCGCCCCAGAGCGACAATATCATCCACTAGGCACACTTTTGGGTCGTCCAATGGTGTAGATGTACGGACAACTTGCTAATTGAGTTGGACCCCATGAAGTGAAGCGAATTTTCTGTGAGGGGCTCGCTGGTTACCTGAAATACGCATAGATGGGGCTGCTCATCACTCGAGGCTTCACCATATAGGTGTGGATAAGTGACAGGGTTGACCGTCGCAGACGACGTCGGTAGACGAGTGTAGCCGCCTTCAGTCGGCACAGAACGCCGCCATCCGCTAAATCACTGGTTGTTATAAAATGCCGCCTACCGATCATCTTCATGCGGAAATCTCTGTCCTTTCGTTTGCCCCTCACAACGCACTCTTAATATAGCAGTTTTAGTGGACCTGTTCGCGATACGGCCATCCTAATCACTACCGTTGCCGCACTCCTAAACGTAGCCGCAGCGTTCGGCCGTCTGTTAGAGCTCTCCACAAGGAAGCTGTCACCTCGTGTCTCTCGGACCTATCCGATGATGCTGCTGCCATCATTGCAGGCTTCCAGCGTCTCCACCAGAGAGCGTTTATCGAGGAACAACGAGGTTTCCTACCCCGGTCCTTTTGGACGGCTATCCACCTTTGATTGCGGCCTCAGAGCAACAACTACCGAGAGTCACTCGCTGTACCCTGGCTCAACTGCGCAGTGATCACTTCCTGCTCCTTCACCAGTACCAAAATCGGCTCGACTCGTCCCCATCCGACGGCTACCCCCAATGCGGCGTTTCTCCGTATAACTGTCGGCATCTATTCGCCTGCAGTTCGCGGCCAAGCACCTAACTCTCCTCCGTGGACCTTTGGTTCAAGCCTTTCGAAGCCGCGGCTTTTCTCCGTCTCCCAAATGCAACTAGTTTGGACCTCGGTGGGGACTCTTGATCCAGCCAGGGGTACGACACACACACACGTCGGTAGACACTGCCGTCCACTCGACCGCACACGGAAACAGGAACCGCCTATAATACAGGGGGCCTTTGGCCAAATTCCAGCAACAGTCGAAGTCAGATAGCAGGCATGCTGGTTTTGCCTTAGAAGTCCTGCGATCGAGTCACAACGATTCTGTTGCCTAAATAAGCACTTTGTTTTTCACACCGTTTTCCCCTGGTATTTTAAAGTTCAATAACAGTCGATTGTTTTTCTTGGAACGAGTACGCCCATAATCTACATCATATAGTCTTTTCTCTTAAAGGTAAACGAGTGTATAGCCAGGCACTAAATCATGTTTTGAGTATTGTTTAGCAATGCGTTCTGTAAAATAACTCGCCTTTTTTCCATTATCGTATAGTTTCCCAAATGCGTGTCACGCTTCGTAGACCGCACCCAGGCACATACCAACACCAAACTACATCTCTCTCAGAAAGTTTCTAACTTAGGCATATTTTTCGACCGAAAATATCCAGCTCCTTCAAACCCCGTCTTTTAATTAAATATCATTTTCCGTGGAAGTGTTTTTTCGCAAATCGTGCTTGTCTAGAAAAGTCGTAAGATTAAGAAGCTTAATTAAAATGAATAGAAAAAATATACAAATTGATCAGGGTTCTAATACCGTCGAAAACTTTAAAATTGTTCTCTTTGACATGGCCAAATGCTTCTCCCTTCCGCTCCATGTTTCTCCAAATTGAAACTCGCTTTCAGTCGTTTCTTCTTTAGGCAGGATTTGGATCGATACGATAAACTTTGAATTTGAGTTGGCTCAATTGTGAAGAAAATTCGATGCGTTCTACGGAATTTGAACCCGCATAGTAAAGAGGGTCTTTAACGGAAGTCAACGCCGAGCGCTTCGAGTTTTTTCAAAATTGGATCAACTCAAATTAAGCAAATCTGCCAAACCTCCCAATAGTTAAGTCAGCCTAGTAGTCATTCTGGTGGATTCTAGGTGATTCCATATGAGCGAAAAGTTGAGCGGCTAATATCGATCCAAGTGTGATTAAACTCATGGC
>JAYGXS010000002.1:80414649-80457803 GCA_036362985.1 Ligula intestinalis | reverse complement strand
AATCCCGCCAAACGCCTAGAGTTTTTCACACTTGGGTCAACTCAAATCCTACTTGGGCAGTCAGCTTGCTGCTCCGTATTGGTCAATTCCATACGAGCGGTAAATTTGGGGGGGGGGGTAATATCGACCCAAGTGTGATTCAATTCATGGGACGAGGGTTTGGGCTTTTGTAGCTCAATTGGTTAGAGCTTTGGCTTCCGGTAAAGGCCTTCTCTACTATGCGGCTTCAAATCCCGCTGAACGCCTCGAGTTTTTTTCACAATTGGGTCAACTCAAATCAAGCAAATATGCCAAACCTCCTAATAAAGGTCTAATTGGTCATTTCTGCCATCACCAGCCAGTCATAATCCAGGCTCATGCCGTTATGACCTGCTATTTTGATGAAAGCCCCTTCGTTCATCGGACATTTAATTTAGGTTCCCCATGCTCACGAGTTATTTTTAATTGCTAACGACTAATAGGCCAGCAATGATTATTGCCATCTCCATATATCTTCATACTCCTCACCTTATTTGTCTATCCTAGCTACGCCACTGCCGGCGGGAGATCTGGAATGGGGCTTCATGTCAAAATCAAAGTGTTATCTTTTTCTCCTTCAGCTGATTTGATAAATAGTCTTTACTATTTGTGGGACTAGTGGCGCATGTTTGGCCTTGAAGTTCAGTTTCTCCCCGTAAAAGAGTAAACGTGTTTAAATGCACAGTCTTAGTAAATGTGGTAGTATGAAGGTTTGAAATTTACAGTATTGTAGATCGTATTCGCTTTAGTGTGAGTTTACTTAAATTTGTCATGAATGCTGTCAAAAATTAAAGCCATCAGCTGAAGTCAGTTTCCATTTTCGTATGACGATGATGATGAGATGGCCTAACAGGCAGCAGAATTGCTATACGCAGTTCTGGATCGACGAGCATTCCCCATTATGTAAACACGTTATGCTCTGACTATCGCAAATCTTTTGCAGTGTTCAGTTTCTCCGATTATCGAAGCTATTGGCGTAATTTGTCGATCTTGGTGTTGTTGTTTGATTATTTTATAATCGCTTCGATATCAGTTGATTCAGTTTGGTTGATTTTCATCTCACTGCATAGACGCACACTACTCTAGTGCCGTTTCAAACGCCAAAAGTTTTTGAACCTCAAGAGCTACACGTGCACTTTGTACTCCAATCTGCCTTTGCCAATTAGGTTATTGTATGGTTATCTGCGTTCTTATACGCTGGAGCCTAGGCTGACGAGCAGCCCCATCTACGAGCATGTGTTTCGATTGAAACGCTTTCATTCAGTTAACGAGTTTTCACTGTGTGTGTGCCCATCCCAACTCAGGTGGCCAACAGCTAGGCGGTTGCCTGTTGCTGTGGTAAAGGAGAGAGTGAGGATGACCCTCAGCACACTTCCTTCTTCACTACAATTAATCCGACGCGCTTGAATCTATCGCGGTGCGCTAAAAGCCTTGGCTTGGAGGGGTGCAGCTGGCGGGTTAACTCGGACAGCGTGGTCGGTCCAGTGTGTCTTGTTGTGTAGTGTGGCTGTCTGTGGGCTGAGATTCAGATTAAATGGCTCCTTCTTAATGTGGCCTTTATGGTGCTCCCTGTCGGGAGCATACCTAGCGAGATGTGTTGTTTGGTACTCGCCAGCCGCCTGCGCCCTCCCAAATTATTTTTTCCGGTCTTCTTGACTCTGTCTTGACAACCGGAATTAGGTGTGGGAGTGGTCAGAGAGTGGACTAGACCCGGTGAGTTTGCCTTCACTGTACTTCCGCCACAGTCACCGCGTGCTTCAACTTGTTGAAGCTGGCAGTGGACATCGTCGATATCGACGGTCGAAATATCGTTTGGGTGTGTGTACTTGTGGCCGCTTTACAGTTAGCCACTGCACACAACAGGACACACACTAGACTGACTTTGGTGTCCAAGTTATCCCATCAGTTGGCAACCCTCCAAGTCATGGCTGCGCCATTATGTGGCCTTCTAGATGCTCCCAGGCGGGAGTCTACCTAACGAGGTATGTGGTTGGAACGCATTTGGAATGTTGGTCGCGCCAGCCACCTGCGCCCTCCCTCATATCCGGTCTTCTCGAATTTATCTTGGCATCGGGTTCAGGTGAGAGAGTGGGGTAGATTCTCTGCAAGTCTACTTTCACTATAATTCGGCGGAAGTCACCGCGTTACCTCAGCCCGCTGAAGCTCGTGATGGACATGGTTGAGAAAGACGGTCGAATTGTCTTCGTCCACCGTTGCGTCTTGCTCCCAGAGCATGGGTCCTCAGTCGCCTAAAGCCAATCAGTGAACTGGCACAGTTTGGTTAGCTACGTTTCACAAGACAACCGTTTCACATGAGGAGCTCGCTGCCGGAACGGCTTCAGCTCGTTAACCGACGTACCACTGTACGAGGAACGAAAAGGTGGCAGATACTTGTCCTTCTGTGTCTGCTTTACTCGAACTCTTTTATAAAAGCAAATTTTCATACTTTGAATGCAAGTGGATAGGTCTACCATTAAGCTGCTGGGCTCTTTGGGTTACCCAGTGCCTGCTAGCCACTTTACTAATATCAACACTAGCGCCTATCAATTTCACTTCACGGGGCCGTTATTTCACTCCCGCTGCACCTTGCATTCTGCTCTGTCCTGTACCTGCACGCTGCACTGAGCGCAGCCGTAAAGCACCAGTAAACCTTTCGACCTCTAGCCCGGGGACAAATAAGGAGTATCTCTAGCCTGCCCGTCTCTCCACAGTGTATCTATAGTCTGTTTCGGTTGACAGGGAGGAACCGGCTTGGTTGTCAGTTATGCTCAAGCATTATTGTGCCCAACCAACTACTGAGTTTCGCTTTACGCCCTCAGTTGTCTTGGTGACTTGGCAAACATTCACAACGGTCTTCTGGCGCAACTTTCTTAGGTCTTGAAGTTTCACGGCCTGTGTGTGTGCGTCACGTCACGGGAAATCGGTATCACTTCAGCTATCCTTAAGGAAGCCACGAGACGCTCGCGAGCACAGTATAACGCCTTCAAGCTGTTTAAGATTTCTTAATATGGGTAATTTGGCGTAATTTATTAGCGAACGACTTGCTCTGTTGCTAGCCCGCGGTTCTTGACTCCCTGTTTGAACCCAGTAATGCGATTTTATAAACTTATGGTTTATTAGGATGACGACAAACAGTTACTTTCACTTGGCCAAATATGATTTCGTAATCGGAGAGCTTTTTAAAAAAACACTTTGGTGTATAATAGGTAAAGCCTTCCAACTTGACATGGAAGTATTTGAAAGTATACGAAGGTCAACGCAAGGCTGGTAACGGTAAAAGGATTCTATTTTTTATTCGTCGTCTTTTGTGTTTATTCCTAAAATAAACATAACAGTCGGTTCGCACCGCCAGTTTATATTCCACTCGGAGTAGACGACTTTCCATTAAAGTAAAACATTCACCTTGCGTGCACACCTCCTTCTGTTTTAAGTTTACTGGCCCAATATGAACTTACCAAGGGCTTATGTATACTCGCCAATTGCTCGATTGAATTCCCTGACGGACATCGTTGTAAACTGCACATATATCGGCTCAAATTGCCTCCTTTGGAGAAGTCGAAAAATATTGTTTTTCAGCAGCTATGGTACTTCTTTCGAATTTATTCTCAGTGAATAAAACCTCTCCGTCTATCTCAGAATTTTAGGGTCCTTAAGAATACTGCATAGGCTCAATAACTGAAATTATTTCCATTAGTACGTAGCACCGATTAAGGCTCTGATAGAATACTATTAAAAAAATCGAGAATTGAACACGCTCTTACCAGAAGGAGCCTGTGATTTCCGGGTAAAAGTCGCGTTTTTTGGTTCCTAAGTAATTCTTTAAAATCCTTAATTTACCCATGTTTTTTACCAATATTTGGTCCCTTTTCTGGTTGTTCACTGTCTAATCTACGGCCAACAGCCTGTGTTGCAGCAAGTTGCACCGCGCACTTTAGTATGTCACTTATTCTTTGTGACGTCACAGTGACGCCTCAACGTCAACCCTTTTTTCAAATCTTCTTTGCAGAATTCGGGCTCACCCAATGAGAAACGAGCTGCTGAGTGGGTCAAGGACGAGCAGGCTAGCATGTGTGCGCTGTGCTACAAGACCTTCACCGTCACGCGGAGAAAACACCACTGTCGCGCCTGTGGCAAGGTAACTGCTATTACCCCGCTCTAATTTTGTTATTATGTCCCCCCCCCCCACATTTTGGGTTCCTTTGGTGGCAAAGTATACTGGCAGCTAGTTCTTAGAGGAGGTGCTCAGTTATAACTCGTAAGCTTCGAATATCACAAAATGTTGCCCGAAACGAATGTGTTGTTAAAATCTGTTCAGCTTGTTGTGAAGGTAGCCAAAGCCGAGATGTAACTGCCAGCTTACGCCTAGTTAGAGTCCTCAAGGAAGAACACGACAAGAAGAACGCAGAAGCAGAAGTCTTTGAGCGTAGTTGGTACAACACTTTTAGGGCAACAAACACATCTAAAGCTATGTGCATCAGTCCAATCAGATACGATCCTGGCGTAAGTAGCGACACAATTGGTTTGAGACTCAACGACTGGCTGAAGCTTAAATTTTCAATTATTGATTGATCAACTGCCATTCTGCGTTCGCCGTGTGTAAACCGATCGATAGCTTGCCCCGACCGCGGCTCGCTGGTTGCATGCTGGCTGTCTGCTAGCTGGCTCCTCCTAAAACAAGTAAAACATTAGAGTCGCTATGGCCATTGTTCAAATGTAGTAAGGCTGAGCTATTTGTGGTCTTTTCTGGGTCATACCCCCATGCAGCACAGTTAACAGTTGAACCTATGAAATGGGGAAAATGCACGGAACGCAGGCTAAAATTTTATTGATGACATTCTTAATTATTAAGGGTTTGGCAGACTTGCTTAATTTGAGTTGACCCAATTGTGAAAAACTTAGAGGCGTTAGGCGGGATTTGAACCCGCGTATTAGAGAAGGCCTTTATCGGAAGCCAACGCTCTGACCGCTAAGCTAAAAATGCCCTACCTTGCGCCATGAATTTAATCACACTTGGGTCGATATTACCCATTCAACTTCCCCCTTTGTATGGAATCAACCAATGCGGAACAGCAAGCTGACTGCCCAAGCAGGATTTCCTAGGCAATCATCTAGAATCCACCAGAATGACTACTAGGCTGACTTAATTATTAGGAGTTTGGCAGATTTGCTTAATTTGAATTGACCCCACTCATTTGCTATCCGGTCTAAGGAAGCTGAGGGCACTATTTTAACATGAATGGTGTCATCGTTATGCTACCCTTAAAGGACTGTTATGTCGCACTAACACATCTAATGACGCCACTACAATCTTCATCGGAGGCCCTCCTTTTGTGTCGGGAAAGATCGAGAAGAAGGCGAGACCTTCGATCAGATCGAATTATGCACAACAGCACCTCTTACTTCATCTAACTCTCTGACAGTTAGAATGTCTGAGTTGACCCGATTGCGAAAAAACTCGAGGCGTACGGCGGGATTTAAACCCGCGTATTAGAGAAGGTCTTTACCGGAAGCCGGGTCTAAATCCCGCCGTACGCCTCGAGTTTTTTTCACAATCGGGTCAA
Organism: Ligula intestinalis; assembly: GCA_036362985.1. Taxonomy (NCBI): domain Eukaryota; kingdom Metazoa; phylum Platyhelminthes; class Cestoda; order Diphyllobothriidea; family Diphyllobothriidae; genus Ligula; species Ligula intestinalis. The sequence goes on along the minus strand of JAYGXS010000002.1, from coordinate 80,452,224 downwards.
CTCAGACATTCTTACTGTCAGATAGTTAGGTGAAGTAAGAGGTGCTGTTGTGCATAATTCAATCTGATCGAAGGTCTCGCCTTCTTCTCGATCTTTCCCGGCACAAAAGGAGGGCCTCCGATGAAGATTGTAGCGGCATCATTAGGTGTGTTAGTGCTACATAACAGTCCTTTAAGGATAGCATAACGATGACGCCATTCATGTTAAAATAATGCCCTCAGCTTCCTTAGACCGGATAGCAAATTAGCGGGGGCGGACTGAACCTATCGTGTTTAGCGGCTGGGCTGAATGCACTGCTTATCAGAGAGTCGTGTGCCGACCGTAGTGATCGCCAAAGCAGTTGAATTACCTAACTTGTTCATTTAAAAATTGGGGAAGCCATGATATTATCGTTAGCCGAGGTACTTTCCAGATCTTGCTTACTTTTACCTTGGAAGCTTCTGCGGCCGTGTCGTGCTGAATCAGATGTGTATTGCCGGTCTGGTTCTACTTACTTGGGTCATTGATACGCTTTTTCATTTTAATTGAATCAATAACTGTAATGTGACAATGGGCACGGTTCTATAATTGGAAGGGATTAGAAGAACATTACTATATCGCTTACAAACAAAGCCTCCAATCTTAGTAGTAGCGAAATCAATTCAGTTTGTGCGGGAATAGGATGGGAAACTCAAACAAATACTAAAGGAGTTAGGGGAAATAAAATGGGGGCAATCAGCTATATGGTAAACAGTATGGTGTTGACTAATATGAAAATGTCATATAAATGGCTTTAACGTTAATGCCAAAGGTATAAACGGTAAAGTAACGCATCTTATGTTAAAAGGAGGGAAATAGTTATGCTACTGTTAAATGGATGGAAGTGGGGACAACAGGAGATCATATGTGGGAACGTATACTATCGATATTTTCGGACTTTGTGTCTATTTCACCGGTTTCCTGCCTGAAGCTTATTTAAAATTCACAGCTGCTGGTAAATTCTTTGAATTTGTAAGCTTAGTGCTTGGCTTGAAACCTGGGACGCGAGTGGCTTGCGGCTTTCTGATCAGTTTCATTAATCAGGGTCAAAACGCATTCGGTCAACGCCTTGTTTTCTAGTATTTTCCGCCATTTGGTTAGATTAAACACGCGAATGCACTCTGACTCACCACTCTGCCAGTCACCTTTTGGGTGGCTACACAAAAACTCGTGCATTTTGGACGCCGGAACCAGCCAGGTTATCACTCGGCACAGTGCCAACTACTTGACCAGCCGCACAAACTGTCACCTGTTCTAGTCACCGCGGCATGAATCAGCCAGCCTCCTTTCCGTTGCTTTTTGCTGATGAGTCATTCAATTGGCCGAAGTATTGATCGAGCGGCAAAGCTACCTGCTGCATGTTATACGATATTTCGGCTGTCGATTCCGATGATGTTTGTCGTATGCTGCACACCCGGCTGGTGCAGGGACGCTGACTTATGTGGGGAATTTGTTTGAAATGATAGTAGACTTGCTCTGCATCTAACGCACCATCTCTCTTCCCCCTCACCCACCTGTGCCCGGGGTCCGCTGGAGGCGGGGGGCGTATCAAAAGCGTACTGCCACGATGATTGGTTCATAATAGACATCTGACCAGGGTTTTAAAGCGACTCCAAAAGGATATCAGCACACACACTAACACACACAGCCTGGGCCTCCGCGCCACCTACCCAACTATATTTCGTCTGCTCACGGCCTACACTTGGCCAGGAATTTGCACAACAACAACAACAACCTAGATCATTTCCCAGATGAGTGGGCGGGCCATATCAGCCATATTAGGAGGGAACCATTGAAGCCTGACTCTCAGTCCGACAGCCAGCCAAGTCACAAGCAAAGTGAGCCGCTGCACCGAGGTCCTCAAGGCTCTTGTGGAACTGCACGAAGGAGACGCTGGCGACCACACGCAAAGCACTGGCCATCTCACCTATGCGGCACCAATCTGGTCTCCCACAATCAGTTCTTGCAGCCTCCGCCACCTTCAGTCAGCACAGAACGCTCCGCACGATCACGGGTTGCTATAAAAGTTTGCCTATCGGTCATCTTCATGCAGAGGCCTCTGTCCTGCCGGTCGCCCCTCACAACACATTGTTAGGCCAGCAGTTTTGGTGGACCTGTTCGCAACCCGGCCATCCTAATCACCACCGTTGCCACGCTCCTAAAACCAGCCACAACGTTCGGCCGTCTATTTGAACTCTCCACAAGAAAGCTGTAACCTGGTGTCTCTCGGATCTACCCGTTGACGGCTCAGGATTTGCCCGCTAGAGCCTTGAGGAACTTGGTGCAGCGGTTCACTTTGCCTGCGACCCCCCTGGCATGGTCTGCGAACATGAAAAGCAGATCGAAACGTACGTCAAGGAGCTTGGGCTTGGCCAGGTGACGGTTGACTGTGAAAACTAATTCGCGCGCAAGTTACCGTCTCTGCATCACCCTGCTGTGGAGCACACGGGGCACACAGCAGACGCGTCTTCCTCGCGTTTCCACCCCCCCCCCTTCCCACGGCGGCCAAGGTCTGCTACACCAACCTCCCCACGTTGACACAGTGGACATCGTCGAACTGGGCGGTCGAACTGTCATCTGTTTTTGTGTGTTTTGCCCCCTAAAGGGGCCGCGTGGTAGGTGCCGGGGGCCAGACCAAGGTGTGATAGATGTTATTCAGGCTGCGTTCCTATGACAAATGCCGCACATGAGGGGCGTGATGTTACGCGTTCCTGCAGGCTCACGCCACGCCAGAAACTAGCGCCCGAATCCTGCCCTGGCAGAACACGGTAGGTTGTAATACTGTGTATGTATCACCTGTGCCCGAATCCGCCTCTGTTCTTCTTGTCATAAAACTGGACACAGGTGGGTGAAGGAAGCGCGAGTGCGGTAGATGCATCGCAAGTCACTGTTTTTTGCAGTCTGCTGGAGACACGCAGTGGTTGGACTGGGGGTAATGAGCTCGTGCAGACTGCGTGGCCTGACAAACACGTGTCACGAGATCGTCCGGTCCCCGCTCTAGCTTAGCGCAATTCTGGCACAGCCCGTTGTGTAGTCACGACTTCCATCACGTGACTTTAGCTGCCCATCTGCTTTAGACTTAATTGAATGAAAGCATTGATCCTCTGAGAGCCTATAGCCTCTCTCGGCTTTAGAAGTTGCCAGAATAGATCGGCAAGTATACGGTCAATTCAAGGACACTCTAATGCTATTCTTTTTTCGTTCAGTCTTGGCTACTGAAGTTATTATTGGAGTTGGAGTTTTCCAATTTTCCGCTGTTGTTCCACGGCAGCACTTAGCGCCCGAAACCAACATTGAATGCCCAGTTCAGGACTACAGCAAAGACAGCACACCGGCAGCGAGAAACGGCGCATTGCGCTATTCAGAGGCACAATAGGTTTGCGATAAAAATTAGAATTGTGCGGCAATTATAACCCCTAAGTTGCACTTCCCTTAGCAAACTCTTCCTGCGAGTTGAAAACAACCCTCAAAGCCATCGCCAATCGAAGCAAACATGCGAGTCCCGGAAAATAATTTTGAAGCAGCAGATATGATCACTGAGACAAGAAATTTATTCGCCTGACTTTTCGAAATCCGTCACTGATCCTACACCACAGACAGAGACAATATCAGAAAACGGGTAATTTATGCAGAGGGAGTACCAGCATTTATAGAATATAGTCACAACGCTACTGGACGCTTGTGACAATAAATGACTCCCCTACCAACGATAATTGCCCTCAATTTTGCTAATTGCCTGATGGCTGACGTGCGGGCTGCGACCTACTGAAGTGTCATCACCCGTGGTGGAATCGGACGTGATGATTGCTCCGCCAGCTGGTTCTGTCGCTACCATTAGACGACGCATGGACCTTTACGTTACCCAAGTGGCGACTTGCTTTCGCCAAATTGAGCCTCAGCACCGAATATGGATTGGGCAGTTCGTTGCACTTGTTTATAGACTGGAGGCCTAGGAATCATGACTCAAGTAATTCACGATCCCCACATGATAATCTCACTTCAGAAATTCTTCGTCAAGCATTTAACTTTGCAAGACAATGAAAGTTTGAACAGGTAGAAGAATCAATAATTTTCTGAGGTGCTTCTTCTCCTTCGTTTGCTCCTGTAGAGCAGGATATATTTGCCGAACAACGAGGCGCCTGAAAATGAGAGTACGTCAACACGTACCGGCCTGGTTAAGTAAAGGGGAAACTAAATCGATCTCGAGCTCTATTCTGGCGCACCTTTTCGATACAATTCACCGAGTCGATACTAGTGAAGCCTTTCAGGTTGTCTACGGACACCAACCAACCTCTCCAAAGGCCTATGCCAGCGGATGGTGGCAACAGCGGAAGCAGTGGCTGTAGCCCACTTAATTCAGTACTGTGCTGTCAGAAAACTCTAATCCAAGCCCTGGCCCTCCCATGGCCGACGCCGAGGCCAGGTGACGATAGCACATCATCCCACTCACTAGTGGCTCACTTAACACGTCGATCTCGCCTAATTGCGCAGACTGACATATACCGCAGTGGCGCATCGGCACCCACCTCAGACAATTATTAATTTTTATACAAGTCAAAACTTTCATTGTTTTGCAAAGTTAATCACCTGACGAAGAATATTCGATATTTACACAATTAAAGGAGTGAGTGGCTAGCCGCGAACTCTGTTTATAGCCAGGTTGTCTGTTCACACCCTGCTGGCCTATGCGCCATTATGCCAGATTAGACCACAAACTTTTGAGGGCTGTGTTGTGTTTAACCTGTGTGCTGTGTTTAAACCTGGCGTCCGTTTTAGGTCGGACAAGCTGAACCTGTCCGTTGATCACTGTTATTAGTCACGCCCTCCCCCACGCGCAGTCAGTCAAGTTTTCGGTGCAGTAATTGGTTCGTAAGGCTGCACCACTGTCACTGTCCTTGGACCGATTGCACCGAGAACAACCACGAGACACCACAAACGCATGCATCATTTGCGAAACTTCTATGCACAAACCTAGGTGATCTATTTTCAAAGCCAAATTCCTCTTTGTACGATAGGTGGTCGTACCAACGGTCTGAATAGTGGTAAAATTAATAAATGTATTCCAGGAAGTAGTTGCTTCCTTCCAATATGTTAGATGGGACATAGAACAGGGTACAAGATAGCTGAAGCTTCATTATGAATGAAGACGTTGTCTGGAAGACAGTTTATGTTGCTTCAGCTTGAATTTGATAGGGGAAAAGTGGAGTGTCTAAGAAAGAACACTTTTCAAAATTTAAAGCATATTTTCTCTGGTGCAATTTGGAAGATTGCGTAAACAGCAAAATTTATTGGATCCATTAACTTCGAGAGGGCTCATCAGTTGCTTCCTCTCGTTGCATAACGTGAATAACGCAAGAGAAAATACAAATTAAATTCATGCGGAAAAATCGATACAAACAGCAAGGTTATAGGACATTACCAAGAGGCTAATCAATAACTTAAGGAAGTTAAAACGCTTTGGGTAGCAAAAAGCGAGAAAAAGACGTCTAAGGCAAAAAGTTGGGAAGAGAAATGGGTAAACAGGGAACTGGTGTTACCACGGCAGAATTAGGCTCACCGCATGCGCCAGCTGTTTACATAGGCCTGGTTTGAACCGCCGTATGTAGGCTGCCCCCAGGTAGCGTAGGATATGAGTTGTTCGTACCCGAACAAGTACTTGGAAAGATTTGTTAGGGTCCACAGAATGGTCCGCGTCTAGCAGATTCTCAGTAATCGATGAACGGGGAGTTCTGGCGGCCAATTGCCGTTGCGTTCGTCCTATGTACTTGCATCCGCAAGTGCATGATAATTCGTAAACACAGTTTGAAGTGGTGTGCAACCTCAAGACATCCTTCGCATAAGGAATCGGTAATGGCTTAGTTGAATTGCAAATTATGAATTCTGCAGCACAGTTAGTCCTTTCAATGGTGTTAAGTAAGCGTAATTTGGTTATATTTAAAATATTGTCGCCCTTAAAGGGCAAGAATCTGATGACAGGCTTTAAGGAACTGACTGTTCCGTCAGTAAAGTTTCTTTGAGGCTGGTTATTTCTGCTTCCAGTATATCCATAGAGCAGATATTTCTCGTCCTCTGGAAGCGAGCACATACCAAGGTTTTTTCCATTGAATGGGTAAAAAACTCAGATAATGCAAGTACTGTCCTTTCCACGTATTCTTATGGAAGACAGTTCGTGTGATGGAGCTATCATCCTTTCTGGACATATGAACGTCTAGGAATGAAAGCTGGTTCTCCCGTTCCTTTTCAATAATAAATTTAATCTTGTGGTATGAATTTTTCATTGTAAACAATAATTCTTCAGCTTCCTTGATGTTGTCAAAGATCGCGAGATCTGTTATACTGCCCTCCATCTTAACACTTTGACTGCGATTCCCAAAAGTAGCCCGTAGTGAGCCATATTGCGTGTACCACATATGGCGAACGTCGCAGTCAAAGTGTTTAGTCATCGAAGGGGATGGCAACGGGAGACCAGGTTCGTCACAGTTCGTCAAGACTTGGAAGCCATTCTTGGACCTGAGTTATTCGGTCTCCATCATTGGAAAGGAGAATAGGTTGAGCTTTTCATGTGCTCCGCCGCAAATTACCAAGCATGGAGAGTTACGATCCGACCCATCCTCGAGGCTGGCTTAGCCGTATCAAGTACAAGTGTGACACTGCTTGCGTACGCTTTAAATCAATATGCTGTCTTCGTGGTCAGAATTGTTTCTATTTCTCCTCCCCGACAAGATCCGAAATACAAATCCCCTCCAGACGTGAATGTTGACTGGCGCTAAATGCTAGAACTGGTATATATCGCAATTCCCTAACCCAATCACTAGACTTAACAGAAATATTAACTATAATGTTGACCTGACCCCGATTTCCGGGAATTTTGTGTCAAGTTACTTGTATTCCGGCTGGTTCGTCACTTTTGTGTCCTGTCTGCGAAGACCTTATAAGCAATTCCCACCAAGTGTATCCTAGTATGCCTTGTTGCTTTATGGATTGCTTTTACTGATGCTTAGCTTTAAACATGACGTCTATATCTGCGCTGTCTGTACGCACATCCGTGTTCGTTGTTCGTTCTGGGCGGTAGTCAGGGTTACGATTAGTTGTCCCATTCCCTGTGTACCTCTTTGGATGCAACATGTTTTCATATCGTGGTATAGCTCTGTCGGTTGGACCGTGCACTAGCCCTGCCACAAATCTGAATGTTTTTTTTCCGAAATGCAATGGCTCAGTGTGCGCCTGTGTAGGTGCGCCAGCCGCCTGCGCTCTCTCCGGTCTTCTTGACTTTGTCATGACGCCTGAGCGCAAGCCTGAGATGAGAGAGTGTGCTAGATGCATCGCAAGTCAATTATAACTATGGGCTAATTCATGCACAAGCCACTATCCTTGCACCCACCCTCCTGTGGGGCCTTTGATAGACAAAATCGTGCGGGACGACAATCGAGCATGACTCTCGCCATCCCCTTAGGCGACTGCAAGAATCCTGAAACCATTCTGAAACGGTGTGGCTCATAGGTCGGAGTCAACCACCAGACAGCAGATCTTGAGGCCCGAAGACCCGCTACTGTTGACAGAAAAATCCGCTGTGGTCTACAGCATACCATGCCAAGACTGCAAAGCAAGGTATGTTGGTCAAACGGGCAGACGCCTTGGCACAAGATTGCATGGGCATCAACAGGCAATCAACCGCAAGGATAAGCTGTCTAGAGTCTATGACCAAGCATAGCAGATGAATCACGTTTTCGCCTTTGATAAGGAAAGGGTAATACCCTGAGCCAATGAAAAAATGGCTAGATTGCTGCTGGAAGGTTGATCTTCGACTGGCACACTTGACGGAGCCGTAGAGCTTCATCCTGCCTACTGGACGTTACGCATAAGGCTCAAGTCAGTTCGAACAAGGCTAACAGGAAGGCAACGCAAACTCGAACGTGGAATACAACTAGCGTCAGAGGAAAGTAGAGGAGAAACCGACCAAGAACCACAGGACCAGCAGGGAACACAACGTCACCGCCGCGCCCACGAGGTTGACATCATCCCACGCGGGCAGCAACAATTGACTACTCCGTCGGTCGTTGAGGGGCAGGCCAGCCAGTACGCTGACTTGCGACAGCCGCAAAGGGCTCTGAGATCACATGAGCCCACCAGCAATCAAAACTCACGGTCAGTCAGCAGCGAACAGGCAGGTCAAAGTTCGTGCGTCCAGCGCGTAAATAATAACAGGCACGCGGCAAGGCTGCAACAGTCCCGGTGAACAGGAACAACTACCCAGTTACTCTGACGATGCAACCGAGAGAGTGTCCGAAACGTTAGTCTCAAATAAATCAGTCCATGTCCTCGTACCCTCTTCTTCCTCTTCTTTGGGGGATGCTGAAAACGGTAAGATATCTGGACCTCAAATCTTCATGCATATTGACTCATTTGTGTGTTTCTGTTGGGTTGTTGATGCCCCTAGCTCATAGGGCTAAGAAAGAAAATGTTTGGAAATATATTTCAGGCAGAGCCATATAGCATGTTTAAAGATTGAATTAAATTAAATGTGATTATAATAAACCTCTGGATTTATTCTTTTCAATAATGTTGTTATAATACTCACAGTTAATGCGACTTCTGGTGCTGCAGGGATTTGCTGATGACTGTGTAGCCTGGTTGGTTGTTGGTGAGGTTGAGCTTCATGCAAGCGTTGAAGCTTTCATCCGTTAGACGTTATCGTAGGGTGGACTCGATGTATTGAAGAGGTCAGAATGACTGCTCATGTGCACACGTAGATCCAGACAAGGTCAATACAGCAATAGTTACTAGCTGCAGTATGTGTTATGTGACAGGAAGCGCGTTCCAGATTTTGATAATCAGCTGATCTTCGAGTTGAAGTTTTTTCATTTCTTTCCAAATGTGTTTTCTCTTAAACTCCGCTTTCTGTCGTGCGATTTTTTCCAAATCCTCACACAGTGACTTAAACTTATTCACTCACATGTCTGAGGCCTTCAAGTCAGCCACTTCTTCAAAATCTCTAACAGCGACACCAGGAACGTAACTTAGGTCGGCTGTGTTCAGTGAGCACTCGGTTGGGTGGGTTATGAACTTAAAAAAGACGAGTGTGTTCACTAAATTCTCCAAAGCCTGCCTTCAATGACTGTGGGAGATTGGATGTGAAGCCAGCTAGCTAGTGCATATCAAAGTTTTGAGTGGGCTCACTTATTTTGCAGGCATCTTTATATTGTCTCAGTTTTTCGAAATGTAGTAAACGATCTCTTTGAAGGTCCATGATCAAGAGCTCCAGCTTGTTTTTAAAGGCAAACATTGCTTGTTGAAGGGATAACACTGTATTTCCATTGCCTTCCATTTTAACGTTGTGTTGGTTCAGATGTGTGGTCATATCTCCGAGATGGTAAAATATGAGGCGTCAATCAGTTTCGGCTAGCTCAGAATGCTCAATGCCCTTCATTTCAAGGAAAGTCGGGATTTCGCTCAGGCAAGCTGCAAAACGGTTAAGCACCTTCCCTCTTGACAAGCAACGTACATTGTTGTGCAAAAGCAGAATGTGATAGTTATTTCCAACTTCATTCAGCAGTGTTTAAAATCAATTACAGCTTTATCTGAGAGAGACTGATGCAATCATCAAAAGAGCCACACCTGCTTCGCGAGTCATACGTTCGCGACTCCTGCCCTAGCTCAATAACAGTTGTTATGTCTTTGACCTAAAGAGATCGGACAATTCTTTTCATTTTACTGAAGTTGTTACTATGCATCATTAGCTGGCATCTCGTGTAACAGTGCTCATCGATTTCTGTTAATGATTTAAGAAGATTTTTTTATTCCTCCAAACGACTTTTATTCTTGTTTTAAGCTAGCTAGCAACTTAGCTGGCCCAGCATCCTATTATTCTTTTACCGTACGTCATATCGTTTCTGGTATCCCAGAGTCTTGTGTTAATTTAATTGTTTCCTATGCACCTCTAGATTTTCTGCGACCGATGCTCGGGCTATCGGACGAAAGTGGACTACCTTGGTGATTCGGAAGTCCGTGTCTGCGAGATCGACTATTATCGGCTGAACCCGCATTTGAAACCGCCAACTGCAGCCTGTGTTGATCGTTTGACTCGCTTCAATGCACTGGTACACAACTAGGCCCTTTTGATTTCAATGGTTTCATGCTTTCACCAGTTGCTTTTTACTTAAAAGGACTATGTAGACGTAAGGGGACTAAAAGTTGTCATCTGCCGAAAGACCACTCTTACTTTCTTAGACTTGGGTTTTTGCGGCCCCAGGTTCGTCCTATTGCGGCTATTTGAATTACTATTATTATGTGCTTTTTAAACCTGCTACTTCCATTTCAGCGTGTTGTGCTTACAATCCTTCGGAAGAGAAAACCTATCATACGTTTCTTTTCTGTCTATAAGCTGATAGTCGAAAGTTATTACTCCTCACTGAAACGGTTTCTGAGGTTCGTTTAGGCAGTTCCACAGCTCAAAACGCCATTCTCGGATCTGCCGATAGAAAACGCCAATATTTCGCGCCTACTCTGGCATTCTCGGTGTACAAGCAGTGATTTTGGCTTATCTCTATCCAAATAAGTAGCTAAAGTCGATACTGCAGTGAACGCTTGTATATGCATCGTTCAGCTCCAGGCTTCTTAAAACGGACCTCGTTTCTACCTCTTGGTCTTAACGGTGTCGTCTTTTAAAATTAAGTGTTGGCAATTTTATATTCTATGCAGTACTTGCCCCAGAAGCGTGCCGCTAGTAATCACGATTCGCTCAGTGCATTTTTTGATTCAGGGGTTCGTACCATTCCAGATCTTCCGGTCAATTTTGTCCACCCTGTTCGGTGGCAGAGCACCGTTTTCTTACCGCATCCTCGTTTTGCACTCAAATTTTGGTTTAACTTAACCCGGAGAGGGTTTTGCGTCAGAGGCAATTGGTGTACTGCATTGTTTATTCGTTACCTAACTAGCTGAGTCATCGGTGCTGTGTGTATTTATGTCCGGTTATCGGCTAGAACTGTGTGTTAGCAGCTAACATAATCAGGTCAGATCATTGGTAAGCGCTTTTTGAACCGAAGCGGCGAGGTTGTAGTTCGTTTTCCTGACTGGCAGTCAATATTGGCACGGCTTCTGCATTAGTGCTGTCATAACTTTCACCCTAAAGCTTAAAAGTCCTAAGTGACCTATTTCATGTTATTTGTACCCTTGTCTTATGGTGTGTTTTCGATTAGAAAGGATTATTTAGGTTCTTTCCTTGTATTTACTAGCGTGCCGCAAAAACCTCATATCGTTCAGTTCAACCAAAATGACGCTTTCTTCATGATCTATCCACTGATTTTCTGCGAATCCTGTTCGATCAAAAATGGTTGTTTTAGTAGTGTGAACCCTCGTTGATTTTTAGCGTCTTTATGAATTTTAACAAATTTTGCACAAAACATCCTCTCCAGTAGTAATTTGGTAGCAACTTACCTCTTCTTCGAGTTTATTACTCGAAGAAATGTTACTTTCCGGTTTTTTAAGTTTTTACGTTTAAGATTGTTTAGGACCGTGAAATCTTCACTCAAGCAACGTTATGTCTGCATATGCATTAATGTTATCACGGAATTGTACGACGTGGCGTACATCAGCCGCACAATTCTCTCAGTGTTAGCTGATATCTCGTGAAAATCAGCCAAAATTCTGAAATGTATTTTCGATTCGAAGAAATTACATAAATGACGCTGTAATACCGATAATCGTACAACTTAATCTTGAAATATTTCCTTCAAGTCATGCTGCCAACTTCCGAACGAGTTTCCTAGTGACAGCCTGCAAAATCAATCTTCTGTGAAGGTGGTTACTTTAGTAGTGTAACGTTTTCTAATTTCACAACGCTTATAAATTCGAATATACTCTATATAAAACGCGCTTGTACTCATTTGGTAGCAAATTAGGCCTAAAATCTTCAACTTGAAGAAAGGTTATCTGTTGTGTTTAAAAAAGTTTCGTATTGTGAGATATTTTGCGACAGTCGATTTAGTGTTGTCTTTAATATGTAAAACAGGATCCACTTCTTTTGCGAAATTGTATTATAATTGTATGACTTGATTCTCCTACCGCAAAGAAATGTATATTTTTTCCTAGGCAGAATGCATACAGCTTGTCGTTCGGAAAGCTAGAATTCAAGTGTAATGGTCGTTAGGGTTCAGAATTCTGCGGCAACTTAGTAACTTTTTAAACTTGAAATAAGCCTTCTCTTAAATTATGGAACTTGAAGAAGGCATTATTTTCTACCGAATACGCACAAGGAGGGATATTTTTGTTGATGATTCTTAACAGTATATATTTGAATTTATAAAATCAGTGAAAATCAATGAGAAAAATGCACACCACTTAAGTATTCATTTTTACATCACACACTTTTTACGGTTCGTGGCATTGTTGAGTACCCGGTCAAGTCACAGTATCATCATTGCAATCGTCAGGCCGTGTTTATCTGCCCATTTCTGTTACCTTGAAGGCCTCTTAACACAGTTCACTCTAATCTCACCTCGCTCGGACAGTCAAAAGGCACATTTATTTCGGCTAAAACGCAACCAACCTTAACGAGACTTGAGCTTGTCACTGGGGTTGCTTGTCGCTGGATTGCTTCTCGAAACTTGAATGATGCCTTTGTAAAGCAGTATAACCCGCATCTGTCGTTGTCTGTGGGGATGGGTTCGAACTGGAATTTGAGAAGTCAGGCAAATAGAGTTATTGTTCCAGCGATCGCGTCTACTCATTCTCAATTTCGACAGATTGCCTCCAAGCTCGCTAGTGGAGGGGCTGGTGTGCACATATTTGGTCTTCTCTATTCGACCCTCTTCTAATCTGTGTTTTCTGATTGCACAATCACCTCCGAATCGGGCTCTTTATAAGTGCTGCTTCATGGTAATTTTGAATGTGATGTACGGTCCCAGTCATGAAACCTGGATCAACATTCGCCAATCGCGCCTACCAGTTATCGTACCTGGATCTACCAGGCCCCTCCTCACCCCTAATGTATCTTCGGCCTCCAAAACACACAGCTTTACCTGAAAACTAAAAAGTAGTAGCACTTTCAGCATCAATGAGAGGAGCCCTACAATCTACCCTGTTGTCAGTGGGGGAAAATTACTACACACCATCTGATACCCTATGATAAGCAACATGAAATTATTGAATTCTAGCTATCGTACATTTATATCACAAAAAGCGACTAAGTAAACTGGACATCGTCGATTACGGGGGGCAAATTTCGTCTGCGGCTGTTGCTGTCTGTCACATTGAGCCTAATGCCACGTGTAACTTTTTTGCATCAATGCAATCTTTTTGTAGACAGCTGACCCGCTCTATGCGGAGCTCAGCTTTGGGGAAAGCAGTGTATCATTTTTAATCTTCCCTTTCTATTTCTTTCCTTTCGCTCCAGCGGACTATATTTGATACGCAGGTTTTGCGACTCTAGGCTGGTTCCAGCAAGGCCCCATTTTAACGCATGCACTTTTTGGGGTTTGTTGCTAAACGTGTAGAGACCGAAATGGTGTTGTATTCAAATTTATCAACGGGTTTGGAAAAGAACTAGACCACAAAAATTAGGCTTAGTAAACAGGACATCGTCGATTACAGAGGGCGAATTTCTTCTGCGGCTGCTATTTGTCACATTGAGTTTGACGCTCTGATGATGGAAGGGAGAAGGCTTTTGAAACGTCAGCTAAAATACCACTTGTTCCCAGAAATCGCCCCTCCTTCTTCCTCTTTTGGGGATGATGAAAGGAATACATCAATCTATATTTAGTTTGAACTGAGCCCGATTAATTGTTGCTTCGCTGTATCCGAAGAATTATAATTTGATCGAAAAGATTCTTTGGGCAACGTGAACGAACTGCATTGGCAAGTTTCGACGCTGGCACACCATGTCGTCGTTGGACGTGAGGGAACTGTGTAAAGAACAGTGCGCATTTTTTAAACATGCCGAAAAATCGATAATATTTTGTCATCCTTGGTCAATAGCAGGTTTTGGTGATGAGCGCTTTTTCCAGGCTTTTTTAGAATGATGTACTTTGAATCCAAATCAACGTGCCTATTAATGCATGATCCGTTAGAGTTAATGGCCTCCAAAAATTCGCGGCCTTTCCTATATGGGCAAGAACCTGCTATCCGGGTTTGGTCCCATGCATGGCGGCTTCGGGCAGGTGGTCGTGCCTCTTTACCACTGATTGATGTTCATGTATACGTGTAGAGGCAGACCTTCCTGTTTGTCCACTATAAATTGCATCGCATTCACTGCAAGGAATTTTGTAAATGACCCCTTTTCTGTCTAATAACTCTAACGTATCATGCATTAATAGGCACGTTGATTTTGATTCAACGTACATCAATCTGAAAAAGCCTGGAAAAAGCGCTCATCACCAAAACCTGCTATTGACCAAGGATGACAAAGCATTATCGATTTTTCGGCATGTTTAAAAAATGCGCACTGTTCTTTACACAGTTCCCTCACGTCCAACGACGACATGGTGTGCCAGCGTCGAAACTTGCCACTACAGTTCGTTCACGTTTCCCAAAGAATCTTCTCTACCAAGTTACTTCGCTGCTTCCCCGGGCTCGGGGCCGTGACTTTCAAGTCTTAATATTAGAGACCAATATAACGAGCATGCGTGTTGAGCATCTCAGTGAACGGGGTAAGTAGTTGAATAATCGCATGTTTTAAGCTCCCCCAGAGTCTGCCGCTTCATTTTTAACAATTTCAGACTGAGTCTAGCACTAGTTCACCGCACTTTTGAATTAGGTAACTTGTCATGGCTTCCTCCAGTTGTGGTTTGAGGCCGTAGCCTAATGTGCGGCGAATTCTGACAGGTTGTTTAACCAGTGTATCCTTCGACTCGTGTACCTCCACACGAAACTGTGTCACGTGCCCACTGGCCCAACCAGTTGGTCGTGTATTCTCTAAACGCCGTGCGTGGCCATCGGTAGGACTGCGCACTCTGTCATGTGTAAGAAACGGCCTCCGAGGGAGAAGGTGGAGCCTTATGATTAGCATGCGGTTTCAACAGTCATTTAGGCTAGACCGGACTACTGTAAAAGTACAAGCACGGCCCTGCCAGTGACGTTTTGCATAACCAACCACCGCTGACTACTTTGATTTCACAAAGGTCATAGTAGCCGCTTATCCTGCGACATGGCAGTACATTACAGAACATGTAAATAAGTGGATACCTTACTTTTCGTACTCGAAGGCGCACGTAGCAGCCTTAACTTTTCTCAAAAAACGACAGTGCACCTTGTATGTATCGATTAATTCTGGTTACTGACTTCGAAGCGATTTTGTATAGTACATGGCGCTGCCTTACTCCGCACTGTCTTTTTTTGAGAAAATTAAGGGCTTTTAAGTGCGCGTATAGTCTGGAAAATACGGACCATTTAGCAGTAGAAATAATAGCATGTATAACACTACCTGATGACGGAAAATAAACCAGAAATGGCCATTGTAGTGTCCCACTTCTTTGCTGGTAATGTCCTTCTGCCTATATCCTAGCCGCCTCGCGGTGGAGGCTCGAGGGAGAGCTGTAATGGCAACATGGACGGACGAGTTTGTCCTCTGTCACATCGGTGTACGCGTATCTGCTTCTGTATGTATTATGACTTGGCCGGAATCGGCCTGGCAGGCGGTCACCCGTTGGGGACCTCTGTCCACCACATGAACTTTGTTTAATTCGGAAGCCTATTCGATCGGTGTTCGCACATTTCTGAGTGAATATATATATATATATGTGTGTGTGTGTGTATGTACATAACATCATGAACTAACTGTGGTGTTTGCTTCCTCTTTGCTTCAGCCACCGCGTTTTGCGCCACTCCAGTGTGGTTACCTGCTTTGGGTATATCGAATGCGATCGCATTGGATTGGCAAAAAGAGCCATGTCAGAGTGGAATACTCTACTGGTGTTATTTCATGCCCTCCAGAACGAGCATCGGATCCCCAGATTGCAGTGCACTATCAGAATCACAGTTCCACCGAGCAAGTAAATTTGCAGTATCACCCTCCGCAGAACCGCAGACAGTCCTCCTCACCCTTCCTTCTCAACTGCACATCCCAATTGCCCTTCAGCTTTGCCTCCCTGGGTGATGATGACTTTACCATCCCCCTGCCAGCCGCCCGTCTGACCATCGTTCCTCAGCTCTCGCGTGTCTATACGGTACTCCAACCGAACAGCACGCTCTGCATGTACGCAGCCAAGGAGGACGCAAAACCAAAACAAGAACTTCCCGTCCTGGGTATGCGTTTGCTCTATCTTGTCCAACTTCTTGGCCCACACGACAGCGAGGCAGCACAGGGTGACAGTAAGCGTTCTTCTTCGACCGCCTTTACAAGCCCAACTCCAAATTTGTGTGATTCGTCCGGTATTATTCAGCAGCCTATTTCCTCCGTATTCGGGAGCGACAGGGCGTCTATCGCCTCCACAACCTCCTCCTCATCTACCTCCACTTCGGGAGAGGCCGATGTGCATACTTCGGGTGCTCTGTTCAATCGTCTGCAGTGTGGTAACCGCAGCAGCGACGTTGCTACGCTGCGCCATGCGGCCAATGCTGAAAACGGCCCCAACCTGAAGTACAAAAGTACTCGGCCGCCTAAACGAGTGGATGAGGAGGCTTCGAAACCAGTAGCGGTGACAGACACGGGTAGTTCTTCCACATCCGGCTCCTCGCCGACGCCCTCTCCGACGGAGCTGGAAATCAATCGACTGCTCTGTCAGGACAGCGTCTTTCAGGGGCCAACAGCAATGCCTTCAGTTAACGGTCACCGTGACAAGTCCGCCTCCATACGACAAGCTTCCTGTGAGGATGCGACTGCCGCCGCTTGCGGCGCCGAGGAGGATACGGGCACGCATTATGTGCAGTCGCATCCGACACCAAAGATTTCTGACGACGCCTTGGCCGTCCTGACAAATACTTGCGGCCTGCTTTTGCTGCCTTTAAACAGTGACTGTATTGGCCACTACCTCGAGGCTCCCACGGAAGCTGTTCGAAATGAGTAAGTTTGCCCCTTTCTCTGCAGCAGCAGAAGGATCTATCATTCCTTCTTTCGCCATCGTGACGGGTTCTTTTGTTGTTTCTGGGTTTTTAGTGCAGTGGTTTAGTTCGCATTCTCTCTCTCTCTATCTTTCTCCGTCTAGTGCAGCTACTTTTAGTTTTTCAAATGCTTGCGTTAAAATTCCCGTATTAATTTCACTGAATTCGTTGCACCGGAACAAGTACATTAGGCAATTCTTCGTCAGGCCCTTAACTTTGCAAAACAATGAAAATTTTAACGTGTGCAAAAATCAATAATTGTCTGAGGTGGGCACCTATTGGCCCCTGCGGACTTTGTCAGTCTGCGCAAGTAGGCGAGATCGGCGTGCTGGGTGAGCGACTGCCACTCGTGGCTGGGAGCGATGTGTTATCGTCACCTGGCGTCGGCGTCGGCCACGGGAGGGCCAGGGCTTGGATTAGAGTTTTCTGACAGCACATCACTGGATTCATTAGGCGTATAGCGACTGCGTCCGCTTTTGCCAGCACCTGTTGGCGTAGGCTTTTGGAGAAGTTAGTTGGTATCCGGTAGACAACCTGAAAGGCTTCATAAGTATCGACTCAGTGATTCATATCGACAAGGTGTGCGAGAATAGAGCTCGAGATCGATTTAGTTTCACCTCTACTTAACCAGGCCGGTACGTGTTTACGTACTCTCTTTTCCAGGCCTCCCTCTGCAGCAGACGGGTCTCTCATTCTTTTCTCCGCCATCATGACGGGTTCTTTTTTGTTTCTGGGCTTTAATTTAGTGGTTTAGTTCACATTCTGTTTCTCCCTCCCTCTACTACAACTACTATAGTACTTCAAATCCTCGCGATACAATTTCCGTATTAATTTCACTGGCAAAGGTAACCTATGTAGCCCCTCTCATATACCCCCTAGTCCCAGCATTTGTCCTACGAAAACGGTGGTTATAGGTTGTTGGGAGCAGTGGGGAAATAGGCTATGCAGGAAAAGAAATTTTTAAAAGTGTAGTCGAAGTTGTTTCCCGCGGCTGCTGGGGATAGGATGTTGTGCATGTAATTTGAAGGTGTGAGTGGCGCATTGAGCCGCGGACTTTAATTATCTAACTCCAGGATGGCAAGTTAGACCTCAGGCTAGTTGAGGTAGATGACCTAACTACCATTTCTTTTTTTTCGGAAATTTCAGGACACCTGCAGTTTGTTAATCGGGGTTTTTTGGCAATGCGTTAAACGATAATAGAGATATAAATCAACAACACTTCTAAATGCAATAAAATAAAAATGCATATGGCAAGTATTAAAGTATATCCCACGGCGTATCCTTATTCCTCATCCATGAAACCCTATAACCACCGTTCTATTAGGACACCATTCTGGGACTAGGGGTATATGAGGGGGCTACATAAATTTGTGTTGCCACTTCACTTAATTCGTTGCACCAGAACAAGTATACCTGCTCGAAAATGCCATGGTAGTCACTGAGAGGAAGTCGTAAAGTTGGTTCGCGCTTAGGCTTCCATCCATTCCCCAACTGGATTCAGACGTATAGGGTGGCAACATTGTTCAGACCCTTTAATTCCCGATAGCTAAGTGGTTTTTCTCTTGCCTTATTACTTTGCACCCATCGTCTTATTGGATAGCATGTTATAACTGATGTTCCACTGGATCAGTCGTCTTCTAAGAGCCAGATGCTACTGGATTCTGGCCTTTTATTTTAAAATATCCGACTTTTTTGGTCGAACATGTGCGTGGGAAATATACTTAAACAGCCAGCATTCTTGGAATAAGTTGTCTGCTGTAAGACAAAATGAGTCCATTTAGCGTGTTCCAACGGCTTTTTCAGAGTACTGTTGTGGAATCTTTGGGTCACCCATGAAAGCACCGTGGCTGGGGATGACTGTTATTTTCTACGTCACGAGTGACGTTGTTCCTGGTACGCAGTACTGGCCTGCATAATATCTACCTAGCTCGCTCGCTGTCATTCCCTGAACCCACTACTTGTTCTTGCAAGACGATATCAAGCTGACTCGTGTTGGACGTGCGCTCAATGCTTACTCGGCTATTAAGCTCCTGTCCATGTCTGCTCCAAACACGCTGGTCTCTCCATGAACGTGCATTTTGTTGTAACTGTTGCCAAAGCCGATATGTCACCGCCTAATTATGCCTCGTGTGAGTCCCCCAGGGAAGAACACGACAAGAAGAGAGCAAAAGCAGAAGTCCTTGAGCGTAATAGGTACAACATATTTAGGCTAACAAACGCGTGTAAAACAATATCCATCGGGCCAATCAGCTTCTGTCCTGACGTGACTAGCTGCACGATTAGCGTGTGACTCGGCGGCAGGCTGCAGCTTAGAAGTTAAATTATTGATTAATTGACTGCCAGTCGCGTTCGCCGCGTGTAGGCCGATCGATAGCCTGCCGTGAAGGCGGCTCACCGTCTGTTAGGCTCCTCCTAACACATTTCACAAACCGGATGGCCACCTTTATCAACAATGACCTGATGTACCCCCAGGTCCTCGTATTAGAGGTATTCAGTCGATTGGCAGCCTTCCTGTTTACTGTTTTAGCTAGTGACAGGAGACTGCAGTGGATCGGCCTTCCCTTTCTCTTTCTCTCACCTTTTGGCTTTGGTTCAAGTGAAGCCAACCTGAAGTGACCTTGGCTTGCGCTGCATAAATCCGCTGCCTAGCACGCAGCAAACACCTGTATGGCCTTCGCTTACGTTCACCAGCACGGTCTACCGCCGCCATACTTGCGACGAACCATCCATAGCACACCTCTGTTGGTGCATAGGGGCATGTGGGCTACGATCCAGAGTCTGCCCTGACGTCGTTGCTTACGCCTACAACACAGGACTCATGCATGCATGGCAGTGTCCTTCATGCGCTGCTGTCACTCAGGGTCAAGTGGGTTCTTTAAACGCTCCCTCCGTCGCATGCTGGACCATAAAGTAAACTAGTACAACCAGCTTTATGCTGAGATAAAGAGAATAGACGATACCAATCAGCAGTTGTGCCTCCCAGATGTTTGTTTGCACCTTTAAGCTGCGTACAATCTCTCTCTCTCTCTCCTAATTTTCGATGGAGGAGATATGGGTTATATGTCTAAATACGGAAGTTCGGACTTTGCCTCAGAGCCTGACCGCATGCAGAAACCGAAGAATACCTCTCCCATCGATTGATTAAGTCCGTTCGGTTATTTGAAGCCCACTAGGTGATAAGTGTTTCTACATTTTACATTGTCGAGGTCTAATTATAATACTGCTTTCATCATCCCCGGAAGCGAAAGAAGAAGACGGGGCAATCTCTGAGACCAGGTTGTATTTATGTCGACGTTTTAAAAGCATTCTCGCTTCCATCGATAGAGCCTAGTGTCGATTAAGTCTGTCTAACCGCTAGCTGTACCTAATGCCCGCGTGTTAATAGATTGTACCGATCGATTGCTGGTGGCACACAAACGACTTGACACACCTCAAGGAGGCGCCCACGAGGGTGCAAACAATTCACACAGCCACCGGCAATCAATCGTTACAATCGATCGACACGGGGGCATCTAGCGCAGCTAGCGTTTAGACAGACTTAATCAACACTAGGCTCTGCCGATGGAAGCGAGAATGCTTTTAAAACGTCGACATAAATACAACTTGGTCTCAGAGATTGCCCCGTCTTCTTCTTCCTCTTCCGGGATGATGAAAGCAATGTTACTACTATTCTTTAATGTTGCCGCATATTTTGCACAACGGTTTTCAGATTGGAGCACAGTGCGACCTAATGGCAGCGTCGTGGATTTCACGAATCCTAGCCTGGGACGTACCTGACTAACCCTACCATGTATTTTTTTCATTTTTCCGATATTTCACGCCGTACCTTTTAATATTACTGGATGATATTTTACTTGTTTTTTTTAGATGGATCAAGCAAATGCGTGCCTCTGTCATCAATTTATTTACTCAATGCAATGACTCCAAACCCGAGGATGGCTGAATTAGGGTTCCTTATATGCCCTTTTATTATTTTTCCTTACTTTTGTACATAGATTGTGCCCCACATACACACATGCCCGTGTAGACACTGCTCTCTGTGTGTTGATTTGCTTAGCTACTCTGCCCGTTACCGCTCTCTTCCCCGCTTTGCAATACAGTGTGCCTTACAGTGCTACTTTCTTTTTCCTTGTGATTTAACTCGAGTCCATGTCATGGGTCTACTCAACCCGCTTCCGCTGCGTCTTTCAATGTTTCTCTTCTTGCTCAATTTGTATGTACACCTTCTTTGCCCAACCCCCGTTCTCTCCCGGACTTAAATGTAACCCTCCACCAGCCGCCGCTCTCTTCCCACCGGGAGATTTGTGACATTGTCCGCTCATGTTTTGATTTGTAACTTTTGTTTAATTTTACAGCGACAAATCGACCGCATTTTGAAAAAAAAATAAGAATACGTGCTCTTCCGCCCTCTCTTCCAAAAGTATAGACGTGGGTGGATTAGTTTCGTGACTGCAATTGCCATCACCGGAATGGCAAGTCAATCAAGTTGCGCCTAGAGCATTGAAAGTCGGGTCAGGACTTGTCGGTCATCTATTTTTTAGCCCGCTTGGGTGGCATTTCCAAAATAGCGGATGTCTTCTTCGACATATCCTGTCGGCTTCTCTGTCCTAAAGGTTATTTTTGCCCTCGAAACTGCCATTTTTGTTCTTATGGGCGTTATTTCCTGTCTGCAATATTTCGACTCGGAGCTTATTTGCTATGGGATGCCAATGTGATGCTTATGCGTTATCTTTTTTATATGGAAGAAGCATCATGCTGATGGAAACAAGCATCCTTCAAATGAAGCTTCTCAGGAGAGAATTTGTAGCGTGAAAATGAAGTAGAATGTGAGTTAATCCAAGCCCATCTAGATTGGGATTGGGTACAAATCTTGAGCTTTGTAGTCCATGGTTTTCTCACCGGAGTAAATGTGTTGGTTTGCTGACGTTTTGGACAACTGAGCTGGCTGTGCTTTGTTCTGAATATTCGAAAATATGCGAGGCCTAGGTAAGAAGACGGGAAAACGCTCTCTGGGACCAGTTTTTTATTTACCTGACGTTTCGAACTCTCGCGCGATCAACAAATTAAAACTTGCGGCTGTATGTGTTGGCTTTGGGCTGATCGATTTTTCTCCGCTCGCTTTTTTTGGCACAGCTTGACGGCAGTTGGTGTTCTGTTTCATCCCCACGGCGGAGGATGCATGTAAGGGCCGATAGAAGAAAAAATATGCGAGTTCCAGGAAGCAGTTCAGAAGAAGATGCGACCAATGGGACACGAGTTTTATTTTCCTGACATTTCGGATTCCGTCGAGAATCCTTAATCATACGTCATACGTGCGCGGCTTTCGAATTTGAGCCACCCATTTTCTTTGCTCTCCATTCACGTAGGAATTTGTTATCCTATACCATCCTCTCTAATCCTCTGCTGTGTTTGGCTGCATTTGTGATCATGAGGTCATATCTACAGTACGCTGCTACCTTTTTAAATGCACGAAAACAAGTTATTTTATCTACAACATATCACCATCCCAATATTTGTCAAATGCGGCCAATCTGTCGCATATGCAATTCACCAACATCGACAATTCTCCATAGCATGACAACGCGAAGAAAAAAGCGTGTGAAGAAGTGGAAATGGAGAGGTTTAAAGCCGATCTGTCTCCATAGTTGATGTGAATGTCGTAAAAAACTTGACTTGTGGGTATTACATGACCTTTTACCGAAATCCAACCCTCGACCTCCCCGACGGTGGTTCGCGGGCAACGTGGGGAAACTCACGGCGAACAGAGGGCAATGGCAGGTAACACCGGGGACGTCATCTGTAACAAAATTCCCAAGAAACTTCATGGACAATACGAATATCACGAATCTCAATACTGCTACGGCGTCCCCGGGAAGCGACGCGCTCCGTGGTCGCCTGGTGCCCGGAATGTCAAATATGCAAGCCAGTACCCTAAATTCGTGACACACTTTGAGCATCGGTTACTGGAATGTGCGGACATTGCTTGATCCCAGCCGTCAAGCACTTCTAGCACGCGCATTATGGGACTATAAAGTAGACGTTGCCTGTCTGTCAGAAGTTCCCCCCCAGACTCTGGAACGAGAGAAATCAAAGTCCGACAAGAGGATGCTGAGTACGTGCTCCTCCACAGCGGACTGCATGGGGTGGCAATAGCCATGACAAAAAAGGTGCATAACATTCTCTTAGCGTTTGAGCCTATCTCAGAGCGGATTGCCACAGCCCGCTTCAAAGGCACCATTGCAAATATGTCTATGGTTGCCGTTTATGCCCCAACATTGCAAGCGGATGAAGCAGTTAAGACGGAGTTCTATGAACGCCTTCAAGCTACAGTGGCCAGGATACCCCCTAGAGACTTGCTCTTCGTCGCTGGGGACTGGAATGCCAGGACTGGCCCTTGCGATAAAATCTCAAGACACGTCATCGGAAAATACGGACTGGGCCAACGTTGCGACAATGGAGAACGATTGGTAACATTTGCTGATTATAACCATCTCGTCGTTACAAACACTCGTTTTCAACACCCCCATCGGCAGTTGCTAACATAGTATTCAAACGATGGTCGAACGGCAAACCAGATAGACTACATCTTAGTACGCTCAAGGTGGACCACCTCAGTATCCGACAGCCGATAATTTCGAGGTGCGGAAGTTGGGTCGGATCACGTACTTGTCCGTGCCCGCTTTAAGCTCCGTTTGTCGAATCGAAGTAAGAACCTGCCCCCAAAACGTGTCGACGTTATGGCACTATCACACACAGAAACCCGTGTAGCGTTCAACGAAAGTCTCACTGCCCGGATCCGAGATAAATCCAATGTTCGCATTGAACCTCCAGATGACGTCGATAATGAAACTTCGCCCGATACTCAGTGGCCACACTTGAGAGGCGCGCTACAAAGTGCGATGAATTCGAGCTTGCAACAACAGGAAGTACCGAGGAAGGACTGGATCTTCGCAACCACCCTCCATCTATCGGCACAAGCTAGACTCGCTCGGTTGTCAAACTCAGAGAACTACCGCTCATTGAGACGCCAAACTACGTGATCAGCAAGATGCGACCGTTAGAACCATTGGACCGAGTTAGCTGGCTCCATGGAATCAGCTTCAAACTCTGGTAGCTTCCATCAGCTCTATTACCTTTTACGTAAAGCATCAGGCAAATATAAAGGGCCTTGCACTACCTTTCGGGATAACTCGGGTCAAGTGATTACTGATATGGCTGGCAAAATCGATCGATGGTGAGAGCACTTTAGCGAGCTACTGGATCCGCCTATACGTTCATTTGCGAACCTACAGCTATCAACTGGAATTCCATACGGTAGTGACTGCGAGGCACCTACGAGATTTGAAGTGGAATCGGTATTACAACGATTAAAAGTTCGGAAGGCAGCGGGTGAAGATGCCATCCTAGCAGAAGCCTACAAAACTAATTGTCCTGCTTTAACGGAATCACTTCATCGACTATACTCGACTATATGGACTACCGAAGTCATCCCGACTGACTGGTCATTGTCCATTATTTTACCGATACCGAAGCGCGGTGACAGGACATTATGCTCAAACTACCGCGGCGTCAGCCTCATAGATATAGCCGCCAAAGTGTTTGCGACCATCCTTCTCCGTAGATTTTCGACTGAGTGCAATCTTCGTACTCGTCCTCACCAAGGAGGATTTCGTCCAGGTAGAGGATGTATTGACCAGATCTTCATCTTACGCCGCATACTAGAGCACAGACATCAAAACCAACAGATCACTACCGCCTGTTTTATCGACTTCAAAACCGCCTTTGATTCTATCGACAGAGAAGCTTTATGGCAAGTCTTGCTTGCTGACGGTCTCCCACCAAAATTGCTCAATCTTATCAAAGCTTATTATGGCACAACATCAGCCCGAGTAAGAACCCTTGGTGAAGAGTCAACTTATTTCCCTCTGACTTGTGGAGTTCGACAAGGGTGCCCTCTTTCTCCAGCTCTCTTCAACTTCTTGATCGACTGGGTAATGCATCAGTCAATTCTATCTGACAGTGGACGTGAAATCAGCTCTGAATTCAGAGTACCTGACCTGGAATATGCCGATGACATTGTCGTCCTCGGTAAAACTCCTCAATCACTACAGCCAACGCTAGACCGAATCACCGGCTTCGCGGCAACTGTTGGTCTGACAATTAATGTGCGCAAGACGAAGCTCCTGACTACGTATCTGGGCGCAACACAACCACTGTTTATCAGCGGTCAACCCATTGAAGAAGTTAGCTGCTTTCGCTATTTGGGCTCGAATATGCTAGCCAATGGACAGGCCAAAGACGAAATCAAGAACCGAATCGCGCAGGCTAGAAATGCATTTAGGCTGCTAGCCAGACCACTCTGGTCTCGCTCAGACATCAGTTTACGTACTAAGCTGCTGATATACAAAGCATCAATCAGACCGGTGTTAGTATATGCCTGCGAAACATGGCCAGTGAGAAAGGCAGACATCCTATCGCTCGAAATCTTTGATCGTTGGTGTCTTCGACGCCTCTTAAGAGTCTTCTGGCAGGATCGAATCTCCAATGTTGAGCTATACCGCAGATGTTTCAAACTACCAAGTCTAGCATCGTACAACCAGCAAAGCCGATTGCAATGGTTTGGCCATGTTCTGCGCAAACCATCGACGGACCTCTGTAGATTGATCGTGAACCCTTCTCGTAGTACAAACTGGAGATACCGACAAGGCGGTCAACTGAAGACATGGCTCAGCACCGTTAAGTCGGACGTTGAACGGATGGGCCTCGTAACCGTTTACGGCTTGCGACATTGGAACAAACAATGGGTTAACATCTGTGAAGAGCTCGCCTCTGACCGCCACCAATGGGCCGCTACTATTCGGGACATCTGTGAAGCCGATTCATCCAACAACAGGAGCTAATCGGATCAAGTATCAAGTAAGTAAGTAAGTCCTTTTAAAATGACCCTTTATTTACCTTACCATCTGCTTTTCATGAATGGAGCCATTTTTGCTGAAAATTCAGGTTTTTAAAATCCTCAATATAGCATTCTTATCTTCTTCTTAGTCTGAATCATGCGTAGATATGGGTGAAAAATGCAGAGATGACAAGCTTTTATAGTTTTTAGCGGTCATCCGCGTTCGTACTATAATCATCCACTTGCGCTTGGCTTTTAATTGGTGCGGTGATGGCTTGATACTTCGGGTTCGACTCGTTAATTGCCGCGATTTCATTGTCCGTGTCGGATGCGGGCTTTGTAATTGCGCGACAATTATGCTCACTGTCGTCAGAGTTGTTGTTGGGCCCGGCCCTTCCCACGTGAATGATTCTCTCGCTCAGGCAATGTCTCCGTACGCAGTCTGGGAGCGGCAAATCATTGCGCTTGTTGATGGACTGGGGGTCTGAGAACCATGACTCGGGCAGCTCGCGGTTTACGCAGTCGTTACCTCTTGCGAGAATAACGGCCTCGTAAGATTGGAAAATGTTGCCAGGACCCGTCGAGTGAGCTGCAACCTGGGAGTTGGCGTCTTTCTTCCTCACCGCCGCTGCATGCTCGGCCATTCGCGTCCAGAGTTATCTCCCGGTTTCTTTGACGTAATTGCTTTGTCCACAACTGCACCAGATCTGGTAAACGACTCCAGCTGTTTCCTGCCGTGACAGTGGGTCTTTCGGTCTCATGACCCGGCGCCTGATGGTTGTTTCAGGCCTGTGCGCAACTCCAACTCCAATTGGGGTAAGCAGATGGATGACCGCTTCCGATACATTCTTCACGTACGGAAGAGCCTGCCAAATTTTGAGCCAGTTGGATGTGCTTTCTTCTCTCGTTTGCGTATGCATTGGTTTAAAAAATGCGCAAGTAACCACTCACTCTCAGTACCCTTCGGCGATATTGTTATTCAGCAACTTTGTCTTCCACTTCGCTGCGATTTGTATAGCACCAGTATAGTGCTCTTACGCAGCTGCGTTTTTATATCCCATTCTCCGACAGAGTATGAAAACAAGAGGCGCTCGTAGTACATGTGGTTTTACGCTACATTTCCTGAAAAGTAGAACTGAGAGTTTGGTTTGGCTTTATGATTTAGAGTTATGATGAAGATGTGGATTAGCATTCAGCTAACTGTTAAAGTTAAGAGTTGCATTAGGGTTAGAGCAAGAGAAGTTTTACCCTTCCCAAAATAACGAAAAAAGTCACTTGCACAACGGAGATCGTTCCTATTTCCATGCCTTGTGGCAAGGCACGTGAACAATTTCGACTAAAAGATCTTTTGTTAGTGAAGCTACAGGTGTAAAAAGTCGAGATTAGTAAGTCAGGGAGAGATCTGGAGAAATGCAGTTTTGAAAATAGGCAAAAACAGCAGAATTTATTGATATCAATAGCAAGTTCCTTGCTGTTGCCAGTGATTCTGTGAAATTTACCACTGCTGTGTGCCCTCGTTATCCTTCTTATGCAACGACAAGAAGCAGCTGATGAGCTGTCACGAAATTCGTCGCTATTAATGAATTCTGCTTTTTAAGCCTGTTTTCACTTTTTACCGGGGAAAAATGCTTCAAAATGCAGTTTTGTTGCAAAAAAGCTTCATATCTCTCTTCTATCTGCTCTCCTTATTTCTGGTGTGTTACATAAGGATCGCATTTTTGCTCTTGTAATCCCTTTTGAAGGTGGGTCCTTTCCGTATACTTGAAAATGAGAAGAAGACGACTCGATCGCTGGGACAATGCTGTTATTCGCCTGACGTTTCGACATCCATCGCGGATTCGTAATCAGAGACATTAGTAGAAACGGGTCTTGAAAATCTTAGGCGTGACCGTCGTCATTTGTGTTTGACGTACTTGGTTATGCAACAAGCTTACCTTCGTTCGTCGGCTGTCAGTATTGCACCGTCCACCATTTTTTTCGACGCCTTGTCGCGTCAAGGTTATCAACATCCGTTTCCAACGCCTCGAAAAGCGTCTGCCTTGTAGTCCAGATAACACCCCTCACCTACTGCTGCAAAAACACGAGAGCGTCAAAATAAACACAGCTGATCTTGCCTCCCGTGACAAAACACATACACAAGTGGAAACAGCTGTTTACAACTCTGTCCTCATTGGCCTACAATAGAAACCAATAGAAACTCTCTGTGCATTTCTTCTTATGCTACTGTGAGGGGCTCGATCTAATGATTGTAGCCTCTACGATTCAGCTGTTATCATTGTCGCGATATCTATTACTACGTGGCTAAAAATTAGCATGTTGGGTTTCCAAGGCTGCTCAGACCGCGAAGCAAGGACCACGATCGCTGGAACAAGCGTTGTATTAGCCTTATGTTTCGGACTCTCACCTCAACGATCGTGTCTCTTTATTTGCAAATACTTCCTGAAAGTCACCTCTACGCTTCTACTAGCTGCCGAGATCACTAGGCTGGTATCTTTTACATTGTTTAAATCTGTTTACTTAAAATAATTAAGTAACATTTATTAAATAATTATGTTTCAGCCTCGAAGACGTAGACCGAATTGGACCGGAGGCGAACCCTATAATTCAGGCACACAAACCTACAAAACATGTCCACCAAAATCACTGGGGAAAAAAGCTCACACAAAAACGCTAATTTTTACCTAGATTTCGGAAACAGAACTATCAATTGAAGATCGTATTTCTTCATCAACACGAGATAATGCCGATTAACAGTTCAAATTTTCGCATGCAAAAGTAGTGGGCTACACAAGAATCCCAGCTGCAAAGCCTCATTGATTCGTCTGCTTAGGTTGGCCACTAATATTGTCGGTGGCGTGCCTTCGCTATCCCGAATTCTGCCCGCAGTCTTCTCCCCCCCCCCCCCCCCTAAGTGAACCGAGCATTCTTATTGTTAGAAATTTGGGCAACAGTAGCTTATGTAGCCCCACACATTAAGCCATACAGCCTGCATGTTTTCCCACGAAGACGGTGTTTATCGGGTTTTATGGGCAGGAAATTAGAACACGCAGTGGAATATACTTTGATAAGTGCTCAATGCATTTTATTTTACCGTTTTATGAAGTGTTGTTGATTTATATCAGTAGATTTACCTAATCTTTATTACCATTTAACTTATTGACTTTGTAACTTACCATACTAACAGCCTAGGTACTTGCTAAAAGGCCCAGATACGCGATTAGAAATTAATTTCTCTGGAGATTAAAAAGCTGAACATTTAACTTATTGCGGAAAAAACCTGATGATAAAATTGCAGGTTTCTTGAATTTCCCGAAAAATTGAAATGGTGGTTAGGAGTTTGTCTACTTCAACTTACCTGTGGTCCAACTATCCGTTCTGAACTTAGATTAGTATAGCCCGCGGCGCCAAGCGCCACGCAAACCTTCAATTTACATGCGGAACAACTTACTCCAAGCGGCCGCGGGAAGCAACTTTGACTACATTTTTTCACTTGACACTTACTTATAAAAAATTCCTTCTCTGCCTATCCTATTTCCCCACCCCACAAAACTCAATAACCACCGTTTTTGCAGGACAAAATGTCGGGACTAGGGGTATCTAAGTGGGGCTACATAAGCTACTTTTACCGAAATTTGAGAGGAGAGGCTATCTAGTATGTTAACAGAATTTTCAAAAAATGATTGACCGCTTCGTTGCCTGATCCAACGAACGACTGCTGTTGTGCTTTCGGCTTTTTCCTAAAAAAAAGTGTCTTTCCCACTGACAGTGGCAGTGTATTCGCTGTAATCTGGTTTGGACGCCGGTTGGCGCACAAGTATACTTGTAGTGGCTCCTAGCAGCCGCATTGAATCCAAGATCAGCCTCTGACGCATGGCGCCTTTCGCCTGCGCGCCCACTACCGCCTGAAGTCAGGCCTCACCGTGCCTACGTGCCCACGCTAGCCTTCGCCCATCTCAAGGTCGCGCCACGACCGCTAATCTAGACATTATCCGCGTGATTGGCTGCCGTAACAAAGCCTGCACTGACATTATGGTGATCCTTGACGCTCTCGTCACTTCGTTCCACGCCGCTCCAGCGTTAGGATGCGCTCTCCGTAGTCAAACCCTTTCCATCTATTCTCCGTTCTTCTGTATGCAGAATAAACTATTCCTATTATTCTGGCCTCCGTCGACTTCTCCTCTACTAAGGAACCTTGGTGTGAAGATTGCAGTTGCTAGGGTTTAACTTACTTAACCCCCTGCGATATACTCTCCTCCATGTTGACAGATCGTATGAACTTCGTGCAACCGTTGGCGAAGAATCCTACAAACCGTTGCATGTCCTCCTCTATTGCGGTGTTTAGCGTACAGTCATCCGTAAGCAGAAGGTCGTGGATGCGGGCCATGGCAATCCTGATGATGCTTTCAGACGACGAATATTGAATAATTTTCTGTCAGTTCAGTAAATGACGTCAAGATCCAACCGCTCCTCACGGTAGACGTCTACCAGCATGGTCGAAAATATAAAGTGGAGAAGGGTGGGCGTGAGGATGCACCTCTGCTTCAATCCATTGGCGACTGTTAACGCTTACGAAATTGCGCAGTTCTCCTTGACGTGAGTTATCACTCCATCACGACGGTGGCGCACGATTTGTAGGAAGAGCTCTGGACGCCGAAAGTTCAGAACTATCTTCCGGACTTAACCACAGTTGACTGTGTAGAAGGCCTCCATTGTGTGCGTGTATGTGTCTTAGCCTCCGTTGTTTCGACAAAGATGGTATCGATGTGGTCCGCATCTCCCGGAACTTCTGTGGTTGGTGGGCTATGAAGATAATGTCAATGGTTCCCCGGCTCATGCGAAATACACACTGACTTTCTGATAGAAGTCCCTACTCTAAGCGCGTTTTCGGTCGACTGAGGATGACACTGCTTAAGTATTGCCCTCCGACGTTGAGGGACGAAATGTCCCTGAGCTGGTCACAAAGTTGTAGGTAATATTCGCGATTGTATATAAGGACGATGGCCGCGTCTTTGAATTACTCAGAAAATATTCCTTGTCGCTACATTTCATAGAAGAGTACATCGCAGGGGTTAAGTAAGTTAAACCCAAGCAGCTGTGATCTTCAGACTATGGTTACTTAGTAAAGAAGAAGCTGGTGGTGGCCAAAATAGGAGGAATAGTTTATTGTGTAAACAGAGGAACGAAGAATAGAAGGAACGTGATTGACTACTGAGAGCACGACCATCCACTAGAGTGGCGTGATCCAAAGTGAAGTCTGGCGGCCGAGGATGGGGAAAAAATGACATGTTCGAGTGGTGCTCGGGCAGCCGCGAGAACCTAGACGCACATGTGTGTGTCCGAGGGGAAGTAGGTCAAGTCTCTGCAGGTCAGCACGTCTGTAAGCACTGACTGAGGTATTGTATGACCTTGAGGCAACTGGCCTTGAACAATGACGCTGGACAAAGCAATGGAGGGCGTCGGCCAGCAGAGACTTGACCTACTTCCACTCGGACACACGCTCACACGTGCGTCTATGTTCTCGCGGCTGCCCAAGCACCACTCGAACATGTCCCTTTTTCCCAACCCTCGGCCGCAAGGTCAGCTTGTCTAGCAGCCAAAAACGCTGTGCTAGTAGAATTCGGCCAGGACTGTGTCGGATCCCGGTGCATTCCCTCTGGGGATTTGGTGCATGTCCTTGAATGTTTCGGAGAGGGCCGGCAGAAGGCCCAGACCATTGTTCGTTTTCATATGGAGAGTATGTTGATGGAGATATCGGAGATTATGGAAGGTCGAGTTAGTACGCTTTTTCAGTGCATAGCCCAGCGATTCAAAATTTTGTGATTATTCCGTGATTAGTGCTGATACGTCGGAACTTAGCAGTAGAGCAGCTAATTAGGTTGCGGGGCGGAAGATCTTATTAGTTGGCGCAAAGCAAATCTGCATTTCATCGTAGTCCGCTAATGCTTAACTTTTAGATCAATCCACGCATTTTGCAGCTCCTACAGAGGGTGCTATATCAGTCGATGACATCTAAAGCAACACGCTATGTTTGCGTCACAGTCACTATCAACATGCATATCACGTGATCCCAGTATTCGTTTGGAACACATTTCCTAGCCCTTTCCTCCGCGAGGGGCTAGGCCATGCTGTCCCTAGACGCCTGCCAACCTCCAGTATGCATCACGGTTCAGCTTAGTCATTGTGACTGCCCTTAATACGCGCTCTCGTGTGAACGACCGCACCCTTTCCACCTCTTGCTCAATGTTGGGCGCTTCCTACTAACACATCCATTCTTGACTGTGTAAACGCCTGTGCGTAACCTCGTGCAGTCTTATCAATTACTTTCAAGGCTGCATAAGACAAAGGCAGCTAACGGTGGCCGCTTGGATGAATGTCGCCAGACATTGCTTTGGACCCGACCCGACTAGGGAACGGATACGCTTTTCCGACAGTCAAATCTCCTACGTATTTTTTCAGTGTTTCTCTACAGAATAAACTCTTCCTGCCACGTTGGACCTTGCAATGCATTCTCTCTTCTCCTAAGGAACCAGGCCTGGAAGATCGCAGCCGTTAGGATTAAACTTATTAGCCTCAACTCCACACGATAAGTTTGGGTCGCCTACGGGATTGCAGGTCGCCCTCTCCGTAGGAGTTCTGGAAGTGGGGGAAGAAGAAGGAGAACAAAGTTACCGGGTGTTTGAACATAAACTACACCGGATACCCTTGTCTCGTTTAGCTCGCTGGCCAAGGCGCTTACCTGAGTGTAGCCGCTACGTAGAGGCTTACTTTGAGGAGCCACAGAGCGGAGCTGGGTGCCCTTTAAAGTCTGCGAGGAACAGCTACTAGCTGCACAGTTTGCTATTTTAATTGGACATGCATACACCCCGGATGTGCAGTATGTGACCTACTTCATGAAACATGATGATCAAAATTGAGATTACTAATGTTAGGCCAATAACCCATCTTTATGGAAAAGCGATTGAAAAGGCTTAAAACCGTAAAATGTTCGCCAACATTCCGAGGACACTCTGAACCTCGGCGGGGGTCTACCATCAGCAAAAGATTCGCACACATTTGATGGAAGAAAAGGTCTCTGGTATGCTTACGATCGCATCTGCTAACTACACAAATTTAATGGGGTATGGATTCGGTAGAAACATCACCGTTGCTTTCTATTCATAACTAACTACTTATTTTGTTTTAGTAAACCTGTTTTCTTCTGTACGTATTCAGTATTTACCAATCCATTGCACTCTCCACTCAGAAACCCGTAGCGTTCTGTGGTTGCCTTTAATTTTATTCGTTTTTAATAGTTACTTACGGGCCTGTCAACGTGTAACCGTATGGAACCTTTTTTTTCCAATGAGGTCTTCATCAGCGAAATCAAACGAATTCCTTTTTGCCATAATCAACTATCTTGGACAATATAAAAACGGAAAAAATGGTATCGACTTCTCACAATAAACTTCCGTAACACATGCCCGGACATGGCACACTTGACTTTGTGCCAGACTTCATATAATACTAGTTCTGGGACGATGCCTACCTGAAATATCTGTAAAAGAAATTGTTTTTTTTCGCCCCTATATGGTTTTATTTCGTCACTTATTTGCATGCACAAACTTTATTTACTTCTAAAACTTGATTCCATTCATGTGATACGAGTTTTATTGTTTTCAAAGTTTTCGAATTTCTTAGGAAAAGCGTTTTTTTTTCGAACCACCGAACGAGGGCTTGTCATACTTATTTGGAGAATCCATTGATTTAGAGATCGTTCACTATTAATTTGGTACTTTGCTAGATGCATTCGCATTGCTTTCCGATTGTTCGGGGATTTGTCTTTAATTGGGGATTTCAACGACAAGCTGAACTCGACCCCCCCAAAATCAGTTCACGAAGGAGCAAGAGAAAGACTGTCAGTCACCGTTTCTCGACGTGCTGGTGTAAGGAAAAATCTGTGGCGGACTCAAAACAACAGTGTACGGGAAGGCGACGAATACCTCGTGTGCTCTGAGTTACCATAGCAACCACCTAGTCTCCCACAAACGCAGCTGCGTGCGAACAATATACCGCCGAGTAGAAACCCTCTGCATTGAACCAACGGACAGGAAGGCCGAGGTCCAGTTGCTGTGGGAACGCTTTACGATCGATAGATATTCTGACAGTTATTTTTTTGAGAACTGCAGCCGAAAAGCCAAACGAAGAAAACAGAAGGGGCAGCCAAAGCCAAAATTCTGGTGAGCAGTACCTCATGCAGCTGGTATATCCGAAGAATTCGCTCGACTGGTCAGCGAATTAAGGATTGGCGTCACTCACAGGCTAGAAGCAACACTCTGCAGGCAACTTTTGAAGCTTACGGATCCAATACGCGTTAACCAAAAATCCTGTGTCTGTTACCGGACCGACTGTCTGCGTGGTCAAGCCAATTATGTTGGCGAAACCGGCAAACGAGTTCGCACGAGACTGCACGAGCGCGAGCTCGCCGTGCGACCGAGGGATAAACTTTCCCCGGTGGCCGCCCACACATCCTCGCTAAGGTACAGTTTTTACTTCGAAACTGGGAGAATACTAGGTCAGACAGACGATCGAATTTCAAGCCTGTTGCAGGAACCATGGTACTCGTAGGAAGATTCTATTAATAGGCATATCGATCTCGCGGCTGCTCATCGGACGCTGTGCAAACCAATCAATAGCACTGCTGAAGGTCACTCCCGTAAGAGGCGGCCTAAGTATGCATTAAGCTGTACAGTCCTTTATGTCTTGACGGTGGGCTCGTACAGGAGTTCGAAATGTCGGCCAAGTAAACAACTGGGCCCAGAGAGGGCCTATCGCGGTGTGTTAAGGCTGCATAGGTTAACCCCAACGGCTGCGATCTTCTGGATCCAGTTCCTTAGGAGATGAGAGAATTCATGGGAAGGCCAAAGTGATAGGAAAAGTGCATTCTGTACAGACGGAAAGGAGAATAGTTAGGACGACGTTTTGATTGCTGAGGCGCACGTCCTTCCGCTAAAGCGGCATGGCCCGAAGTGATGTCTAGCGGCAACCACCAAAGGGAGGCCTGTCCAGACAGGGTGAGGCCAACTTACTAATGAGACTATTCTAGTTACGCGTGCAGCTCATTGGTCGGATTGAGGTCAAGCAAGTGTGGGTTGCGGCCAGAATGGGGGAGACGGTGCGTGCGCTCGCTCAGTTTGCGCCTGGCCCGGGGCACGCGGAAAATTGCCTTCGCGCAAGGTCCTATGCCCCAAGTGACCGCTTCTGCGGCGTCAGGAGATAGGAGGGCGTCGGGCAGAAACAGCTGCTGCAGGCCTTCCTGTCTTTTATTTACCGTATATTCCACACTATAGGGTGCACTATCCAGGAATGGTTTGTAGTGGGCGTTAGCGCCTCTGTTGAAAGCCATGATTGCTAACTTATCACGCCGAGGCCGCAGTCATATAGGATTTTAGGTTAAGATGGTTAACCCTAACAGGTACAATCATTCAGGCCCTGGTTCCTTAGGAGATTGGAGAGAAGACGGGGGAAAAGCGACAGTAGAAGGAACACTGCATTGTGTACAAGGGTTAGGAGGAAGCTGCCGCTGCGTCCGGTATGGTATCTGTTCGGAGGGCGCGTGAGCCGCCGTCTCGATCAGAGGCGATTTCCGAGTGTTCGATAGCGTAGGATTTCAGTGATGACCGAAAAGGGGTCATAGTCCCAGAGCGCTGATTGGACTACGCGAGCCCCAGTCGGCTAGAGCAAAGGTCACGCGTGCGCTTGTGGCCACTGCACGGTCGACTGGGCGAGACCAACATTTACTCTGTTAAGACACGTCAGTGGCATCTCGTGTTTGGAGGCGGTTGGCTGTAAGACTGTCACAGTCGCTCCGACTGCCTGCACCCTATCCGTTTCTCGCTCAGTGTCCTCCACGACTTTCTAACATACGCTGTCTCGGCTGCGCCCACACTGCGGCTTAATCTTGCGCGGTGCAATCAATCACAGGCCGACGCACACAATACCTCAAGACGGTGGCTACCGCCTAGTGACACTTGGAAGATTCCTGCTCAAGCGGGACGGACTTAGGCAGGCAGCATCGTTGGCAGCTGTGACGACACCACGATCTCACAGAGACCTCACACTCAAACGCTATGCCAGAGTGAGTGACAACGTTCTCCTAACTCTTGTGTAAACAATACATTGTTCCTACTACTCGGGCCTTCCCAAGACTTCTCACCTCTCCTGAGGAATCGGACCTGGAAGATCGCGGCCGTTAGGGTTAAATCTCAATAGCCTTAACTCCTCCCCCGAAAGGTTTATCCACGAAATTTTTCTTTATATAAAGTGCACTGGACTAAAAGGTACATTAATGGAAAAATACCCCATGTTCTACTGCGTGGATGATAGCCTTGGGTTTGCATTCCATGTCGTAAATATATCCCTTGACAGGGGCTATTATGGGGTCCATGCACACACTGTAATATTATGGTAAAGCAAATTTATATATCTCCACGATGCTTTTAACTGCTAATTAACGCAGCGCCGTTTACCAAATAAAATCGCTTCCAGGTCAGTAACCAGAGGGCATCGATGTAAAACGTGTTCCGAGTTATAAGGCACACTTATCCCTCGGGAACCCTTATTCATAGGGAATAGTAGAACAGTCTGAGACATGCGCTGATAAGGGGACTGTTAAGACTGTTAAGGTTAACCCTAACGGCTGCGATTTTCCAGGCCCGACTCCTTAGGTAAAGAGAGAGAAGTCTTGGGAAGGCCAGAGTAGTAGGAAGAATTTATTCTTTACAGAATGAATTTGAGGAAGTTAGGACGAGGTCTTGACTGCCGGAGTGCACGCCTAGCCGCCAGGCGAGCTAGGTTCGGAGTCATGTCTGGGAGGAGATATTCGAGCGGCCACCGTTGGTTGCAACGGTGAAGGTCATTGGTTGGACCGCGTGAGGGCTTGGGCGCGTTAGTAGGCTGCGCGTCAGTTGCGCGTCTGTCAGCAGCCACGGCCTTGAGGTTTGTCCAGACGGATTGAGGCCACGCCACTGTGGGTTGAGGCCAGAATGGGGAGACACGATGCGTGCGTTCGCTACGAGTCAAGGTCGCGCAGCAGTTTGCCTGACCCGAGGCATGCCGTTAACAGCAGTGGGGCGCAGGGAGTCAACGCTCATGGGTTTCAAAAGTGGCACTAACGCCCACCATACACTGTTGTTTTTGAGAAAATTAAAGACTTTTTAGTGCGCCTTATAGTTCGGAAAGTACGGTAGACATATTTCATTTGTTGGTAGTCTTTGGAGGGCGATTAGTTGCAGAACTGTGCCTAAGAGAAGCAGGGTAGAAGAAAACAGTCCAAAAGTATGCAAAACGATTATTTCGTTCGTCGAACAGTATGAAATTGTAATTCTTCATCCATTAAGAGAGCATTTGTCGACGTTTCCTAAGAATAATTAGGTAGAATACGAAATAATCTGAGCATCCTGACAGAAACGTATAAAAAGTTCGGCAGAGCAGATAAGGTACGAAGATTAACTTTGGAAATCCGTAGTGTTTCATTTATTACACCGTTTGCTGCATATGCTGTCCATTGTCTATCTTATGAAATCTCATAAATCTATCGTGAAAATTCCTGACGTAAAAAATGTCACTGGCAACCACACTCAGTAGGTAGGCGT
>JAYGXS010000002.1:80390003-80403909 GCA_036362985.1 Ligula intestinalis | reverse complement strand
AAAGCGTGAAAGGCCAGATTGTTATAGACAATTCAATGTAGTTTTTAATGAGTAGAATATTAGAAATGAGTGAGTGACTCCCAGACAAGTGAAGTCTAGCAATGAATGGGCCGGAGTCCAGAGGCGCAGTCCGGCAAGTAGATCACCGGGTCCGGACAACTACAAGCGAACAGTAGATCGTCGGTCCAGGGAGTGACTGAGCGTCAACAACTCCCCCACAGTAAGCTCCTGGCCTTGAGAAAATATAAGCTAGTGAGCCAGACAGAGGGTAATCTTGAACGGGATGCTTTAAGATAGTCTCTCACGCACGCGTGGTGGCCATGTCACACACGGCCTGTCCCCGCGGCGTTCGAGGAAATCATGGCTTAGAAATACGAGGTCTCTACACGTTCTTGCATCCAAGCCGTTCAACTATACTAAGAGGCAGTTGCTTGCAGATCAAGAGTATATTGACAAAGTCACGGTACTGTTAAGTTCCTTTTTTAGAAGTGCGGTACACACAGTTCCAGATTAATTCGATGGCTAGCAAATAAATTCCTCCGAAACCCGGATGACCGTCCAGGGTCGCGTGACCAGATAAGGGCAAAACGAGGCAGTTCATGGATAAGTTGATGACTTCTACAGCACCGGGTATAACATGCGGCGACCAGAATAATGGGTGCTAGCTATAATTCTCCACGCAAGTCCCCTTTAACGGGGAGGGGAGGAGGAGAAAAGGAGAGGGGCAAGACGCTTACTCAGCAAAAATCCAATGGTTACCTGTTCACCTGTCGTGTGACTAACTGTAGGTCTGGGTGCATGCATCTCTGTCGCAGTGATACGGGTGCAGATGAACAAACGCGTCTCCCATGACAGACAGACAGCATCAACTAGGCGAGTTGATTTGATACTTTCTAGGCTGAAGTCGGAACGTAGGCGATAGTCAGGTGATATCTAACCCAGCCTATGCGGCGATGTAGGTGGGCGTGACATATCTCGAAAATCAACGCTTGAGGGCTTACAAAATCACGGTATAAATCAGTCGGGCTATTAAACCAGTTGAATTGGCGTGGGATTGTGGGAGTCTATGTAGTTATTGTGCTCGGATCACTACAATCGTCAGATCGAATTTCAGGTTAGTAGTAAAGGGCAGAAGTCACCAGAAAATGGGCTTTATTGTGCACAGAACTCCAAGTTGCTGTTTCAGGCGGCAGTGGCCACTGGCAAAGCCAGGACTAGAGTTGACTGCCCGAGAATGTGTCATAGTGTGTGTTTTGAGAGATATCAGTTACTTCTACATGATTTTGAAGCGAGCTCAAGTGGGGTGTGATTAGTGTGTAGCATTGCCCGAGGGGGTGTCGCGTGCAGGGGCCCTGCTGCGTATTCAAGTAACTCTGCGGCAGTCACGACTATCTGGGTGCACGCGTGTGTGAATGATTGTCAGTCAAGGGTCTTGAGATCGGCAAGTCGCAAACAGCTGTCTACGAAGCCACGTGACGTTGAGACAACAGGCGTTGAACGAGGAAGGGACAGCATTGTTTGCCATCTGCCACAGCTACCCGTCAGACGCAAAAACAATGTGAATGTGTCGAACGTGAGTGTTATAACCTTGCGTGAGCCCTTTCATCAGCACCAGTTATAGCCCCCGGTTGTATGTTAGGAAAGGAAGGCAGATAGGGTAGCAGAGAATAGTGTTTACTAAATCTGTCTCTGCTTGTACATGAGCTCTGTCTTCTGTGTGGCCGGCAGCTTGTCCTGTGTCCGTCAGCAGCGTGTGTTCTGTCGTTGGTCTCGTCTCAAACACAGCAGGTCTCGGTAACAGAGTCTCGTGTCGTGAGCAGCCGAATGCCGCCTCCAGTCGGTGGCAGCGTATTAAAGGGCCAACAGCCTTTGTTCCCTATTAGCCCCTTTGCATGGGGAGTCCCCAGGATGACATGTCATAAGGCATACCAGTGAAAGCCGGGGTGGAAGAATGCGTCAGTATAATAGGCTCAATGTTGTCCTGACACAAAACTGGGAATGTTGAAAATTTGAAAATTAATCGTGGTAGATGTGTTATCATGATGGGTGCATGAAAATGGCTCACGGATGTTGTTTCGTTGGTAATGGGCGGAGGAATGTCTCGTAAACAGGAGAGATGTGATTCGATAGCAACACATTTAGATGAATGCTCCAAATAAATTGATTGGGGTTTAAACTGGATTGGTACGACTTATTTTGAGGGAAAACGTCAAGCTCCATTCGCGACAGGATGTCGGCAACCGCGTTTCCCTATCCATATGCACGATGAGTGATGCAGGAGAAATATCGCGATGTGTGCGGTCAGTCGCGAGAGGCCAAATGTTGTAGTTTGCGGCACCTGCGACTGGTTGGCCGAGAAGTGAGTCGAGACATGCCATCACGTGACATCATGTCTGACGTGTCGCTGGAGTCGCAGGTACTACAGGATCACTCCGAATTCCATTTGTAAAATATACGAGTCCTTATTCAGGATAATCCCTCAGTGCGGGTGTGAGTCATGACTCAGCCAACCAGAAGATAAATATCGTCGGTGAACAGTCGATTCATGACGAAAAATTTACAACGAATAGATAAAAAAGTTAATATTTTAAGTTCGGAGGGCCTCGTTATTACAAACTTAGTGCTGTGGAAAAAAATGCAAAGTTGATAAATGCTGCTCTGCATGAGCAACCACATAAGTGGATAAATTCATGTCCACCAACATATCGTCATTTTAATATCATAGTAAACACTCTCTGAAATGTATGATGAACTAAGGAGGAAGCGGTGAAAAAAAACTCCTACCATTAAAGC
The DNA here is from genome assembly GCA_036362985.1 of Ligula intestinalis. NCBI lineage: Eukaryota > Metazoa > Platyhelminthes > Cestoda > Diphyllobothriidea > Diphyllobothriidae > Ligula > Ligula intestinalis. The sequence continues at coordinate 80,401,116 of JAYGXS010000002.1, read as the reverse complement.
GGGGGCAGAGTTCAGCTTCTATAAAATTAAAGAGGTTGTTTGGTAGTATTGATTGAAGTGCAATGAGACAGGACTGTTGATGAGAACGTATGAGGGTTGGAAAGACTTTTTTTCGTTGGAGAAATCATAAAGCAGCAGAGTCTACCGTCCATCACCGTAACACCACCCGATTGGCCTCATGATCAACTATCAGGGAGGTGAGACAGGAAGAGTTCATCGCGGACAACAGGGTCGAAAGGATGAGGGAACGGTAGAGGTCACGTGATCATCACCGAAACGCCGGAGATGCGACCTTGTCGACTGCAGAGTCCAGGGGCGAGCTGGTGAAAATAGCAGAACCACCACGAGCATGACTAGAGACCTTGAAGCCCATCGTCAGGGTTGTTAAACAGGGAACAGAGAATGGCAATAATGATTGGATAGAGAAGGGGACGAAACACTACTGCAAATATCACTCTATAGAGGAAAAAAATAGACAAATATGGAAAACAATTTAATATAAACAGAACCACCTCAAATACCAGGGGGCCCTTTTCAACATCCAAATTTGTGTTTTCGGGAAGAAGCTGGATAACAAGGACTTTATATCTTCTGAAGTTAAGTGTTTGCGTAATTTGGCTTTAAAAACTGCTAAGTTAGACGCTTCGAGTCTTCTAACCCAGAGAGATGTCATGTTCGCGAACTGGCATCTCTCCGTATAAGAAATAGTGGATCGAGGAAGAGCGAATATTTTTCGAGTAAACACCCTTTGTACGTTGTCAACCTTAAGGCGGTCAGAAGCATTCATTAGACCAAAGGGGGGACAGAAGTACTCTAGGGTGGGTAAAACATACATGCGATAAAGTTTTAACTTTATTTCCATCAGGGAGAAATTATGTGATATAAAACCACATATCGGTGCAGCCTGCGCAGATATTCGATCTGCATGAGGCGATAATGCTAGTTATTTGTGAAGCTTAAACCTATGTCTTTTATGGTGGATCTTTCTAATGGTGAAGTATTTTGAAAGACTAAGGGGAAGAGGAAGCTTGGCGGGACCGAAACACATGAAAGTACACTTGGATGGAGAAAATTCCATCTGCCAGGTAGCACTCCAATGTATGAGGGAAACAGGTCCGCGTTTATTTTATGAACGCATATATTGGCCTTGTCCTTAGAAAATGAGTATATGCATTTAAGGTCATCTGCATAAATGAGATGGTGTGAATTTTCATGATATTCGAAATTTCACTTATGCATTGAATAACTGTACAGTAAGTTGGAAACCGAACTCCTCAAATGATTTAACAATGTTCTGCGTCCACCGGAGCGTGAAATAGTCTGGAATGGTAGAAAGATCATCACTGCTTGATTACGGAACTCACCCGCTTGGTTGTGCTTTTGAAGCTCGATATAGAACCCAATAGCTGGTCGCAAAACGAGCAGCATTCGAGTCGAAAAAGACACAGAAACGCAGTGGCACTTGGAAAAGTTTTCGTCTACGTGAATAGGACAAAACAAAATCGGAAATGCGTTCATTGTTTAAAAGACTATCAGAAAAACAAGGGAATCGACGACTCAGGTAAGGCGAACCTCTTATCCAACTTATGCACGTGTATACTGGGAGCCGCCTTTTGATGAGGAAGTACACCGATATATTGTCACACCTATCGATACAATAAACACAGTGTTGTAATGACCTCCCATTTACGCCCCGCATGTGGTCAAGTGACTGCAAGACTCCAGCGCGCCAAAGCCTGGCCTACGCTGCCAGCCACCATGTGCGGGCACACGAAAACGACTGTCAAACTACCCCTGTCGGGCACGACCTATTAGCACGTGCGCACCATAGGCCTCTTCCAGTTCGGCCAATCACTTTAAAGGCTGACTAAAACAGCGACCGCTCTCGGTGAATGACTGTGATGACTGCCTACGCTCTGACACTCCAGACCCGACACACTAGAGAACAGACAGCAGTCGTCCGAAAGTCGAATCTCCTCCTACCTGTCCTCCATTCCTTCTGTACAGAATAAATCTTTTCCAACAGCCTTGCCTCCCATGACTTCTCTTCTTCTAAGGAACAGGGCCTGCAGATCATAGTGACAAGAGTTTACTCTATTCACCATAATATCTTGACAGTTACAGCCAAATATATCGTCTGTTTCGGATGGTACGTCCGTGAGTGTTCTAAATGAACGCGCAGACCGAGTGGCCTACCTGCTCTCCAAGAGCTTCAAAAACTCGATGGAGAGTAAAAAAAATTTGTGAAACAGTCACCACTTAAAGAAGTTCAGCACCATTTGCGTTCGATCTGCGGTGTTAAGTAACTGGTAAGCGGCGCGAGTGTGGCGCAAAAATTTATTCGGCATATTGCTGTAGTGATTCCTCGTTTCGCGTCAGGCGAAGTAACAGTTGGTCAATCGCTTGCTCGATGAATAGGGTCCGCTGAAAGAAGCGTTGCGGTTGCTTGGAAAGCACCAACAAATAAAGTGGCTTGACAAGCCAGCATCCAGCGGCTTATCTCTTTGGTGTCAGCCGAAGATTTCAGCTGAGTTCGTTCTAGGGGATGTCGCCCAGGTAAAACCGTAGGCCTCGCACACACTATCCAATGTCTTTGCTGCTATTATAGGAACTAAAGCACGGTAATGCACGATTATGCAGTGGCAGACAGGTTATCGATGCATCGCGTTGTCTTCCACCAGCATAGCACCGGAGATGACAGGCAGTTCACTTACAGTTATTTCACATAATCTTGATCAGCAGTATCCATTTTATACGCGTCTTCTTTCATATAGGAAACATCCTTAACGCCCTTCTGCGCATCCGATGTCACAAAATAGTGATTTACAGGTACCAAGAGAAAGTATTAGCTATAATCAATCTCTATTTTAGTAAACAATGAATAGAAAAATTCATCTCCCACAAGGGAACAGAAAAGAGTCAAACCAACAGGATCCTTAGCCTTCACAGTCATTCATAGTTAGTGGAACTGGGAGAACAGAGGGGTAGAATCCTTGTCCTCACACACTTGCAAGAAAAGCAAGAAAAGAAGGTACAAGACTCACGCCAAGCCACTTACAGGAACTAAACAACCCACAGTTATGAGGTTAAACAAAATGTTCGTTTTTCTTAATATCTGCCCGTCAAAATAGATCATCCATTTAAAATTGGGTCCCATTGCAAATACGTGAGTATCTTATTGTTTCCGAGATGACCAAAACATATTATTGCTTCTCTGTCCCACATTACTGAATTAAAAATTTACATTAATTTTTTTTCTCACAGTGCACCATCATTGACGAGACCTGACACTTCAGTCGGATAATAAGAAAAATAAGTTATTCTGAGCCATCCTGATTCATATGATAAACTGTGTTCACGAGCATTTTGGCATTAATATGTTCTTCCTAATAGCATCATTGGAGAAGTTCAGGGGAGAAAAATATAAATTTCGAATTTGAACGCGGAAAACGCTGAGTAAGACGGAAACAATATCTACTACATGCTAGATGACCACGCAAGACTGCTTCTTACGTCTTAACAGTCAACATACTTGGCAATTACAGTTAAGGTCTCTGACAACAACACTAACAGTGATGAATACCTAACCTGTCCTAGAAGCTCTCTAATTCAGTTTATTGAAGGAAGAAGGCTTTGGCCCCTAAGCTCCCTTTTCATATCGAAAACTTTAACAACAGTACACGAAAAATGTAGAGTTAACATCAGCGATACGCATGAGCCACTCGCAAGCTACCGCTAGTGACACAGTGTTCATCATATGTACAACTTTAAGGAAGTAAAGTTAAGCGAACGAACGTTTTCGATTAATTCATCATCAGGGAATACATTAATATAAGGGAGGGTAGAGTTAACGAAAATTTTAGGCAAACCAAGCAGTAGTAACAAGGGGGACAGAGGGGGGAGAGGTGTAAAAGGATCAAGGGGGGGATCAAGGGGATCAGATTCTAGTCTTAATTGGGGACAGAGGAATGAAGGTGGTGGGAGAGGGGAAGGGGAAGGAGTCAGACAATTAGTTAATGTCATCCAGTGGTCCTCGTCTCAGGTTTTGTTGGGTTGTGTGAGGACGCAAGGTGCCAACGTCTTGAGGCTGTGTCGGTGGCCTTTGGATGCTTGATGCCGCTGTCTCATCATTGTTTCGCGGCAACTGTTTCTCAGCAAATTACATTCGAGTTTGTAGTTAAATGTCGCAATATTTTCCGAAAGGACCACCTCATCAAGGAGTCTGTTCCACGCTCCAATGACCATCTGTGAGAAGGCGTCCCATCCAACGTTTATATGGGCCGGGTTCCTCTGCAATTTAAAAGGGTAACTCCACAGGTGGTCCGTCCGTGCCAATTCGAAGAATTCATCAACTTCAGCGAGTTTTCACTCGTAAAATATTTTCTTTTTCTGGGTCTGGTATGTGTTATACAGATAGATGTAAATTAGCAAACATTAAATTTCTTTGGGTAAGAAGACTCGAAGCTGGTATATGCTTTCTGTTTCGCGTTAACAATAGTTCTAATCTCCCACAAATTAACGCTCTCCTTCTGGTAGACCGACCTTACGCCACTCGTAGCTCTTCCATGATAATTTTACCACCCCGTAGCTCCACATCTAAACGTTCTCGCTTTTTTACCTCCAAATATGCTTTTATTTGGAACAACCTTCCACTTGATATTAGACTGTCTTTTACACTATCGATTTTTAAAGGCAAATTATATAAGCATTTAAATTGAGAGGAAATAAAGTCGTTACTGTCTGTTTCCTTTCCAAACACGCAAGTTTTAGATTTTGAAAAGGGTCCTCCTGGCATCTGAAGCTCTTCCCAGGATACTAAAATGATTTCTAAATATGTTAGCATTTTTCTCTGCAGAGTCAAGCATCACTTCCAAGGGCTGCGAACTCTTCTCCGTTTTTGCAACCTTCGCTGTGGTCTTCGAGATTGGCTCTGGAATCTGGTGGGTCGCAACTCGATGATGTTGCCTTGACTTCTACTGCCTTCGCCTGTTGTCCGGGATGACCCCTTCTTAACTCAACGATATATTATATTTTCCCACGACCATAAACGTCCCGAACCCTCAACATCAGGCCCCAAACTAACCACATCAAACCCTGTTACCTATTGGGGCATTTTTTTCCCAAATTTTTTGTGAACTCGGTGGCCCGCTGAACTCATCCACCGATTTAGGTGTTTTTTTTTTAACTGCCGATGACAATTATTTTAAAAGAGTTCACTGTTTATCATCATTATTTTTATTTTCATGATAGCACTAAGTTTGTAACGACAGGGCCCTTGGGCCTCAAATATACAAATTATTATTATTCTAGGGGCACACACAGCCTCTGGCAATTCAATAGGTTTAAATGAAATCGCCGCGTAGTTGTCTATTTTAGTAAGTCCAGCTTCGTAAGACAGATGAGCAAGATTACTGAACATCTTCGTTGCCCTCGCGTGCATTCTTTCCAGTTGCAGATAATCCTTCTTAAACCACGGACACGAGGCCTAGACGGCATACTCCAAGTGGGACCAAACGAATACTCCGTAAACGTTTAAGGAACACTTCCTTATCGATCTGAACAAATCCTTGTCTGTCCAAAAATGACAGCCGCGTCGCGCGTTTAGCTGCTTTTAGACACTCGGATGATGGCTTAAGAGATGAGGCTATTTGAAAAACGATGTCTTTCTGTTCGACAACGCTTGAAAGATGCTACCCATCGAGAAGGTTTTGGAAGAAATTATTCTCCTTGTTCGGCCTTCCAGTACGGAGCTTTTAAAATCAATACTTAATTCCTTCGAAAATTAAGACCCAACGAGCCAACCAGCAGCTAAGTCGATTGAAACTCTCTTGAACTGCTTGCCTTTCGGCGTCAGACCTGATGGCACTCCAGAGTTTGACATCGTCAGCAAACATGATGACACTGCAACCCAGGTGCTCGGCACAGTCATTGATATAGACTAAGAAGAGCAACGGCCCACAGACAAAGCCTTGGGGAAATCAGTTAAAACAGTGGGAGATTGATTTCGAGGCTTCGATGCACACAATTTGTGATCGCCTTGTGAGGAAATCTGTGATCCACTTCAGCAGGGTTCCTCTTATTTCAATTTAATATACTTTATACATTCAAAGTTTATGTGGGACGGTGCCAAAGACCCTCTTGAAATGAGCGTAAACTACGTCAACCATAAAGTTTGATCCAGTGTGCAAGTCTACTGCTCACGCAAGAGGTATAGGTACGAAAATCAAGAGAAGTTTTGTTTGAATTCCTGCTGGAGTCCTAAGAATAGGTTTTCCTCCTCCAGGAACTTAATTGTAGTCTTCTTTATATCGTTTCTGTCACCTTACAATAAATGCAGTTTAGGCCGAAGGGCTGATAATTGTTGACCCTCGTTCGAGTCCCAAACTTGAATATCTGGTATATATTTCCCTCCCTATATTCACCCCTAATTCGAATGACGAACGGAAGATATGCGATAAGGGATTTGCGAGCTAGCTTGTCAATTCTTTCAAGAACTTAGCTGGTTTATTTTCTGGACCGGATGACTTTGCTTCTTTGAGGTTTTGCTGCTCTCCTTCCACTGCAGATGTCAGAAAGTATAGAGATTGAAACGCTGGAGAAGCGTTTAAAACAGCACTATTTACATATAAACATCGGAAGGTCCGCTCTCCTAGTGCATACCGAGACAAAGAACTGGCTACAATCCTCGGCTTTCACGTCATTTTCTATGACTTCAAGGCCATAATCAACCCTAAGTACGGTGGCTAGTTCCCCGTTTTATTATTCGACTGTTAGTAAAGCTGAATAAAATGTTTGGTTGATACTCATACTGTCAGATAATTCTAAATTCATAGTTTTTCCTTGCCTGAATATCAGATTTTAAAATTTAGTTGCCAACGGAATTTATCTAAGAGTAATGGTGACCCATCTTCCCTGAATAATTTCAGTTTCTTATTTTTATTCCTCAACTGTCTGTTAAGGTCTCATGTCAGCCAGGAATGCCTACCAGTAGTCTTTTGTACCTACACCCGAAAACAGCACTGAATAGCTCCAGTCGTTTGCTAGACCCCCTTGAGCAAGCAGTCCCGATCCATGGATGTCAGTTCATTCTTCATCAAATTAAATTTTGCCTGTTTCAACCACATCGGTACGCAGATACCTTTCCAATAAAATAAGACTATTCAGGTCGGGAGCCATTAAGAAAAATCCGTCCTCATGGTGGATTTCATGCAGTAAAGAAGATTTTATGGTTGTTTCAGTCCATTTGTGAAAAGTTCAAACGTAGCTCGGTTGGTAAGGGTTCTGGCTGTACTAAAGCGTTAGGGTACCTGTGGGGTTTAAAGCTCAGCAAAGCAGCGTATTATTTTAAATAGGCAAGATAAATTATTGTATTGGAGTAAATTTAAGAAACTGACAGAATGATTGCTAAGGATTTTCCTCAACTTATTCACCATCCTCACATAATTCCAGTTACTTGCAAGTAAAGGAACTCGTTCACAACTGGAGGGCATTAAATAACAGAAAAAACGGAACGTTACTTTTTTTCAGTGCTTAGAATATCTTTGAAGCTATTCATAATGTTTTATTGCTTAATCACTCATTCCTTTACTGCTGCTTACAAGCAAGGCTCTGACCTCAAAATTTGTTTTATCAATATAAAAACTCTATTAAGGCTCTACCCGCTGATTTGAGACAAGACGCAGGTCGCATTTGCCGACCCAGATCACTAGCTAAAACCGAAGCTGCTGGACGGGACGATGTTTCAACTTCTTTTTATTCTCTCAGGTTTGCCTTGGATGTATGGTTTACACTGCTGTTATAGTGGTTTTATATTCGACTTCCCTCAGTTTTTCAGAAAGTTTAACTTCAGACTACCGGTAAAACGTCATTTCCTGACAAGTGAATATTAACATAGTTCTACCGATTTGCATGAGGGATCTTTGCCAAGTCTTTCAAAACTAAGTGTTGCTGAGTTATCGGAAAGAAATGGGGTAAGTTCTTGGTTTATTTTATAGTAATACAATTGTACTTAGTTCTGTGCTAGGCGAACCTTGATAACATCATATAATTGCCTATATAGTAATGTTCTAGCAGCATGATGCTAATTAGTCAACTAGTTCCTGATACCAAAATAATTGCGAAGGTTCAGAGAATAAAAAACCTTTGTAGAGGCTAGTCATTAACAAAATCCATCCTTCTGTTAAACTCTTTATATTCTGGCTAAGATTACCCACTGAAATTGTATATACGTGATTATTACCGACTCATCACTCATCCCTTGACCACAGTAATTGTATGCGAAATAAACTTACCATGTCTATCCGATTCAAGATTGTTGTTGTTGTTTTTGGTTGAATCAAATTTACAAAAAGAAAGCATTCTTTATTTTTATAGTGTCTAGTGTTGATGTTTAATATGATGCGAGTCCTTTATCATTTTTTGCACAGATGTATCGCATTTTGTATAAATAAAGTCTATCGCATTCTGTTTAAATTTGAGATTTTATGCATTGATAGAAGTGCAAGTAGTTTTGTAATTGGCGCAATTGGCTTCATTGTTTCATCTTTTTCTTCCTATTTGTCATGAAAGGGGAGGTATTGCTCTAAAGCTGCGTGCCCGATAATCAGGAAACACCGTTTTCTTCATAAGAGTTTTATTCCAAAGAGACATTTTAAGCTTATGTCAAATTTGTATTCAGAGGCTTTCTAATGGAATAGTAGTCAAATCAGGTGCATTTCGGCACCATTTTCTTTGCATAGCCAGACTGAAACTAACAAAAACTTTCATTGAAATTGCCCATTATTGTATTTTATAGGAAAGATCCCTACTCCTTGACTCATGTAGCATCAACTGATTGCAGTAGGCATAATGCAGCTTTCGTGATAAATGAACAGTATGATCACAATGCGAAGTCACAGAGTTAAGACTTATGGGAGCTGTAAATATCTGTTTAATTTTGAAGCATTTGCTTTTTTCAGCATAGTGGCAGATTCTTCAACGATGCCGGGTGCAGATATATTTAGAGACTGGCTAAAGAAGTGCCGTTACTTTCAGTAGTTAGGCAAGAAAACGGCAGCATATTTAACTGAAAGAGTAAGTTCCAATTTCTACTTAAAATACGTCAGGTAAAGCCAGAAAGACGCCTAATGAAGGATACCTTTCTTTTAAAAACTTTCATCTTTCATCTAATTGCATCTTCAAATATATTTTGATCAGTTATTCTTGGGAAATATTTTACTGCAAATCTAGATAGGATAAAAATACATGCAGAGTAGCCTTCTGAGCTGTCGCTTTTGTGCTTTTGCAAATGCACTAGCTATCAAAGCAAATCTTTGGGTTAAAGTAGATTAAATAGACATTGTTTTTGAATGTTTCGTAAGAAATTGATTTGATGTGAATGTGACTCCCAGAACCATGTAGTTTTTTGGGGTAGTATCAAGTATAATGTGAAAGAGTAAAGCATAGTTTCATAGGACACAACAATAGACGCATGATGAATATTGGGTCTCAAAGGCATTTTTGGTATTTGTAGAGCAAGAAAGATAATTCACATTTATCTCGAGAGTGAGTGATCAAGGTTAATTTCGGTCCTACCGGGAAGCAACTAAATTTCAGGATAAAATAGTAAAAAGTCACTATATAGCCTGGCGGTTTGTTTCCACCATGCCAGTATTTAAATACCATTTTTCATTCTAAAACTAATATTTGGGATAAAAAAATGAAAATATGAAGTTCCCTTCCACACTAATTATTATATATGTAAAAAATGAAAGCAGACAATCTCGCTGTTTCTAGGAAAGACTTATTTAAATATAATCAGTGTCCATTATGACAAGATTTTTAATATCCAGCTGACAAAATCTACCAACAGCTTTGAGCCACGAATTATCGGTAGCTAATTTAGAAAAAATCTGGAAGGATGGAAATGCCAAAATGATTATACACCATCATAGGGAGACGTAAATATCAATTTAAAATAGATAAGGACAAGCCTTTTAATTTAGGAAATACCGCCCTTTAATTGTCACATACTTTGAGATCGAAACAATTAGCTAATTACTCTCGTTACCAAAGCGTTTTCATACATCAATAAATATGACTGGTTTGAATTCAGAGCAAGCAGTTTCTGCTCGTTTGCTCTAATTTGACCTAGTTTTACTCAATATTTAATTATAAACTTCTAGCTTTCATTATTAAATGTTTCAATTTGAAAGAATAACTTAAAATCTTTATAAAATCATACTTTGGTTTTACATATCTCGAAAACCCTAGAGAATAGAATACAGGCGTTAAATACGTTTAAATACGGTTAAATGTATTTTTGTTACTCTAATGAATAACTTTGCCTTTATATTGATAAACTATGCAAGTGGAATAAAATACTGAAGGCCGCTAATATTTTCTACTGTCTTAGAAAGCCAGTGTTTGGAAAATTATTTATTGGTTTGGACTATTAAAATATTACAGCTAAGCCATTTTTATGGCCATCGGTGCCTCTAAAAAGGTAGTTTCTAAAACAATTGAGTCAATTTCACTTTAAAAGAGCCAATAAATGGAACCCTTAGAGATCAGAATTTTACTATAACTGTTCACAAATCCTGATGCATTACTTTTAAAGTGAGCATGTAATGCAGTATATACTGAATAGAGTTTTCACCGAATATTCCCATCTGTTAAAAATAATTGATTGATTTACTCTCCTGTCATCTTATAGGAGCCTGACGCCTGCGATTCGGAGCTGAGCGAAACACCAAATTTACCAGGTAATTGCCACATCTTGTACGATAAGTGTAGATTGCCAACTATTTTAAAATATTTTACGGATATATTTTTCGTATAGGAACACATTTTCTTCGTGTCATGCACTTTAAAATTTCCTTTTGCTTTGTTCATTTGTATGTTTTTATTTACTCTAAACACCTAGGCTCACAACGACGCGTACTCGCAACACCAACGAAAAAACAAGTCCCGGCAGCGATTAAGAAGCAACCACAAAAATTTGTCGATAAACCCAAAAATACGCAGGTTAAAAAGACTGCAGTGCCCGAAAAGCACAAGCCCCAGGCCCCGCTTATAAAACCCAAACCAAAGGTTCCGATCAAACCTGTCAAGCAAAAGCCAGTCGTCCAGCGGC
>JAYGXS010000002.1:80299212-80389903 GCA_036362985.1 Ligula intestinalis | reverse complement strand
TAGAAGAATAGAATGGAAAGAGTGTTGACTCTCGGATGACCGCAGTCCCGCTGCCAAGGCGTCAATTCTGGAGTGACGTGGGCATCAGAAATCGCCGCAGTGTCGGTGCATGCTTTGTTACAGCGGCCAATGGCAGAGCTGATGTCTAGACTAGTGTGGGCGCGCAACCTTGAGATGGCCGGCTAGCATGAGCGCGCAGTCACGCTGAGGCGTATGTGCGCGTCGGTCAAGGACAGTTAGCGCCTATCCCCAGGAGGCAGTGGGCGCGCAGGCAGGCTAAAGACATCATGCGTCAGCGGCTGGTCCTGGGTTCCAAGTGGCTGCAAAAGGCCACTACACCCTGTCGTGAATATATCTGCTTTGGTTAGGGTGATGGCTGCTGTTGTAATAAGGGTTATGGTTGTGTCTACGATAAAGATTAGGTTTACAGTTAGTATTGAGGTTCTGGTCAAGATCTCGGCTACGGTTATGCCTAGGCTGAGGACAGTGTTAGGGTTAGGGGGCACCGGGCTAAAGTATAGGAGTTAAGGTTAAGACGATTAACCCTAACACCTACAATCTTGCAGACTCTGGTTCCTTAGGATATTGGAGAAGTCTTGGGAAGGCAGAGTAGACGGAACAGTGTATTGTTTACAGAAGAGATAAGGGGAAGGTTGCCAATTGGACCGTAGGACTGGGCGGCGTCGCCGGCCGCGACGCACCTGAGCGGAATCCCAAGTAAGGTCTTAGCAGGAATCAGGCCAGAAGACAGAGACAGAGCGCGTTTATTGACAAGGTCGGCCTGTGATTGGTTGCCTTGGCGCAAGGCTGGCAAGGCGAGACTGGGTGTGTTCGTAAGTGGCTCAGACCATTGAGCGAGAACGGACAGGGGGCGCCGGGACTTAGCCCATGTTCGCAGGTGGCATTAGGCGCGCAGGGCAAAGGCGCTGTCCGTCAGATCTTGGGTTCCAAGTGGCTGCTAGGGCCACTACACAGGTGAGTGCGGAAAGAGGGAGTGCGATAAATGCAGCGCAATTCCACTACCTCTTAAAACTAATCCACATGTAAGTCAGCGTCCCTTCTCCACCATGGTGGGCACCGTCAGAATCGACCGTTAAACTATCGGTAGGTTTAGAGAAAAATGACGCGATAGATCAAATCCTTGACTAAATTGCACTGCTTTTAGTGCAATGAAAGAGATTGACCAATTTTAGCACAGATAAACAACTAGGTCGGCGATTTGGCAATTTGCTTTCTGCGGGTAGACCTTCAGCACGTCCCACAGACCTGTGGGGTACGAAGTAGTCCGGACGAGTAATAGAAGATAGAAGAACCCCAACGGTCATAAACCAGAAAGTAGGAAGATAAGGCGTGGGAGGCCAGCGTGCTAGGAATAGGTTACTTAAGTGCTGAAGGAGTGGAATATTGGTACGAGGAGATTGACTCTCGGAAGAGTGCAGTCCAGCCGTGCGCGGGCCGAGTCCGGAGTCACAGTCCGACAGTAAGGTCGCCAGGTCCGGTAATGGCCTGAGCGCAGACATTCACCGCAATAAGGTACTTTGTGAACCGGCCTTGGTAAGTGATTGGCCAGTTAGGACAGAAAGAGGCTGGAGGCACGTCCGTGAACTTAACCGGCCTTTGGCATGCTCTGGTGCGCATGTGCTTAGTGCACAAGAGAGACAAATATGTGGCCTGCCCCAGAGGCACGTGAGGAATGTAATTGTGTGGCCTCATACATAGCATAGCATGAGAGGTCGCTAAAGGTCAGCGAATCTAAAACAACTGCCTGTAACGATGCATGGCTTTGGGGCAGCGGGCATTGAACAACGAAGGGGGTGAGACAGCATTGTTTGCCCTCTTTCACAGACCCAACGGAATAAATACCTTTTGGGAAATTAGTAAACCTCACTCGTTATGGTAATGATTCCCTTGTTTTGTTTACCCTTTGGCTTGCTGCATGGCGGACCAACTGTCTCTACGCATTTCCGTGCATATTTTTTACTTTATACAATTAAAATGCGCCATGAATTGGGGCTCGGAAGTCTGCCCACCGACGGGATAATTCGGTCCTATCAAGTCGCAATGGCTGCTTTTTAATATGGCATTTGCGCCACTCCCACTCAGATGGGCTCGGAGTTACCCTTTGTCTTGTTCTCTGTAAAATTTTGATTCATTTTGCGCGGATAAGGCATATTCGGCAAGCGTAGATGGGGCTGTTTAGTTTTATCAGCCACCATGTCCAATACCGTCTCTAGTATTCCTCAGTCTGTCTTGACACCAGTCACAGGTGGCTGAGAGAGCAGGGAGTGCGATAAATTTAACGCAATTCTACGATTACTATAATCTAATTCACTGGCAATTCCATCGTCCCTGAGACCACAGTGCGGTGTGGCACACGATAACCATCACTGTTGGCGACGGCCGAACTAATATGTTATGCGACCGACTTTTTTGTTCCCACGGCGCGCCAATTGTTAACTCTGCTTTCGCGTAACCTTCAGGGTAATACGTTGAATCGAGCCGGCGTAAAACGCCCCCAAACCCTCAGGCCTCGCTTCAGAGTGCGAGCAAACGATGACGGGATTACAAAGAACAAAGTTGCTTAGCTGTCAAAGGTCACTTTTTGCTCGTTCAAGGCAGCATGCTCGCTATTGGCCGAAAGGCCTCCGCCCCACCCCCGGATGTACGCCCCGCAGCCCTTGGTGAAGGTTTACTGCGGTAACAAGACTGTGCTGCTAACCCTAATGCACTCCGTCCCACGCTTTGCCTAACTCATGCAGAATTTCTATCGTGGGAGCAGATCGATAGTTTGCCCCCGGCTAAATGGTTGCGCAGGGATGTCGCCGACACTCGCGCAGCTCATGCCGTATCGGCGCGCTGACTACAGCCATAAATGTCAGCCCTAACCTCCAGGCTCCCGCCGTTTGTCATCCACAGCCTGCGGTGTGCACATCCCATTTGCGTACGGTATAGTTATTGACCAATTTTAGAAACAATTCTTTTCGCGAAAAAATTAACCTTGTTTATCATAGAGCATTTTTGCTCACCCAGCTGACATTTCGGACAGCTGGGCCGACTGACCTTTGTCAGATGTCGCTGAACGGATTTTTATGTCCGCTAATGTGATGGTCTTAGTGATAGTGTTCTCGCTTTGACAAAGGACAGCCGGCTCAGCTGTCCGAAACGACAGCAGAGAAAGGGAAACATTCCGGTTAGCACAAATGATCCATGATTCTGAGCCCGGAATTCTTACTTTTTCAAACTTAGCCTTGTTTATGTTAAAATTAATTAAACTGTGAGCCTTGAACATCCGTCCGTCTCCGCCATCTATGAACAAGAACATTTACAGCTCGCCGATAAAAAACCACTGGCTTTGCTACTAATAAAAGCTTCGAGTCCAGCATCCATCTCAGTTTTCTTCGTTAAATTGTTCTTGCTTAGAAAGTGTCCAGATGGTTGGAAAAAATTGTGGACAGTAGGTAAGCGAGCAGGAGAATATGGATGATGTGACAGTCGCGTATTCAATTCGTTGACTGCTGCACTGTAATCCTGGCGACATGTTGCCGTGCGTTGTCGGGGGCAAAATTGAGCCACGGCGACTCACTTGTGTGGATTTCATTTGTTCCAAGTGAACATATATTTCTTCGAGTTGCCTGCATTAACCCTCTGTTGTGATGTTCCTCTTAGTCTCAAGAAGGCTGTAATGGATAATACCAATGCAAATTTGCATCCGATAGTCCGACAACATTGAAATACTGACGCCAAGCGCCTCAGACATTGCTCCGACACTTTGACAATTGCTTCCAATAGTTCATCCCAACAACGCATGGGCGTCCTCTACTTTCATCGGCAGTACAACAATACCAATAATATATCACTTAAACTTGCTTCACAGTCATGTAAAAACAGCTGCCATCATCATACCTCTCTTCCCGGCTCTCATTGCCAAAACAGAATTTCTGGAACTACCGTTGAACTGTACAATGACTTGTGGACCCTTCATGCCCTGTTCTGGTGATATTGACGGCTGTTCGCGAAGCACTACGACCGAGTTTGAACTCATGCAAGAAAACAGAGCGAATCTCTTCTTTTCTCATGTTCCTTATGTGCATGAGAATTGTACTCTGAAAGAAATTATATGAGAATTATTATAGAGTGCACACCAATTAGGAAGCCTGTAAAACTTTGTGCAAAACGCTGCAGGCATCTCAATTTCTTTCAATTTTTAAAATCGAACAACCTACTACCATAATATAATGGTTGCGAGTGACCCGAAACACAAAGTTTATCCAGTCGTTTAGGCAGTAGTTTTAAGCCGTTTGGTAGATTTTTAGGGTTAGATTAGAACGGCTCGGCATGCGGTCCTGAAAGCAGTGCTGTGGTCAAACATCACGATGGGCTTGTCCCCAGCTGACTAGGGCCAATTGTAGATAAACGCCTAGATTTCTCCAATGCACCTGCGGTAGCGAGCACATATGAATCATCCACGTACTTAAATTCATCGTCATTGTGAAGCCAGTCCCAATCCCACACGCGGCTCTTCTGTTCTTCGCTTCAGCAAACGCTGCGTAAACATTTGATACACGTCACTCTATATTGCCCGTACTCAGTTCAAGACATCACGCGACTTGGGCGTGACAGGCGAAATCTCAAGGTCACGGATGCGTGATCAGAGCTCCTAAGAGCTGATTGGCCACTTTCAACCTATGACGTCTCCCACGCCACGCCATGCCTCCAGCCGGTTTGTGTTGTTTACTCTGCTCGATAAGCGACTTGCCTGCAACCGGACTTCTGTTTAGCGCAGGTTACTCTGGCGACGCAACTTAACCAACATGAGTTAATTGCTGCCTACTCAGGTACCTTTCTGACCGAAAAAACACTCTAAAACCATCGGATGGTTGCAGTGGAGGATTTTCCGCGGACGATGGTGAATTGATTCCGACTTTTCGTCCAAGGTTAAAGTAAAAAGAACCTCTGAATTGAAGCTCCCCGAAACATTCTTAAATAATGGAGAAATAACCGTCCTTTGTCGTATTTAAATGCACAAGGATACTGATCGCCAAGTGACGTTTACTAAACCGGAGTTGGTGGGGAACAGAAAAGACAACGTTCTGTTGAGTCGCTATCGGCTTTGTCAGATACGTCAGAAATCCAGTCAAGTTATCAGCGATTTTCTCACGAATTTGACTCTTGACATCTGGGACTGCCGATGAAAGTAAACGAATCCGAACATGTGATGTTCGTCCAGCAATTAAATGTCCGTTTCTGCCAAAAGAAAGCTCGTGAAAACCCCTCAAAAGAGACTAGGTAGAGACGGATATCGAACCTTCAAGCGAATAAAATTATTGTCCCAGCGATCGAGTCGTTTTCGCCTCAGAGACTAGGTAGTTGTCACGGGATGAGGCCTGTGATATCACCTTTCATCAGTGGACCGCACGTCTAGCCCTTCAGCAGATTAATAGGTCAATCAATTCAGTGATGTGAAATATGGAGCGTGAGTTAAAAACCTTCCTGATCAAAACTGCCCTAGTTGCATCTGAACAGCAATCATCAGCGCCATAGAAACAAAAACCATCCCACTATCTTTTTGGTCCTCATCATGTTCGCTGGACAGCTTGACAGTTTTGCAAGAAAATGGACCTACTTGATCAAGTGCATTTTTACAACATAAGGATGAACACTAGCACTCATGTCGTTACTCTTATCCAATAGTTGAATGAGAGACAGCATAACGAATTTTTCCAGCACACAAGCTATTCAAGTCGCATTATACCGTCGTACTTCTGATTGATCTTTATCTCAGGAAGGTTGAAAAGAATACTGGCTCGGCTACTACTCGTGTAGCGGCATCGTATTCTAAGCCGTGCTTGGCTCGCACGCCTCTGGAGCATGCACCGTATGTCTGGCTCTCGTGTCCACCAGCGCGTGCTTACCAGATTGTGTCAAACCTCCGGTCAAGGTCACGGACTTGTGTTCACAATGTGTCTGTCTTACCCGGCCAATCACTTCCCAATACCAGTTGACAAAGAACCTTAGTGTGGTGACTTTTTACGCTCAGACACTCCCGGAGCCGGCGACTTAACGGCCGGTTGCAGACATCCGGACCCAGTGACCTCACCACCGGAATGCGACTCTAGACTAGGCTCGCTCATGGCTGGACTGCACTCGTCTGGGATACACTTACCCATTTCTCATATTCTACTCCTTCTGTACTTAATTAAATTATTTATAACAATCTGGCCTGCCATGCCTTATCTTATCTGCTATGTTAGAACCGTTGGAAAAGGTCCTATCTTCTATTATCCAGCCGGATTACTTCCCATATCCTACATTGTTGACCTCGACGTGTTCTATATTCTACACTCGCATCAACGAGGTCTCTCTTCAGAAACCTTCCCGCCTCCTTCCGGCTCAATCAAACTTCCGCAATTAAAATCGGCAGAGAGCAGATAGTCAAGCCTGTCTACTGTCGAAGTGGAACACTGTGGGGAACTTATTTGTCGGTCGGTGCACGTGGCCTGATGGTGCCAACAAGTAAATTTCCTTCAGACGGAACTGACTCAAATGTGTGTATCCTGTACTACTTCATATAAATCGGATTGCTGTTAGCTTAACTCCTTACCGGCTTCATGACGGTTCTGAAGTGGGTGTTAGTGCCACTGTTAAAACCCGTGATCGTTGACTCACTGCGCCCCACTGCTGTTGACGGCATGCCGCAGGCCAGGCAAACTGACGCGCGACCTTCACTGGTAGCGAACGCACACACCGTGTCTCTCCATTCTGGCCGCAGTCCATAGTGGCGTGACCCCAATCCGTCTGGACAGACCTCAAGGCAAGACGCACTGACGCGCGACCTACTAACGCGCCCATGCCCTCACGCGGTCCAACCAATTATCTTCACAGTTGCAGCCAACGGTGGCCGCTCGAATGTCTCCTCCCAGACGTGACTCCGGACGTAGCTCGCCTGGCGGCTAGATATGCACTCCGGCAGTCAAGACTTCTAACTCTTGTGTGTACGATAAATTGTCCCTACTACTCTGGCTTTCCTTGGACGTCTCGCTTCCCAACTCTTAAGGAACCGGGCCTGGAAAATCGCACGCGTTAGGGTTAACCCTTCTTAGCATTAACTAACTTGCCATAGTTCCACTGCCAACCATCGCGACCAGCCAGTAAAATTTGACGCTAAGACGGAGTTTCAGCTCCCGGTCAGTTCCCTCCCTGTTTAATCGCACCGAAGGACGAAAACTAAATCGCCCACTAAAATCGAGCAGCATCAAGTTCCATCACAGCAGCCCAACTAGTATCTGGTAATAAAACCGATGGTTTTGTGCGTATCGGGGACGAATACAAGCCGACGGCTAACCCAACAACGAAAGTAAGCATTTATCTTCCCCTGCGGATCGAAGATCTGTCCCTGTAAGGTGGTTAATAAGTTGGTTTTGAAACATGCGCAAGTCGTCCTAGATCCATACTCCTACGATGCTATCCCGAGGTTCCTAAACTATTACGATTACGGTCCAAACAAGCCCATCTTATCGAAGTGCAACGCGTCACAGTAAAACGAAGGATTGGATTGAATGCACCGAATTCATTTTGCAGCTAGAGATATTTTTGCAAGCACGAGCCAACTATTTGCAGGTATATAGAGGCCTTAGTAAGAATATTTGACATGGCACACTTTCTTTTCTACCTTTTTGGCTGGCCGCTCGAGATTCACACAGACCACAGACATCCTTTGGGTTTGATGAGTAAAAATCCGGGTACACAATGGATGCTCTGACGGAGAAGTCAGAAATCAACAGTTAATCCCTCCGCTAACACATGCAATTAAATACTTTAAAGGTAGTCCAAGCGTAGTAGCTGATCTCTTCACTGTAGGCGAGGTTGTTGATCGACCGTCAGAACCAAGTCCACAAGACGGGGAATCGTATGGCCGTACCGTCCCAAAACCAACAAGCTATCCTTAGGGGTCGACATAATTTTTATACTATGTAGTACAGTCAAAATAAAACTAATGCCCGCAGCTATGCTCAGTAGCAGACGCCGAGATCGCCAGAGTCAGGCATGCTCTGTGTGCCGAAAAGCAGAGAAGACCTTACTAAAAGTGTCCTTGAACTTGGGCAGAGCCCGACTTGTCGTGTAGGTGGGTATACTTCGATCATTTCAGGGTCAGGAGCTGAATGGCTACTCTCCAAAGTACGACGTCCCGCATCCCATGTACCTCATCGCTACTCCTAAAACTCTTCACTGCATACTATGCCGAATACTCTTCCTACCTGTAACCTGTTTTGCGTTTTACCTTCACAATAGGTATCCGCCTAAAGCAAACATAGACAACCAGACCCATTAGTGCTAGTAAATCCTGCCGTTTGTGTTTGTTTTAAAAGGCCATCCAGTCAAACCTGTGTGTTCCACCCGATTCTAGGAAACAGTGTGCGAATGGGCTTACATTCGAAAGTTCGGCTCTAAGACATCGCCAAGCGCTACCAATGGAAAACTTCCCCCCAGGAAAACAGTTTTGACGTCTGTAGTAACCTCGCGCGGCTACATAGCTGGCCACCATTTAATGGAAATTTACCGTTTTAATAAACCATCCTCGGTTAACTGTAAATTTGATTGAATTATTTCACTTCTTTCTCGACTCTGAATTCCAGATAGGGAAGCTCGTTTAAAACAAGGTTATTTCAAAAGAGGAAATCTCGGATCCCATCATGAACAGTTAGTTTTCGTTTAATGCTAAGTGAGAATTACGAGAGTGCACACAGTACACATCGATCAGTTTTTGTGGAAAGTGATCGAAAGAGGACAAAGTCGGGCGGAATATAACTTCAAAAAGTTTACTCAAGTGTGAAATGAGATGGTTGAGACGCGAAAGTGGTAGGAAGTATTAATATATAAATATACTAGTCGGTAGACAACAAATATGTACATAATAACGGCGCGTTTGAAAGGCAATATATGCGAATAAAGTGGAGCTCTTTAGAAAATATATAGATAATGATAACAAGTATATCGCGTAATAGCGGCTGACAGTGGCGGATATACAAAACGCGAGGTGAAAATTATTAAGGGACATCACTGTACAGACCTGTGTACATTAATAGATGCCTGGGTATGAGATGACGAGAAAATGGAAATAAGTAAATGATAAATCAAGCCGAGAATAAAGTTCAATAAATGTAAATAGTGTAATATAGGCGGCCTCTGGCAGTAAAATGGGAGCTGTAAAGTGCCCTGGTGATGGTAAATGCATAGGGCAGTGAAGGGATGAAAATCTAGTGGACCGGTAGGCGAAATATTAAGGGGCATGTTTTCGACTTTCCGGAATAAACTGTACGTAGATGAGCGTCCGTTTTGGGGGAGCTCGCAGTAAGCTATGTACTGCGAAGTTGATAAGACGCAGTTAATTCCTGACTCACGTGAGTTAAAACGGGATAAAAATCTGAACGCTCAGGGTGCAGGAGTGGGTGATTCAACGGAGGTGCAGAAGGAGTGTTCCTCGGAGTCGGACCAGTGGTTAAGCTCCTCTTTGGGGTACACTTTTGATCGCAGGTTGAAGTAGCTGTCAACTACTGGACGTACGTCCGACTAAAATCATAGACGACCAGGTAAAGGAAGGCAAACTAATTATGACGCAAACTTGGCAGTCTTCTCAACAGAATTGACTTGTTTTTATGTGTAAGAAGTTAAAAACTCAAAATGTTTCAAATATTGGCAGACAACGAGATAACGTTGGCTATGCTTGTAGATGTTCACTAATGCATCAGTAGGCACAGTAGGCATCAGTAGGCTCAGTAGGCATCAGTAGGCACAGTCTTAAACAATCGACTTCTCACTACTCAGGTGACCAATAAAACGGCATCAAAACTTACCTGAAGTAAACTCAATAGAAATGACTGTCTCGAGACAACAATTTCTTGTAATATGAACTTAGTGCTCGAAGGTAATTGCAATTTATCCTTAGGTAAACAAATACATCGAACTACCAGTACAAGTAATCGCTTATACAGCCCGATCGCGCCTGATAAAATGTACGTCCATTTCCAGAGCGGTGTAGCCTACCATGGGGCATTACAGACAAAATCAATGTAGGGAGATGGGTCACTCGCTGTACTCTGGCTCAACTGCGCAGTGGCTACTCAACTGTCCTCTGCCAGTTTCAGAATCGGCTTGACCCATCCACACCCGACTGCGGGGCTTCTCCGCATGACTATCAGCATCTGTTCGCCCGCTGTTCCCGGCCAGGCACCCACCTTACTCCCGCGGACCTTTGGCTCAAGCCGGTCGAGATCGCGGCTTTTCTCCGTCTCCTAACTACTCCCAGTTTGGATTCCGGCGGGGATTCCTGATTCAACTATGGGCTACGACACACACAGACAAAGTCAGAAGGGGAGATTGGAGGGCTCTTTTCTGATTTGTTCGTCGTCGCCGGCAAACCACATCTGAGCCCCAGGGCTTACTGACAGAGACCGCATTGGTCACGCGATAGGCTCAGGAGTTAGTGTACTTAAAGTACAATTAACCGGTCAGGTATGATCGACGAGACTAAGACATCATCAGAGATGGACTCCTGTAAGGGTTCGATGACTTCGGACAACAAACAAATTGGCCCGGTATTCGACAGGTCTTCTTTTTTATCAATGCAAATACTTGGAAGGCGAAATTTGTTATTCATTCATGAGAGTTGACTTGTACTTGACACGATTTTTAAGTGGTTGGGTTGAACATGAAAACAAGGAATTGAACAGATGGTCAAGACATACCGCGTTTACCAGATTTTCTAGGAAAGGCAGGAGCTTTAGAAGTTCATTGTCTTCCTGGTCCGTAAACCAGCTCTCGATGGGGATCCCGTTGCTGATCTGAAATGACACAGATCAGAAGATGCACTATCGCTAGCTAAAAATTGGATAGTCGTACACATAATCGTCAAATAGAACAGGACAGACATGTGACTCGGCTCCTAATTTACATACCACTTTGCCAACTGTCGTTAAACCTATGACGAAATTAGTAAAACAACTCGTTTCAGCCAAGAAACGCACCCGAAAGTGAAGCGGAAGCAACACTACGTCTAGTATAACACTGTCCATCTAAAAATCGGAACAATTATTGGACTTTGATAAAAACCGGACCCCTTCGTGTAGCGTTTTAGCAATATTGACCTTCACCGTCTGAGTATCTTATTAACCTTCAAGGGTTTGTTTTCCTTCGATAAACGTTCGGAATTTCAACTACTACCACTACTATGGCTCGAATCCTGATCTGCTAACGGGCTTATGGAACACGCTAGATTAGGTACGAGTTTCGTTTTGCGAAGATCTTACCGAGGTGAAATTATCTCAAAAAACATTCTCTCTCATTCGTAACTGTTTATTGTCTGTGAGGATTGAGTCGAATGCCGATTGACAGCATATCAACCTATTACACCGGGTAATTCTAATAGCTAAAAATCGTTAAGCGGATAAACTAGGTAGTGCAATTGTATAGAATGGTATGAAGCTGATAGTCTCACGCAATCTCTCAATGTCAAAGGCAGATGAGTGATTCTTAGAATGCAAGCGCCGTGCGCAGGCCCTCAGAATTTTCGACGAAATTATATCAGAAAATTAGGCGAGTGTACACTTTCGGTAAGTTCTCGTCAGGCCATACATTTACATGGTAGGTTTAAATTTAAACAGTCGATTGATCGTCTTTCCTTACAAGCGAGAGCCAATCAGAGCGTGGAAAGATGCATGCCGTTACGTAACCGTTGCCCATGCCAAGTTCGGGGCTTGCAGGCGGTTCTGTTTCGCGCATAAAACTGGCTTCCTCAACCGGATCGCGGTTGCTTCTGCTGTTGCTAGCAAACTTTGACCTGGGGACTCTGGGTAGTTTGTCGGGACCTTGTAAATTACCGTAAGAGCTTCGCTGGGGTCCGCACGATGTCTGGAGTCAGCCATGTGGGCAAGGATAGAACTGTTGATGCTTTTGATTCCACATTTGGATAGCCATGCCGGGAGGTGTTCCCGTATTCTTTTGGATAAGCGCCAACTCCTGCGACCGATATAACCTGCTCCACAGAGCAAGTAAATGAGCAGATACACATAGAAGCGGTCTGAGCTGGCAGCCTATCCTTACCTTCACCGTGCAGGACCGGGTTGGTTAAGAATAACACCCGAACTTTCGCTGCTGGGAAGGTTTGTGCTACGGCTTGGTTTTCCACAGGGGGTGTGGAGAAATATCTCCATCATATTCTTTATGATGAATCTATCCGGATAGCTCTTCTCTCAGCAATTTGAAGGAAAGTGGTATGAATAAAAGTTTTCATGTGGCCATCAAGCTAACGATAGGGGTCGAACTATGAATCCAACGATTTAATGCACAGCCGCTAAATACGCGCAAGGTAGCGGTCAGCATTTACTAGTCGGTTTGCTTACCTGGTAACCAAAGGCCTGCGGAGAATTGTCGATTATCACTGTTTTTGTCAAATCTCGTCCCAATACTCGAAGATCCTTAACATAGTTGCCATTCACGTAAACACAACTTTCACGAAAGAGCCGGTGACTGAAAAGAAATGATGAAGATGGAAATGTTACAAGCAATTAATACAAAAAATTAATAGAGGCGATGTATCGAAAGCCAAATGCGCATTTTGATGGCGATGCAACTTAGCAGAGAAACGCAAAATTTATTACGAGGAACGCTATGGGTAGTGCGACCGAAAACGTTGTCACTAGCGTAACTTCTCATGGAAATGGGAAAATTGCATAGAGGTGGAAAGGGGCGCATGAGATGTCCACGGAGGTGCTTATGTAGCTGGATTAGAGACCGTAACGTGCGTTCAGCTGCACGGGTAGTCCTTCTACCCTGTCTATTGGTACCAAGTTCTCGTCTACGGTTCCCGCAATCTGCGCTCAGCCCAGGAGTCACTCCACCGGCTAAACCTAATGAAGGTACACGAGATCTTTTCACATGGTATAGCGGTGCGATCAGTTTGGTTCGATCGATCGAGAAGAGCCAACATGACGAGAACATTCGGACAGACCAGGTATATCATTAGCAGTTGTCTAACTATGACCTAGCGACTGTGGCCAAGCAAGAATGAGAAGACAGATAGAATTACTGCGTAAGTCTTTCTCGCTAAAATCCCACTCACATATAATTTGAGAAGAGCTGAAGGGAGCGCCAAACAACACCGGCAGAGCCTCAAATGCCCCGCTTTATCGAGGAAGTAACTCATTGCGCACACAACTATCCTGCCCGCCAAACATCCCCTAAAGGACCAAGACAACGACCGAAATATCGAGCAGACGTAGGCCGATAAATGGTTCAAATCACGCCACCAGCGGCTCTGTTTGAATCACTGCAGCTAACGCCATGGCAATGGTGAGCCGACCAAGCTCTCCAACGTCAGAATAAGAATAAATGTGTTGTGCTAAGTCTGGCCTATTTCCCAAATCATCAACCCCAATCTCTTAAATTTGCCAATCTAAGTCACAGGTAAGTAATCGTTACTCACGAAAACCAGATTGGGAGTGCGCTGCTCTACTGCGTGGAGAACGCGACGTTCGATCAAGATCAAGCGAATTAACTCAGTTACTTACAGCTCTTACGTGTGCTTGTATTTGGTACGAGCGTGGTCATGTCTGATCTGGTCGATGATGTCGCCATTTATACCCCTCTACGCGTGACGAGTTGCGGCAGCGTATCTGGAAAATTCCACCCACTCTGATCTCCAGCGGCGGTGATTGAAAACCGAAGATCCAAGAGCCGTCTCCATGTCTTTACGAACGGTGTCCAGCTAAGTTTTGAGTTGCCCTCCTCTTCAACGCCTCCACGTAGACCACGGCGCCGAATCGAGAACAGAATAGCAGAATTTGTGAGGCGGGCGTCGAAGGACGCGCCCAAACAACCTTAGTCGTCTTCCTTTGATGGTCTGGGATATCCTCGTGATACTATTGCAGCGAGTTCGGACTGT
This sequence comes from Ligula intestinalis, assembly GCA_036362985.1. Classification (NCBI taxonomy): domain Eukaryota; kingdom Metazoa; phylum Platyhelminthes; class Cestoda; order Diphyllobothriidea; family Diphyllobothriidae; genus Ligula; species Ligula intestinalis. Next base: position 80,375,967 of record JAYGXS010000002.1, on the reverse strand, counting down.
CTCGTTTGAGATGAAGTCGGTTTACCTCACTCGAAGAATGGTCTTCTGACAGCAGCGGCAAAATACCTCTAGCTCTCGCTCATCTCCCACGCGCAAAGTCGAGAATCAAAATCGTGAACAACCGATCGGACGGATGCATGGATATTCGTGGCAATGGAGATGTCGCGTCGGACCCATAAGCACTTTCTAGGGATTGAGAAAAGCTTGCAGGCAGCATCGATTTGATAGGCAATGTAGGCATCAATTGAGAAGACGATTTGATCGCTGGGACAATACTTTTATTTGCCTGACGTTCCGAGATCCGTCGCGGATTCGTCACCAGACATAGTCAAACAGCAGTAGGAGAAACATGTAGTGATCAATGTCCATGGAGCAACAGCCTCGCGGCGAGGTATTTGAAATTATCTACTCCTTCAACGTGAGAGCCAGTAATTCCCATACGTGCCTCCTGGTCGGGAAGGCCAAACGAAAACAATCACGTCGTCGAGCGTTTATGGATTAGCCGACCGAAGTAGCGATCCCATTCACCGGGGACACTACGGACTGCAGACCACTGAAGCTAGAGGCCAGAAAAGCAAACGCGTCAGCGTAGTCAAGGTCAATCCGTGGGTGTCAAGGGGCAAACTCCCCACCGTCAGAACCATGTAGGGTCCTTCCATGAATCCAGTAAATGGCGTAATTTAACAGAATAGACGATAGGACGCAGTCTTATCAAACGCAAGACCAGATATCGAACGATCGGGGTTCGGCTCCTCAGTGGGTCCTCGGCGTCCTCTAGGACGTTTCTGTTATATGAGCTCCAGAGAATAATCAAGGCAGTAAGTTCAGACATAATGAAGCACAGAGCATGGAGCTAAGTGACTGGGGCTTGACTTTCTACGGTCAGATCCCACTACTATGGAATAAACACGTGATGTCTATTCTAAAAGCAAGTAGTACTGCAAGTAGCACGAATGTTATATGGCAAAAGTGGTGTACCGTACTCCTGATATAGGTACTAGGTACATAGGTACCTATGTTAGGAGTATGGTATACTACCTGTGCCATATCAATTTCACACTACGTGTAGTAATAATACATTGTAGAATGGGTATTACATGGTTATTCCATTACTTGAATGTCTTATACTCGCATGTTTCTTGAAAATTCGGATCTGACCCTAAAAAATTGTGTTTCGGTCACTTAACTTTATGCCACGCGTTTAATTATTCCTGAAAGTATTACCTTGATATATACGTATATATGCTTACCGTATCCACTTCTTCTTTGGATCCAGGAGATTTACTAGTCGGTCGGCGTACACCTTGGTGCTCGCCGTGAAAAGAACGACTTCGTAGAGTTCAGATACTCTCTCCAAAAAGCTAAATAGGTGCGGTCGGACGCGAACGTATACCTGCAAAATACAAAAATTGACTAGAGAACATGAAAACTGTGGCGTTATTGCATATGTCTACAGGAAATCTAGCAAGATGACAAGGGTTGCGTCTGTGCACACATTGTTGAAAAATTAGTGGTCGTGCAAGAAGCATAAACGCGAATTCGCACTGATTCTACGTCCATCGATGACGACGCGTTGAGACCTACGCCAACAAGTTCGGAGGCAAGTATGGATTGTTTAGAAGGGTTTTGCAAAATTTAGTGGTATGTGAGGACACTGCGTACCAGTGACACAGGTCTGGCCGTGCCAACTTGTGCCGCATGAGTAACTCCAAAGCGAACACAATCATCCGGTTTCCTACCTCTGGATAACCACCCGATTACGGTAAATATTAGGCCAGTATGTAGTTTTCGTCAACGTGGACCAAGCTCCCGGCCAAACAGACGACGTAATGACGACATCTAGCGCAGAAATGACCGGGTGTATACAAAGTCTTTTTGATCTGACCCAAACTCTGGGATCGGTTAAATTAGTCAAATGACCAAACTGTGAGTATACAAAACTTCCGCAAAAGCAATATGTATAAGGCGTAGACAAGGTGTTCAGAAAGGCACCGTCGCCCAGGAGATACTACTTGGATTGTATTCTTGGAATTCACTTTTGGACCGCGCCTGCCATAGATGAGTCGGTGGAATGTACGAGACTTCAGCCCCATGTTCATAGCGCACACACTGAGTTGACTTCGTGAACATAAAGGCAAAATAGTCTGGGATATTATTGAGCTCGAACTCTCTTCTGGCCAACGACTTCGAATTAAGCAAATAGAGGCATGGGTGAGTAGCGAAAGCGGACCACGCGCGTACCTCTGGTTCCATGATATCTATTTCGTGTTCAATAGAAAAAATTGGCACAGCAGTCAGTCCTCTTGCAACTGCACCGGCAGGCGACCTTTCAAGAGGTAGAGCACTTAAAGAATAGACTCGGCCAGCGTGCAACTGCAGGTACCGGCTTAGTGGCAACTTTGGACAGATTTGCTAAGTCAATTCTTTTGAATGCATGAATGGACGGCCGAATGTTTCCTGAAAAAATGCTAAAAACTACTTTATAAATAAGCTTTGGCTACGTTAAACGAGGGCATGTGAGCGCAGAGCCAAGTAAGACTACAAAATGCTCCTTCACGCTATTATACTTATCTAACAGTAGGGAACAAAGACGAAAAATTCAAACTGGAGCGAACTTGGGGAAGCTTTCCTGAATTTCCAGCGAATAGGCACGAAAGCAGTCATGATACGCCACGAGGTGGCAGAGCTCCGGGCGTGCAGATTTATAGACACGGTAGCATGCCTCGTGTAGTGTAAGCACCAAACGAACGTTCGGATATGTACGGGTATGGTGCAGCTGAGGTCCCAAGCCCCAACATTTCAGCAGTAGCCTTAGTCCACTAGACGACGCGATTAATGTGGAAATACGCCCGGACGTGTGGCCTTTGAAGTCCCAGATTTGAAAAATCGGAGACGTGTTACATTTGGCGACGTTATGAGTGCATATTCGTTTAGTAGCCAGTACTAGTCTTCTTAAGGTCCAGGCTTATATCGAGTACGGTGTAGAATGTAGAAGCAGTAATAATAAGACCTTTGTTCATAATGCAAGGACGTAACTGGTTAACGGAATGGTAGGCCCGCTAATGCCCTTGACTCAAATACTGCGTCTTAACAGCATCCATGCGGTCGAATGCATGCGTACACCAGCACCAGTAAACCCAACTCCACCCACGACTGGGGCGACGTGACTTGAAGTAGCTACATCTTTAGAACCGCACCCATTCAACTATGACATTTGTGTACGGTCACCTCCACAGTCGCTCAGGGTCGCAGGTGAATAAAAAAATAGGTACCTGTGCGGAACAAAGGTACTGTTCAAAAACGGCCTCGGAAACATCATACCATGTATACGACACCCTGGAAAACCACTTGGAAGACGAATTTGGCATCCACTAAGGGGGTCAGACTGCAGTGCACAAGGGTCTCATCCAGGTCAAGAACGAGGCAAAACTCCGGACAGGACCGAGTTCTTTTCGGAAGAGCTGGTGCACAGGTCAGGAGGTCTCCGGATACAGGCGGGAGAGTGCGGATGAAAGCAAACCTTAAAACAAAAAGGTAGACACTATACTTTGCACAACTATGGATTTTCAGGCTCCGAATTCAGGTCCTATTCTATGAGGCAATAGCTATCAATGTTACACGCCTGCTCATATTATTCAAAGCAAGCGAAGTTATCAAACCACAACATAAAGATAGCGGACGGACCGGCGGCGACATTAATATAAACAAACTCGAACGTTTCGGTCACTTTAAATAGAGCACTGCATTTTAGGCGAAATCCACCGACTAGACTCACTGTTACACTAGCATGCCTTTCTTCTCGCCGAGAGATTAGTAAATACAAAGGGTACCACAGTAACAAAAAAACTTACGGATCAACTTCACAGAGATCACCTGCGTCTTCGTATTCGGCCGCTTCTTCAACGGCAATCTGCTCGGCAGTCGTGTCCTGCTCAATTGATAGGATGTCCTTTAGGGCTGAGGCAGTTTCCACACGAGAAAGGGATGAAGTCGTGGAGTCCACAGTGGAATTTTCGGTATCCGTCAGCCAAACATCTTCATCAGGGGTAGAAAGTCCCCCTGTGATAGCGACCTCGTTGTCTGCTGCTTCGTTAGGTTTCGTGACAGTCAGCACAGTCGACTCCTCGGTGGAATGTGGAATCGGAACTTTGACGTGTGGTTCGACTAAATGGCCCGTACTGTCATTCAAGTGAAGGGTATGATGCTGCTCAGGGGCACTTAGGTCACTTGGGGGATGATTGTGAGCCGGCCAGATATGGGCCATTGTTTGGTGGGTTACCTGGGTAATCAGGGTGGAAGGGTTCTGGGGAAGTTGGTTTGGTGTGATGGTTAATGTTTGGGTAGGTAGCGGTGGGTGGTTAGATTTCAGATCCAAAAATGTACCATGACCGTCAGGTTGAACGATCAGCATGTGGGGAGTCTCCGTACTGGGCGCTGAAGACTGGCGCATGCGTCTTACCCTCTGTGAAGACACTTTGGTCATTCTAACCCGGCGCTGTAACACCCTTGCCCGATTGTGTGAAGGGATCGGTTTATTGGTACGTCGACACTTTGAACGTATGGGTTTCTTTATCTGATGAGGGAATACGAGAGCATTAGAACAGTCGTTGCGCTAGTCATTTTACACAAATTTACGCAGAGAAAAAGTAACTTGCCTTTGGTTTTGCGCAAGCAGGCTTTTCGAAACATCCACTTTTGCGAACAGGTAGAGATCCTTGCGGGAAAAACAGGGCTGAAAATAAAAAGCATACAGTGTGAAAGTTACGTTCAGGAAACACGAACAAGCATATAAACAACGGCGTCCTATAATCGTTTTGTAACGTTAAAGGGACCTAGAACCTAAGGACAAAGAACGAACTTGAGGTGAAAAGGGCTCTCGAAGGAGACGAGTTTAAATCAGGGTTCACTACAATCATATTAATAATCTATTAAGGTTAAACTATGACTGGCATTTTTTGCAAAGCGTTCTAAATGGGTACCTGCATACGACAGTATCGAAGATTTTTATCAATCAACCATGATATGATTGTGGTGGTCATTATAATAACAAATACAAATTATAGCATAAAATAACGCTCATTTATCAAATTCTAACTCGGATCTTCGCCTCCTGCAGCGGCAAAAGTGCATTGTTGGAAACTACTTCACGACAGGTAATGCTTGCTACTCATTCCTCCCACACTCCAGCGGCCATACTCACAATTGCCGACTACTCCGAGGTACCAAGTAATTTCGCTATATCCAAAAGGTAAATGATAAACGAATGAATCACTTCGCCGGAGGTCGCCAAGCGGTACACGAGTCCGAAGAACAGTACCGACAGTGAAAAGGAAGGCTTGAACTGTCATTTGTGGCTTATTGGCCGTCAGTGGCTAGCCATACTCAACTTACTTTTGCTGGATACGGCTATGATCATGCCTGATCTAGCCGGTCTCAATGACGTCTCCGATTGTACCTCTCCACGCGTAACGATTTGCGGCAGTGGATCTGGAAAGTTCCACCCACCCTCTTCTCCAGCGGCGGAGACCGAAAACCGAAGGTCCAAAAACCGTTTCCATGTCTTTGCGAACGGTGTCGAGCCAAGCCTCGGGTTGCCCTCCTCTTCGACGCCTCCGGGCCTTGTGAAGCTACTGACTGGACTTGAGGGTTAGCCTCAAGGCACTACGGAACGAGTATGTCCCATAACGCCGTCGGTGAGCGCCCCACTACCACTAGAAGAGCCAATTATTGATATAAATGGCAGGTCTATCACAGTACGGGGATGCTCAGTTTTTAATGCAAAAATGATCCAAATTTCAGTCGTAAATAAAGATTTCTGTTGGGCATCGGTCTAGTGAAATTATGATGCAACATCGATACGGCAGTTGCACATAGACTAAAGCTACTTAAACGTCAGCACGATCGCTAAAGGCGTTTCTACCGGCGTTTGCATGCGCTGTCCGGAAGGGAAAACGATAAAGCAATATTTTTGCATCTAAAAACAAGACACGTTTTATTTTTTTCGATGGCAAATAAATCAGGCTAATAGCAATGGTTGACGTAAAGCAAATTAGCTTTTGATAACTTACTTCCATGCACTGAGTTCACAAGATTTTCGGATGGCCGATCGGGCCATGCCGTACTAGAAAGTGAACGTTTCGGAGATTTTTTCGTCGATGACAATTCATAAACAGGTGAAAATATTTGTCCAGATATTGCTCGCCGAGACCGCCGGGGCGAAGGCGGAGTAGAAATTCGTTGGGTCGGAGATCCGGAGAAAATTCGCATCTTCTTCGACAGGGGAATCGGTGAAGTCGGGCCTTTTATCACTAAATTTTTAAAATGGGCTATAGGCGACGCAGCACGTGATCAAAGTTCATACGCATTGTAGGTAGCAATGTTACATCAAATGAGCACCGAAATGTGATAGACAAGTTCATAGACCACTGTCGACACGCAAGACTCCCAAGACCCAAAATGGAAAATTAGACAACCAGAATGGACAAGATACCTGCAACTATGCAATATCAGCCACGGAGCACATCTGAGAATGAGGATAAATAAACGAGGATGAGAAAAAAATCCAGTTATGCAGAAGCAAAATTAAACGAATATCATTACCGTCTTATTACGTATTAATTCGATTGGGCAAATTAAACAAGTCAGCAAAAAAAGCTTGACAGCTGCTTGGGTGATGTCGTGAGAGGACAGCAGCTCGGACAAGGCAGAAATAAACCACCTAAAATGAAATCGTGTGCAATCTAATAGATTTGAGTCTGTCTGAGTCGGTAACACTACTGCAACGCCAAGAAAAGGGACGATTTCATATCCGGCAGACCCAAATATTCGTGAATACGATACAAAGTAAATAATTACTGAGAACATCTCTAAAGGTTTAGGGTACCTAGTGCATTGGCCCACGATGGTGAAAATGTAAACTAGGTTTTATAGCAACCAGCAACAAAAAAATAACACTACAAAATTCTATGTTTGCTCGAAGTAACACCTATAATGAGCATTTGTGCTGAGACTTATCCCGTTTCGAACAGCTTTCGATGCTGGGCTGTCTAGACTACAATGTCGGTATTCGATTATCCTAAATAATTAAAATGTAAACCTCGTATTCGATTATGCATTTCCATTAATATGTATTACTGAAGGATAAGTTTTGCTCATGAATCTACTTGGATTCAGCCCCAAATGCTGTACATGAAGAGAAAATCGATTAGGTCAACATTGGTCCTGTGTAAGGACTTCTAGCCCTAAACATAGAAGGTTACATCTGCGTATGAAACCTAACTTTTATGGTCCAAAGAAGATTGATAACTTTGCAGCTGACGAAGTTTGATAGGTTACACTGAGCTAGTTATACTCCGCCTTCGCTCCCGATCTGCTCAAACGCTTTTCTGTATTAGGCTCTATGACTATTTAGCATGTTCCATGAGTGCCTCCCGGCAGACCTAATAATGTTCCGTAGGAAAGTAATCCAACAAATTTATATGATTTCTTCGTATACGGATATTTTCGAGTTGGACGGTCAAAGTTAGCAAGTCAAACTATAAGGATGCACAGCAAGCAAGTCGGAAAACGGCAGCAGGCTAATTCGTGCCATTACCTAATGCTGGTTATTTAATTAGTGCAACTAGCCAACGTAAGATAACGTAACTTCCGAAATGACAGTACCATATAAACCACATAAGACAAGTTTCATAAATTTGCCGCCAAGTAACCGTCAAAGAATACGCAGACGAGGAAAGGCCAAGTCAGAATGTAAGGCCGTTAGACTGGGCAGGCTCAAATCATAACATAGATTAATCATAACAAATGATAAATTCGAAAGTTTCTAACTGTATAGTAGGTTTCAGAAATGTATATTCTAAAAAATATGAAATTCTCTATTGTTAAGGGGTACACACGGCACGGGTCGAATAATCGGACATAAATTAGTTATTAAAGGAGAGGATGTCGGTATCGATAGGGTTGACTAGTGAAAAACAAAGGCCGGCAAGCTATGTCACTGTTAAGGTCGATGCAAAAAATCACGGACAGTAAAAAAAAATTTATGGAATGCTGGAATACTTACTATTTTGCCTAAAAGGTTATTTGAACGGCTGTCTACAACTCTTTCGGGGTTTGGAAGAAGGCCAAGTATGGTCGACGAGTTGGGAGCCTTATGCTGCAACATCAGACCAGGACAGGAATTTTGGCATATTATCGGCTATTAAACAGGAAAATCCTGGAGACAAACGCAGACTTAACGTAAGCGAAAAAAAACAGAATCCCAGACGCGGCAGATGGCCCGTAATACAAAATGAAATCTAGCCCACTAAAACAAGTGGGCAGAATCAATTTCGATAATGTAGTCCTAGATACCACAGCGCGATTCGAGCCGGTGGGTCTCTAACCCACAAGGTTTTCTCCCACGGAAACCCCTTCTGGGATAAAAGAGAGTTAAATAGTGGACTGGTTAAAAATATCGAAAGGAGGGGCTGAGGAAAACCCAACAAAACTGTCATTTGGAATGCAAAATCGAAGTATGTCGCGAGAGGATGAAAGCATAGAAACTGCCCGCAAATCAAACATCAAACACTTTAAAAACTGCACAGGCCGCAAAAGTATTGCAAAAGGTTGGTGAAATACAGAACAATATTTACCGATTGTCAGACTGGCAAGAAAACGAACAACAAACAAAAGTATATAATATGCAAAAACACCGAGTGAAACCCAGACCAAAGAAAACAGTAAGCCGAATCTATGAATTGAAAAGCAGCAACGGAAATTAAGGTCGATTGCATATATCAAAGATGACTGTGGTGATCATGTCCAAATAAGCTGTTTGAGAGGCAAATGGTAAGCTCTGTAGCTGGTACTCATGAAATCACCGTTCATCAGTTAGGCCGCAAACATTCAAGATCTCCCGGGCTAGACACATGTATTAGTAGCGCTCTGGGAATATATACATCTTCTTATGTCCGAGAAGCTCACTTGTATTAGAAGCAGCGCTTGGTGTTGTAATTTCGATGGCCTGCAGTAATTGCTGTCGAAAAAATACATAAATTTTTTTTTCAAGATTTTAGCGCTCAGAGAGTACTGTCAAAAACAGAATTAGTACTAAGGTTGAATATTGACACTGTGCACGCTGGTGTTCTATTTGAACGGCCAGATATACAGCAGCAATGCGTCAAATTGTAGACCGAATATTTCACCGTCCTTCTCCTCAAAGTATACAACAACAAAAAATCTTAAATCTTTCAAAAACGCCTGGTATTTGCCATTAAAAGGAAAATATCCGAGTTCTAGGAAGCAGTTCAGAAAAAGAAGCGATCACTGGAACAAGAGGTTTATTGTCCTGACGCTTTGGATTCCTTCGGGAATCCTTAATTATAGGTAACAGTAGAACAGTCAGAGACATGGGCAGATAGGTTGACATATATACAGATTACACGGTACTTAAAGTTCGTAGCGGTTACCCGCATGCGTACTATAATTGTCAGTTTTTTTAGCCACCGCTTAAGGTCTTAATTGGTGAGTGATGGCTCATTAATTTCCACAGCGTTCTTGTCCGCTTCAGATGCGGGTTCAATAATTGTGCGCTGACGTCTGTCTTCTACCTATTTTTTAATCTGAAAAAATCGTCTTATCCACCTTAAGTTACTGTTATGACTTAATGCTGAAGTCTAACTCAGTTCCGTATATTCCTGGGGACCTATTGAATGGTTACATAGCTGATGTTCCGCCAGGATTTTACGCGTCCTGATTCATTTATTTATTTGATCACGAGTAAATCTGACGGCAGACGTTGGAGAATGTATAACTTCTTACTGAAGAATTTTGCCAATGGATGTTGCTGTGGCTTTCATGTTCTCACGTAGCTTTAAATATAAAATTTTGGATACTATACGGCAGTTATCTCGTAGCAATAATCCACCATTTTTAGTTAAACCCCTTTTCATCTATGAGATAGATTCTATTTTCACCCACCAAGACAGTATTTCTAATCATTTGGAAAATGCCAAATTTTTCCTTCATCATGATTTCACTCTCAATAAAGGGAAGAATGGGGTCTGTCTTTGCTAATGAAGTCTAGTCTAAACGGCAAATCGCACATAAATCCGATCGAAGCCAACTTTAACTTAGGAGAGCAGTAATCCCTACCCCTAGCAAATCCAACTTATCGTTCCACATACTTAATCGTCCCTTTTCACTCAATCATCCGACAGTTTCGTCTGCTTCCAGCTTTGATGAATCCACGTTTGTTGAATCTAAATGATTTCACTCGAAAAATATTTTCGCTGTCTGGGTCTGTTATTTCTTATGCAGATAGATGTCCGTTAGCCAACATTCAATTTCCTTGGGTAAGAAGACTCGAAGCTGGTATATGCTTTCTGCTTCGTGTTAACAATAGCTCTTATCTCCCGCAAATTAACGCTTTTATTCCGGTAGACCGACCTTACGCCACTCGTAATTCTTCCATGATAATGTTACCACCCCGTAGCTCCACATCTAACCGTTCTCGCTTTTTCACCTCCAAATATGCTTTTATCTGGATCAATCTCCCCCTCGAAATTAGGTTGTCTACTACATTATTGATTTTCCAAAACCAAGTTGCGTAAGCATTTAAAATTGGAGGAAATAAAGTCCTTACTGTCTGTTTCCTTTCCAAACACGCAATTTGTAGATTTCGAAAAGGGTCCTCCTGGCATTTGAAGCTATTACCAGAATACGCTGGTCGCTATTGATGGTTACTGCTCGGCTGCTCGTGGACTCTCGAGTCTGGTGGGTCGCATCTCGGTGATGTTGCCTTAACTTCCACTGCCTTCTCCTGTTGTCCCAGATGACTCCTTCCTATCTCATCGCTATATTATTTTTCCTATGACAATAGGCGTCCCGAACCCTCAATAGCAAGATCCCATCAAACTGCATCACGTTATAACTTGCTGCCTATTAGGGCAGTTTTTTATCCTACATTTTTTTGGAAATCGGTGGCTCACTGAACTCAGCCACCGATGTAGGAATTTCTTTTCTGCCCATATAATTATTTTAAAAGAGTTCACTCTTAATCTGAACTATTTTTTTCTTATTCTCACGAATGCACTAAGTTTGTAATGAAAGGACGCCTTGGGCCTTAAATATACAATTTATTTATTTATTCATTTAACGGGCTGCTTTCAGCTCACGTGTCTGATGAAGAATCTGCGATGGGTATCGAAACTTCTGGCAAATAACATTCTTGTCCTAGCGACCGAAACTAACTATGGTAAACGCCATAATAGATTAGGTTTCCCAGCACTTAATTTTTATCGCGAAGCACTGTGGCTTAAACTGAAAACGCGTGGTGCAACCTCTCCACATTTCATGACTATCTTCAGACCGCCAAATCAATCTTCCGAGGTCGACGAGACCATATTTGGCCCAATGAAAGAACTGAACCAAAACGAATATGCTCTGATAGCTGGAGAACGGGAAGTTCTTTATCGTGCAGAATTTTGCAATTCTAACAATAATCAAAGAGGCATAAACAGCCAAATGTCTAGACCTCTTGCCTTGAAAAGACCCAATTGATGCAAATGAGCTCAGGTCAATCGCACCGCTTAGCAACAGCGACCATGTCATGCTTCTGTGGGACTATGGTTTAAACATCAATCAAACGAAAAATATGGAAGTCCGGATTTATTTGAATGGCACGAAAAGTACCCCGCGATGAGAAGTGAGGTCTCGATGCTAAATTGGTTTGCAATTCTTACCGGTAGTTCAGACGCTGTCTAGAACCTTCAGTCAGTCAATCAAACTACTAAAGGATGGTATAAACGACGTTGTGCATCGCGACTGTCCACTGAAAAAAAGTGCATAAGCCGAGCCGGCTCACAGGGTTCACTCGGGATTTGAAGAGCCAGATAAACTGAAAGAATAAACTCTGGTATTCACGTCCACTCTTGCACTACGAAGAATTTGGCTGAAAGCGAAACGAAACAAGGTCAAGTATTCGTAAATTGCGGAAGGAATATGAGGCAAAAGTTATAGAACGGGCCGTACATAAGCCAAATGTCCTCTTTAGCTATATCACCAGTAGGTTTGAAAAAAAAGAAACAGACGCAGTCTTAAAAGGTGAAAACAACGAAGAACTTATGGAAATCCTGAAAAGGAAATAGACCTTAGGCAGTTTTTCGCATCTGTTTTCACTGAGGAACAACATTTTAATCCGGAAGACTTTCATGCAGTGTGAAATGAAACAATCGTGGAGGACGTCGAGTTCACGGAAGAGGATGTGAGGAAGGAACTTATTGTGCTTAATAAAGCTTATTCTCCAGTCCAGACGAAATAATGGCAAAGCTACTGCAAGAGCAGTCTTCGGACCCTTGCAGACCGCTTTTGCATACTTTCCGGTTGTCATTTGATCAAGGCCTCCTCCCAACTGATTGGAAAGTTGCGAAAATATACCCTTTTCACAAGGGTGGATCCAGAACCAGCGCTAACGACTATCGACCTGTAAGCTTAACCTGCATTTGTTGTAAAGATATGGAAAGGATTATCAAAAAGGCCACCATGAAGATTCTCGCAAAAATACTTCTTTGACGGTGTCCAAAACGGATTTCGATGAAACAGCTCCTGTCTGAATAATGTGCTTTATTAAATGGAGCAGTGGTTCAGGTCATTAGACGAGAATACCAACGTCGATGGCGTTTACATTGACTTCAAAAAAGCCTTTGATAGTGTCCCACCCCAACGGCTTTGCTTAGTGCCAGTACATGCGCTTCGGTTCTGAAGGGCTGCTACAATCTACTATGTTTCAAGGTTGCGCAGTGGCTGAATGTTTCAACGTCAAGGACCTAGGTTTAAGCTACACCAATTATTAGGATCTTTCGCCCCACGACAATAGAATTACAGCTGAAGCTGCATAGATTTTCAGCTTGATTTCTTATAATTTTTACCTTCCTGAAATGAAATTACGACTTTATCCTATGTTTGTGCTTCCATTCTACTGTTGCCCAAACTTCGGTCTGATGAACGAATATAGCCGTTCAAAAATTGAAAAGATCCGAAGACATTTCACAAGAAAACTGCTTTATCCGACATTTTCAAATAGATGCCAATTAACGAAACAAAAATTTCTTTGGGTTAGGAGATTAGCAGAAGTTTTCTGTCTCCCGTTCGCCTTAAAAATAGTACAGACTTCCCCAAATTGTCTGTCATTACCCTCGTCAGCCTTCCTTACAACGTAAGAACTTCCACACTTTTTATACCACCTCCTGCATCCTCCTTATCTAAACACTCTTTATTCTTTGCTTCCAGATATAGCTTTCTTTGGAATAACTTACCAATTGAAATAAGGTCGTTAAATACTCTACCTGCCTTCAAGCGAAGACTGCACATTTATCTCAACACTGATTCTACAGGGTGTCCACAAAATGTATGCACTTTTAACATAATTTTAAACTTTGTTTTATTGCAATTTTATCATTTCAAAAATGTAGTCAATTCAAATCAATTCAAGTCAGTTCATTAAGGGAAATATAGGTAAAAGCCTTTGAACTCCCTATCGGTACACAGTAGTTAAGAAATGCATCGACAATGCCGAACACTTCAAAGAAGGTCATTTACATAATTTTGGGTGGCTTCTTACTTTTTCCAAGTGCTATAACCAGATGGAACGATGTCAGTTAGCACGAGCCAGCAGGTGTAACTGAACAAAAAGAGCAGACAGTGAAAAAAATCCTAAGGCACGGCTCAGAATTCACAAGATGGAATGTAGCTTATGGTTTTTGTTAGGAGAAAAACTGACGCTCGTTAGGGAAAATTTTTGAAAAATATGCCAGGATGCAGCTGTTATTGTTGTCGGCAGGTTAGGGGGTCCACTACGACTTATATCATGGTCGGAAGTGCCATACGGGGACGAGGACGAGACTGCAGAATCAGGAGAAGATCCCGACAAATCGGAGCTGCGACCACGATATGCCTTTGTCAATTTCAGGGGCCGTCATCAACGCGACGAAAACAGGAGAAGCCGCCACGATCGCAACTATCCGTTAATGGTCGACATAAGCCAGCTGCTTGAACAGGGATGAATTTATCGGAAAGAATGATTTCATGATTAAATTTTACTTAAACGAAGCAAGTAATATTATACGAAATAATATATTTCCTTCGTCCTGCAGCCTGCAGTGGTTAACTGGTGTTAGAATGAGCACTACTATAGCAGTCCAGCTTTTTTATGTTTTCTACGGAACTGGACATAACAACATCTAGGGGCAGAGCATTCCAAGCTTCAAACACTCTATTACAAAAGAAGAGCTTTCGTAGGTCTTGGCTGGTCTCTGTTACGCGTAGTTTGAATGGATGTTCCCTTAAGTTCGTGGTTGTAGCCAACTCGAAGGACTCGCCAGGCATTAGGCAGAAGTCCTGACCGAGCATTTTACGTAATGATTGTATCAGATCGCCACGCAGCTGCCTGTAAATTAAAGGAGAGAGGTCGAGGTTTGCTAAACGTGTTTCATAGGGTAATGATCCCTGTCCGGTCACAAGCTTAGCTGCACGCCTTTGTACCTTCTCGAGGAGACTGATGTCTTTCGCGGTCTAAGGTTTTTTTATGCTTGACTAGTAAACTCCAGTTTCGGTCGTACAAATTTCCCAAAGACTTTAGCGAAGCAGTCTTTATCAAAGGCGCAAAAAGCCCGTCTGACAAGGTACAGGATGGACATCGCAGACTTCGCTACTTTTGCACAGTGCAGCGAGAGCTTAAGAGTCGTAGAGATCCATGTACCCAAATCTTTCTGAGCGTCCACTTCTTGCAGTTGGATGCCATTTAGGCTGTAAACCATGAGGTTCTGAGAGCTGGGTCGGCCAACTCGTAGGATACTGCATTTGTTCTCGTTAAACGGCAAAAGCCAGTCTTTATACCAAGTTTGAAGACGGTCTAGGTTTATCTGTAAACACTCTTCGGCAAACATAGCCATATCGCAGTCCAGTTCACGGACGGAGTCATTGACGTATGGAATGAGCAGTAAAGGGCAAAGGACAGAGCCTTAGGGGACACCGCTCTCGACTGCAACGTCTGCAACTGCTGGTCACCAGTATGGACAGTTTGGGAGCGGCCAAGTAAGAAGCTTTGAATCCACTTCAACAGATTGCCTCGAACACTTATTTGGCTGAGTTTGTGCAGACGTTTTTGATGTGGGACGCTATCAAATGCCTTCTTGAAGTCAATGTAGATTGCATGAAGCGGATTTCCTCCATCAACTGCCCGATTCCAGCGTTCCAAATAATACAGCCAGTTCGTCACGCAGCACCTGCCTCTGCGGAATCCATGCTGCGCATCCGAAAGAGGGTTATGCTGCCCTAAGAAACGCATCAGCCCTCACTTTACTTATTTTTCCATGATTTTGCAACATATCGAAGTAAGGCTGATTGGTCTATAATTGTTTTAGGAAATCTTTTTTCCGCCTTCATACAACGGTGTGATCCGTGCAGATTTCCAAACGGCGGGTAAACAACCAGCATCAAACGAGGTATTGAAAAGCATGGAAAGCGGTTAAGCCATCTCCCCAGCAAGTTCTTCCAGTAATTTGGGTGGAATGTCATCAGGACCAGATGATTTACAAGTATCATTTTATTGTTGCTCACTGCATTGTGACTTTTGCAACAGTGGCTGAATTGAGAGAAGTCATTCAATATGAATGCACCCGAATAGCAAGGGAATTGCTTCACGGTGTGTGCGATTGCATTGCTTCGCGCTGTCAGGGGTGTAATGATCAAAATGGACGTCAGTTTGAGAATATTCAGTGAAAAAATACAATTATATTGGTCAATATCTTGACACTTTTGAAATAATATAATTAGGATTAACACAATTTTCAATTAGGTCAAACTTGCATACATTTTTTGGGACACCCTGTATTTTCTTTTTGTCCTCCTCATCCTTTCCGAGCAGTTTTCTCCATGACTTTAGAAAGGACCATCGGGAATTGAGGAGATCCCTTTGACACTATATTTCTCTTCCTCGTGTCCCCGGGAACCTAGATATCTCCACAAAATACCAGTCGTTTAAGCAATGGAAGCCACATGGACGTACTCAGTCTAAACTGCTCCCATTTCGTTGGTTACTTACCATCATCAGAATTCCATTTTTTTCCCCTGAGATGTCGGTGCTGATGTAAAATGACGCTTCTTCGCGTGACTTCCTGTCATTCATACTAGCGACCATGAACGAATTATATGCACATTTCCTTGTAGTATTAGCCTTCTGTACATATCTATCCTATTTTCCTACGTAGTTTTTACTCCTACACGCTTCTTGAAAATGGAAACACGTTGGGCTCAGCCTCCATTCTCAATGTGTGAGTTTTTTTAACTGCCAATTGTGTAGTTAACAATTAATTGCAAAACATAGCCAAATATTGCCCTAAGGGGACTATTTCTGCTGACATCATAAAAACATTGTACATTTTATCTGCGCACCTCGCCATAATTTTTACGAAACTCAGTTTGTATAGATAGTGCCTTCCTGGTGGTAACAATTGCAAATCCCAAATTCCAAACTGGAAATTTAATAAATTGGGTAGGAGCTTTCCACATAGACCGATCGCAGTCCATGTACAATGGAAACGCGAAATCCCCTTCAGTGCCAGTTGTTAGAAGAGTGCTTTGGTGCTCCTTTCTTGGGTCATTATTGTTCTTAATCTGCGTCAATGACTGTAGGCATAGACTGGACAGCAATGGAGTCCTGTTTACACACTTGTTTGCAAAAACACCTTTGATGAACAAACTCTGCAAGAAGCTCTTGACCGCCTAGGACCTATGAATCGTCCTGAAATTGTTAATGAATGAATAAAATGGTAAATGCAGTTTAACTTTGAAAAGTGAATAAGCTTGCATTAGCACCTTACGCAGCTCAAATTTCTGCCAAGGCCGCACAGGTATGTGGGTTTATATTGCATAATTTTTTCCTTCCAGAAATGAAGTTAAAACTATACCGCATGTTTGTTCTCCCTATACTAGAATACTGCTGTCCACTTTTTGGCTTTATGAACCAGAATGAGCGTAGTAAGATTGAAAAGGTTCAGCGAGTTTTCACTCGTAAAATATTTTCTGTTTCTGCGTCTGGTATTACTCATGCAGATAGATGTCCGTTAGCCAACATTCAATTTCCTTGGGTAAGAAGACTCGAAGCTGGTATATGCTTTCTGCTTCGTGTTAACAATAGCTCTAATCTCCCACAAATTCACGCTTTTATTCCGGTAGACCGACCTTACGCCACTCGTTACTCTTCCATGATAATGTTACCACCCCGTAGCTCCAAATCTAACCATTCTCGCTTTTTTTCCTCCAAATATTCTTTTATCTGGAACAATCTCCCAATCGAAATTAGGTTGTCTACTACATTATTGATTTTCCAAAACCAAGTTGCGTAAGCATTTAAATTTGGAGAAAATAAAGTCCTTACTGTCTGTTTCCTTTCCAAACACGCAATTTGTGGATTTCGAAAAGGGTCCTCCTGGCATTTGAAGCTATTCCCAGTATACGGTGGTCGCTATTGATGGTTACCGCTTAGATGCTCGTGGACTATGGAGTATGATTTCGAAAAAGGCCCTCCTGGCATTTGAAGCTTGTCCCAGGATACGGTGATCTTCAAAGTCGCTACTGATGCTTACCGCTCGGATGCTCGTGGACTCTGGAGTCTGGTGGTTTGCATCTCTGTGATGTTGCCTCGAATTCCACTGTCTTCTCCTGTTGTCCCGGATGACCCCTTCCTATCTCTCCGCTATATTATTTTTCACATGACAATAAGCGTCCCGAACCCTCAATAGCAGGATCCCATCAAATCTGCATCACGTTATAACTTTCTACCCATTAAGCCAGTTTTTTCTCCTAATTTTTTTGGAAATCGGTGGCTCGCTGAATTCATCCGCCGATGCAGGAGTTTTTTACTGCCCAGATAGTTATTTTATAAGAGTTCGTTTTATATCTGATCTATTTTTATTTTCTTATTCTCACGATAGCACTAAGTTTGTAATGAAAGGGCCCCTTGGGCCTTAAATATGCAGTTTATTTATTATTTATTTATTCATTGCGACTCAATAAGAAGAAGACGAGCTCGATGGGTGACTCCCCAAACGACGTACTTTATGGTAGTATCTGTCGAACATAACCGAATAAAAAGACCTGGGAATCACTTTTGTGCCATCTCTGAAGCCGTCTATACAACGTGTTAGGGCTGCCATTGCATGAACTTTGTTCGACATCGATCAATAACTTTTTGGCCAAATATATACATTTATTCGTTCAAATCTTGAATATGGAGCTTAGGCGTGAAACACATGACTATAAAACCTACCAGGTGCTGGAAAGCGTCCAAGTGAGGGCAACAAAAGTTGTGAAGATCCTTAAGTCCTTATCTTTCGAATGTACACTATAAGCACTAGACCTTTTTTCACTTGAGAACAGGCAAATCCAAGATGATCTCACACAGACTTACCGGTCCGTAAGGAATCGGGACTGTGCCCTGCAGTTTGATGACTTCTTCACATTCGCCACATCAACTCACCGTCATGTGAACTCCCTCAAACTCCAGGAACCTTATTTCCTCTGGATTTCCGCAGAGATTCATTTTCACAGCGAGTCATCGGTGCCTAGAACGGACTGCCTGAGAAAGTTATAATGGCGAACTTGACAGATGCATTCAAACGCAAACTTGGTGTATATTTACTTAAAAGATACCGTTCATATGCAAAAGAAAGCACCGTTAGCACAAAATATCGCTTTGCTCACACAGACAGATAAAAGTTTATATTTGTGTTTGTACCTAACTTTGTTATAGTAGCATATTTTATGTTGGATATTTATGCATGATGTTTTCAATAGGGTCCTCAAAGGCATTGCCTACTACCCTAACTATACTGAACTATATTTGCTTGCCCTCCTCACCAGTCTCTGTCTTCCCTCTAGCTTTACCTCCATCCTCAGCTAACTACTAACAATTTTGTCCTGGTCTCAACCTTTATGGTCCATCGATATCGAAAAAAACTAAGTCTCTCTCAGCCGTTTGTTGCTATCAGTCCTTATGCCAATCTTTCGGGCCCAGTCGGTATTCTCCAAACGACATTAACTTCCAATTTAATTATCCAAAACCATTTTTTCCTAAATAGCGATAGCCCTAGTTCAACTTCTCAAAATACACTAGTTTTCACATTACTTAATCCTAGGTGTATCATAAAAATGGCTCACAAAAGAGTATATACTTTCGAGCTGACGCCGGATGATATGCATATCGGAATCGTGGATACATCCTCTAATTGCTGACTCCTCCCATATCATAGACGATAATTATTTCTAACGTCAAAATCACCCTAATAAGCAGGTAATGTCTTCTAGAGCTTCAGGTACTTCCGTCACACACACAACACCCCACACAACCAACAGTAAATTCTGTCAGGCCTGGCTGGACGCAGCAAGGACCATCCCTGGCTTCGCCAGTGGCCACTGCCACCTGAGAATGCAAGTGGGAGTTTTGCATGCAATAAACCTCTCATTTTGGTGACTCCTGACTTTTATTTTCAACCTAGCGACTTCGAACTGCTGATTATAGTGATCTAGGCACAGCCACAACTTAGACCGCTACAGGTCTCCCAACCCAAGTGCCTGACAGAATTCGTGCTTAAATTTTTTAATGATTGATTAATGAGCAGTTAATTTTGGCGATAATAAGAACGCAGTACACAGTAAGAAATAAGATACAACCGATTGTTACTATTATATCGAACTAAAAATATGCAGTAAAAGTTTGCGAAAGGAAAAAAATATAAAAATCCGACTGATCAGCAAAGTAAGCCTATACTCAAAAAAAACCATTAGAACATCTCCATTAAGTCTAAAAAGAAGCATATAGACTAGAAACACTATAAGAACAATTCTTATTACCATTAGATGGCCCTACGATTTATGGCTATCAATTTTTCAAACTGGCCTCAGCTGGCCCGCTAATCAGCTAGCGACAATCATATCTTAGATCTTATTTTCACTACTGACATTGCTCTCGTATTTGCTAACTTCAAGCAGGCCTTCTTCCAATGTGACCATGCATTAATTCTGTTTAGCTTTCCGGTTGTCTCTTCGAAAAAGGCTAGCACTGTTCTTAACTAACACGCTTTTGACCTTGCAGATATTAGTTGAAAAGTTGCAAAAATTCTTATCAGAGAATTCAGAAGAGTAGTTGGCGAGCATACGTAGTTTTCGATCAATTTCCTTCGGGCCGTTACATTTATATAGGGAAGGGGTGAAGCGTAACATGCAGGTAATTATGTTATCATAACACGCAAATTAGTCATGGGGATTGAGGAGGGAGTGTGGGGTTGATAGTAATCAACTGGTTGCAAGTTTATGAGGGTTTGTTGAGTCCGGACAGGGGATGGGAAGGGGGTTGAAGTGGTAGAAAGCGCGAAAAGATGCAGGTAGTTCCGTAACCATTGGCTATGCCAAGCTCGGGGCTTGCAGGAGGTTCTTCTGCGCGCACAAAACTGACTTCCTCAACCAGATCGTGGTTGCTTCAGCTGTTTCTAGCAAACGCTGACCCAAAAAATTTGGGTAGTTCGGCGACACCTTGTAAATTACCTTCAAGGCTTCATTGGGGTCCACACGATGTCCGTTGTCAACCATTTGGACAAGGATAGAGCTATTGATGCTTTTGACTTTGCCTTTGGCCAGCTTAGCCGGGAGGTGCTCCCGTATTCTTTTTGATAAGCGCTGACTCTTGTGACTGATATAACCTGCTCCACAGGAGCAAGTGAATGAGTACATGAACGAAGTCGTCACATTTCGGGAGGAACCGGTGATAGCAGCTGACAACTCCCAGAGATCATTGCAACTGACGCTTGGATTCGGGTTCAGAGAAATCACGAATCACTTCAACCTTTGAGGATAGAGGACTTAGGCCATGAAAATCAAGTGATGGCTGAGGAATTCGAGAGTAGGCACACTGAAAACACACTAAGAGGGGTTGATGATGACATTGATCTTGATGAGGTGATCAATAACTAAGCCTGCGTGTTCATTGTGAACTTCCCCACTACGACTAGCCACCAAGAGGTCATCTATGTATGTGCACAAAAACGACAGGCCACGTCACACCCGGTCGATGAATATCTGGAATGTTTGGGCAGCATTGCGAAGACAGAATGGCATGCGGATAAACTTGAACAAGCGAAACGGTGTGCTTATGACTGTTTTGAGCACAACCTCGGGAAAGAAAGGAATTTGCGAAAAGGCACGGAACAAATCAGTCTTCGAGAAAACTGTTTTTCCAAAAAAATTCCGGTAAAGTCCTGAAGATGATCCACTGGGTACCAATCGGGAACTGCAGCGTTGTTGAGGGCAAGGTAGTCAGAACAGAGTCGACAATCACCCGATTTGGCCTTGGGAACCATCTGCAGAGGTGACGCCCAGGGGTCCTCGGAAGGTCGGATGACGCCCAGCTGCAGCGTATGCTTAAATTCGGTCTTCGCGACCGGAAGAGGCACGTGCCAGTCGTCTAGGGGGAGAGAAAGCAAAAGGACCCGAAGTATGGATTTGAAGCACTATGTTGAACCTCGCGGCTGCGAACCTAGCGGATGGCTTTGTTCGGATGCTGAAGAAAAGGTTCCAGATACGGACAATGAATATGCGTGTTGAGTACATATATATTGCATGGTATCTTGAAAGGAGTGCATCGGCAAATAGGCAGACTGGTAGTGCGACGATGAAGTCGGGAACGCCGACAGACCACCAGGAGTTAAAGTTGATCAGGATGCAGTGAGTGTGAGGAACATCGGCTATAAAAAATCCAGGAGAAAGATTTTTGAAGGCTGATGGTCAAGGTTAGGGATAGGCTGCAAAATGTGGAAATATATGAGGGGTTGAGAGCTTGGAAATGATCAACTGATCATTCTGATCTTCTAGGTGGCTCATTGTCAATATTGTATGGAATTCCAGTTGATCGTTTTAGGTTCGCAGGTGGACGTGTAGGCGGATCCAGTAGCGCTCTGAAGTGCTCTCTCTATCGATCGATTTTGCCATCCATTTCAGTTATCACTTAACGCGAGTTGTCCCGAACGTTGATGTAAGGTGGTTTATGTTTTTCAGCTGCTTTATGTAAAAGGTAATAGTGCTAGCGCAAGTTATCAGAATTTGAAGCTGATTGCATAAAGCCAGCTAATTAAAGTCAAATATTTCTGCCTATCAAATCTTGCAATTCGTGCAGTTTGACGCCTCAATAAGTGATAGTTCTCGGAGTTTGACAACCGTGCGATCCTAGTTTGAGCCGAGAGATAGAGGACGGTTGTGAAGCTCTAGTCCGTTTTCAATATTACTTGTTGTTGCAAAGTCGAATTCATCGCACTTTTTTTGGCGTCCCGCAATTGTGTCTAATATTGCGCTTCTGTCGAACGTGGCCAAGACATTTTCATGGGCACGAGGACTTTGTCGAGCCGGATTTCGCGAAAAATTGCGTCATCCATTTGACGACCAGTCAGAAGAGAATGCATGTGGTGCATAAGCTACGACGGCATCTGATCGCCCAGCTCAACTTACGCGAAAAGCTCTTTGAGCATCCAGTTGTCCGGTTGGGCCTAACGCTGGACGGCAACATCTTTGAGTTGTGTTTAGGGCTCATTGGTAGGTATGGGATTTAAATGATCCACCACCGCGACAGCTACATCAAATGGTATTGATTGCACTGCGTATGAATACTGCGTACTCTTATAAGGGATGCGATATTTTGTAAAGAAAGCGTCTATTTGTCTGAAAAATAAACGCGAGGTGCTGTATGTAAACGGAGGGAACTTGCAGAATATGATATTCACATCCAGGGAGTCCTTATTTTCGTCGTTACCTGTGTTAGGAAAAACTGACCCACCAATTTTGCAGTGTGAACTCCGGTTAATGAATGCATATCGAATAGTTGGTACAAAAAGATATGAAATGCTAGATTGGGGCGCAGTTATTACTAAACTACATGCAATTACATTGAAAAACCAAAACACCAAATACTGGGAAAATAACAATCAAACAAAGCACTACAGTCTCACAAATGCCGCTCTGTGACAGAAGGCGTATGCAGACTTAGAGACTGATACTTCAAGAAGTCCACCAACAGAAAGATCATGGGACGAGTGTGGAGAACAAAGGAATTGGAAGAAAGTACTGCAATAAAGGATATCAATCCGGAAAAACTGTGCAAAATGACACAGCAATCTGAGAAATCACTTCGTTCTAAGTCACTGTAGGAAGGTGTGTGTTTAGTGGCTCATTTTAAGCAAACATACAGATAAATTCAGGGGTAGTGTGGCTTCAGAAAGATGAAACTGTACTAAGGCCTACAGAGTATACACACCTGGCTCTCATTGTCGAAGTGACAGGAACGATTATAGACGCAGCTAATTACCGTTTTCTTCGGGTACAAAAGGATGAC
The DNA here is from genome assembly GCA_036362985.1 of Ligula intestinalis. Classification (NCBI taxonomy): domain Eukaryota; kingdom Metazoa; phylum Platyhelminthes; class Cestoda; order Diphyllobothriidea; family Diphyllobothriidae; genus Ligula; species Ligula intestinalis. The sequence goes on along the minus strand of JAYGXS010000002.1, from coordinate 80,352,554 downwards.
CGAAACAAAGCAAATATTTCCTAAAAGCAAAGAAATGCTCAAGTGGTAAAGAGAATGCATATTAGATAATCAGTTTAGTCATTTTAGTCACTTATAGCCACTTTATGGAAGGAAGAGGGCTTTCGCCAGTGCGTTCCCCATTCATATCCAAAAATCGCAAAACATTTCATATTAACAGCAGTACATACGAAAAAATGTACAGTTAAATGCAACTGTGTGTGCGAGCCAGCCGCCAAGAGCCACTACTGACACTATCTTCATTTTTGTACAATATTTCCTGAGCAAAAGGGAAATGAATTGTATTTAAATTTCGCAACAGTTTCTGAAAGGACCATCTCGCCACGCCCCAATTATCTATGCGTTAAGACGTTCCGTCGAACGTCCATGTAGGCCGAATTCCTCGGTAGTTCACTAGGATGATCCCCAAACTGATCCGTCCAAGCCCATTCGAACGAAATAATCAAATGCTAGGGAGCACACGTGGCCTTTGAAAATTCGGTAGGCTTGAATGAGGTCGCTGGTTAATTGCTTGTAATTAAGAGGGAACAAATCTGCTACAGTAAGTCTAGCTTCGCAAGGGCAGATGTGCAAGCTTCTTGAAAATCTTTGTAGGGTTCGTCTGCACTCGTTTCAGGTGCAAAAAATAATTCTTAAACAACGGACGCCAGGCCTGGACAGCATACTTCAAGCTGGACCGAACGAATACTTCGTAGGTTTTTATGAACAGCTCTTTATTGATCTGAAAATCCCCATGTAGGCGCAAATAATACTTCTGTCGCGCGTTGAGTTGCTTTTATGACTCGGCCGGAATCGGCCTGGCAGGCGGTCACCCGTTGGGGACCTCTGACAACCACATGAACTTTGTTTAGTTCGGAAGCCTATTCGATCGGTGTTCGCACATTTCTGAGGTTAGTAGAACACTAAGGGCCTTCTTTCCTTCAATATTTCGAAGGAATTGCCCACCGAGAGGGCATTTGATCGAACCATTGTAGTGGTCGCAGCTGTCCTGCGCCTTCCTTACACTTTACGCCAATGACAAGGTCATTCAGAGCAATGGACCTTGCGTGAAAGCAGTTTTTGGCATGTCTCGGGCCAGACCCAAACTGGCCTGCGGGACACGGACCGCCCACGCCAGTGCCCCCATCTCGCGTGGTTAAACCAATCACCATCAATGCTGCCAAGACAAATAGTGCTGTAGACGGCCACCCGGAATTACAGCCACTAGACGTCACTCCATATTTCGCCCTGAGCGGCCTGGATACAGGCAGCTGCGTTGGTCGCTGCGGCGAGGTACAACTTTCTCCTAATTTTCTGTACATAATATATATTTTTTCTAACACTGTGGCCTTCCCAAGGCTTCTCCCATATCCTAAGGAACGTGGCCTGGAAGATCGCGGCCGTAAGGGTTAACCTCAATAGCCTTAACACTTTGCGATACCACTATTCTCACTGGTCCTTCTACTACTACAATTTAAGCGGCAAGACTCGATCGGCTTCCAAGTCGACTCAGACTCTCTTTAAATGCTTGACTATCAGAGTCAGACCTAATGGATCTCCAGAGATTAATACCGGCAGCAAACCTGATGGCACTGCGACCCAGGTTTTGACAGAACAGGGGCAGGGGTTGAATTCGTGGCACCGATGCACACAGTTTGCGATCACCCTGTAAAAAATCTGATATCCATATCAGCAGGTTTCCTCTTATTCTAATTTCAGATAATTTATGCATTAAACGTTTATATGGGACGCCATCAATCGCCTTCATGAAATTAGGGTTGATGACGCCAAGCCTACCATCTTCACCTAGTGCACGAGTCCACTGCTCGGCCGAGAGCAATTTGCTGGAAAAACGAGATTATTTCTGCCTAAAAGTAAGTCGTGCTCATCCAGGAATTTCATTGTCGGGTTCTTATTCAGTATTTCCATTATTTTACAGCAAATACATATTCGGCTTACAGGCCGATAAATTTGGATATTCGTTCGAGCCCCAGTCTTGCATATCAGGTATAAATTTGCCGTCTTCCACTCGAATATCAGTCTTCCTTATTCAAAGGACGAACGGAAATTATGCTCTAGTGGTTTTGAGAACGCTATCGCCTATTCTTTTGAGAACGTCAAATAGAATTCAATGCTTAAAACTTGAATGCTGAATACTTGACAGAGTGTCAATTGGACCTAACTCTCAAAATGAGTAAAGTCCTCGGGTTCGAAAATTTCAGACCAACTTCACAGGGTGTGCGGTAATAAAATGCAGAGAGACATTGCCAGGTTTTTCCGCACGTTCTTGTCGATACAAATTAGAATTATCGATTGCAAATATCGAATCGGAAAATCGAGAGTAAGCCCATGAGACAACAATGCGCAGGAAATCTAGATCAAGCGTATGAGTTACAGATCTCGTTTATGTCGTTTTTTTTTGCGACTGATCTCGCTTTGGATGAAACTATCTTGAACGTATTTCTGAGACGCGAGTGGTTGTACATTTTTGATACTATGATGAAAGTTCTGATAAAAAGTTTAAGTCCTACAAATAAATTTACTTGCAGAAGTCGCATAAAGCCTACAAAGCTTTGCTCTTTCACAAATATTTTCCTTGTTTGAATTCACTATGGTCTGAACCAATGTACGTTCGAATAACTTTGGCGCTTTAGACGGTATTTCCTGCCATGGCTTCCACCGAACCTATCTATGCTCCCTTCTTCGGCATTATGGGCGCGACTGCGTCAATTGTATTTTGTGGTATGTTGCTCTCAAATTATTATGCCCTTTTTGTAGCTTTTGGGGCCGCATACGGGACAGCGAAGTCTGGTGCAGGCATCTGTTCCATGGGTGTAATGAGGCCAGAATTAATTATGAAGTCTATCGTCCCAGTTGTCATGGCTGGTATCGTTGCAATCTATGGTTTAGTCGTGTCTGTTGTCATTTCTCAGCAGAAGGATAAATCTACTCAAATGGCTACGTAAGCTGTTCTTTTTATATGATAACCGTGTGCAGCTCACTCAAACAACTAGGTGGAGGGCTAAGTGTAGGACTTTGCGGTTTGGCAGCTGGGTTTGCAATTGGTATCGTCGGTGACGCAGGTGTCCGTGGAACGGCTCAACAACCTCGGCTTTTCGTCGGAATGGTCCTGATCCTGATTTTTGCGGAAGTCTTAGGGTTGTATGGCCTGATCGTTGCCCTGATTCTCTGCAATCAGTAGTAGGAATCCCTTTGACATTATTCTCTGGAATTATTTGACCGTCGAACGCCCATTTCCCTTATTTACCTTCTGCAATCTGTTGTGCTTTCTCGAAGTTGGCCCCTTTCTCAAAGCCCCTACATTTTCCGACTCCATGGACCTCGCATTAACCGCATTCCATTTCTTTATCTTCTTTGGTTACTATGGTAAGTCCACACGAAGCACTTCCTAGATTACTCGCTTCCCCGGACACGCGTTTCCATTATCTTCAGGCTCGCATGAGCATGCTACGTTTATATCTTATTACGCCGACCTATTTTACCTCATTTCCGTTGTCATTCTCGTGATAGCCATGTGGTCTCGATTGCAGTTTTGTCAGAAATGCGTCTTCAAGTATCTGTTTGATGTTTTCTGAATGACTAGGATGTTCGCGCCGTATCCCTGATGATTCAATGCAGGCAACCTAAAACAGGAGGCAGTACATTATTGGTTTAGTCATACAACTATCTTCGTTTTCTACAGCCTACGTTGGGAATTTTAATAGCTTTTGTGTTGCCAGAGAGCGTCGGCTCTGCACAGGCTATTAATGGACGCATTAGGGAACAGTGTTTTTCCAGTTTTCGTAAGCTAGTTGAAATATATTGGCATGCGTGACCGCCATTTTTAGTACTCTGTTGTAAGTTTAGTCTGTATGGCCAGTGGAAATCATGACACTAAATTGTTTATTCGTCAGTGAGTATTCCTTAATTTAGTTTTGTTCTCCAGACAAATCGGGATACGTGTGCTTTTGTTTATGACACGTTTTCGTTTCGAAGGGTTGAACGAGCCACGAAACATCCTCGATATGCTTGTGTTTTGATATTGTTGTGCAGTTTGATCATAGCTATTAATAATCTGTGTTTGCCGACTGCTTCTTTAAGTGTTCCAACCACACAGTTATCATATTAAAAATATAAACTTGCAATTTGGCCTGGCTAAACCCATTTGTAAATAATTATCACAGTGATCCAAAATATTTAGGTTCCGGCCTCCCTGCCTTTTAAAAACCATAGAAGGCAACGATAGGACTGCATTCGGGGGCCGTCGCCATTGTGTCATCGCGTCCCCTAATGCATATTAAAGTTAACAAATTCTTGCCTCTAAATAATGACAACTGGTGTGGTTATTATGCCCTTCTCAGGACTGGGAGTCAGATAATACTAGCTTACTGATATGTGCTTCAAGGTACCTCCTAATACGGGAAACACCCCACCGCAGCGTGGTACACCTGGATTTGGACAAGTGGCTAATGCGTGTGCGCTCACCCTCGGTCGTTTTGCCATCAGGGCGAGGTGGGTGGAAAAATCACCGCTTTTTTATCCAATCTGTTGAGCATCGTTTAATAAGGTGAACCTGTCACGTGAAATTCATGCTTGACACTACTTTATGTTGTTATTTTAAGGCATTGTACCAACTACTATTACATGGCGAGTAAGGACACCATTTCGACCGATGCCCAAGTAATATTTAAGCTCAAGATTTCTTGGAATGCATACATTTCAATGTATATCCTTAATATGTTCACTTTTTTCCATGTATAATATTTACATGAACGCTCAGAGGTAGTTACTAGTGTTACTCAGGTCTTTGTTTACTTAATAGGATTAGCACACGTTGCCATTACAAGCGAGTCCCAGGAAGTAATTGAGAAGTAGACGATCGACGATAGTAATGCTGACTGTTTGGCTGAATCCACTGTGTCGTAAAAGTCACTACCCATGTTGTGACTTTCAGTGGCGCGTTGGGTTTCGTAGTCAATGCCACGGGAGTGGTCGCATTGCCCGCCCATAGTTATACTCTATTGTAGCTAATAGGGAAATTTATAGTGACCGACCTTGGCCATCTGCGTGTTCCAGTCGTCAAACTACTACCACCAAGGCTAAATAATGGATTACTACTCTACCGGATCCACTCTGTGGCCCTTGTTATGGCCGCATTGACCAAATAGAGGTATTGACCGCATGCCAGGTCTCCTGGCTTGTGTTTATGAACTTGCCTATTGGGCAACAACTTTTTATTAAATTTTGGATCCCTGTCTCGTTAATTCGAATTTGTGTGTGAAGGCTGACGTGTCTGAGGCTTCTCAGTTCGAAGGTCTGTCAGCATATGCGTGCCCATGACTGGGTATGTTCTTGGAGTTTTCCTCTGAATGGGCTGAATTCGAATGTCTGATGCTCTAAAATGCGACATCTACCTGCAGACTGGTGGAATCTTCGTTCTAGGGCGATTTCCATGAGAAAAATGGCCTGTACTTTACAAATATTAAAATAAACAGTAATGAGTTGTAGTTCAAAGGACCGGTGGGCAGGTTCTTCGGCATGGGCCTCGTAAACGAAGACCGCCTTTATCTCGCTCAAGCTTGCTAAAAAGCGTATCCAGTCGGACCATCCATGGCTGACGCATATGATTTCTGACGGTGTCCTTACAGTGAAGAATCTGCTTAATGGTGAGATTTTCGGATGCAGCTTTAGCGTTATGGGCTCGTGAAAATCAGTGTGTCAACGAGGCTAGACTTGACGTCAGATCAGCGGGCGGGCAACGATGAGAGGCCCTCCAATAGACTACCAGCAACACTGATTTCATGATGCTAAGAGTTTAATTCCGGCACACCGATTGTCCTGTGGATCACCGGGAGGTTCGGTGTCTCACTGCTTTTTTAGCACTGTTCCTTTCCGGTTAGGTTTCAACGAACAGAGACCCTAAACAACGCTGAAAAAAAACTTGACCGTTCTAAGCTCTAATGTCACCAGCAATATTAAGAAAAGATAGGGCGAATGCCTGAACATGTTAGAAATTTCGGAGAAACCGATGGTCTGAAAGTTCAGACCTGCGGTTGCGCATAGCGAGTTCGACTACTAGGTAAGGATAAGTTACTTAATGTTGCACATTGTGTGCATCACTTTTACCAAAGTTGACAATGCATTTAATTACAATGCGGACGTGTGCTATTCCGTAGAACCGGGTGTATAATTTTTTTATCACAACAGGCAAAGTATGAAGTGTGGTAATCGATGACCCATCCAACTTCCGTGTGATTGAAGGTACACGACATTACTGTTATGGTAAGCGCAGCTTACAAGTGTAATAACCTTGTCCGCTGCTGCCAAAACTGGTTGGAAGGTCCTGTTGTCATGACCTGCTAATTTTTATCAGCGCTGACCTGATTGGATTGAATCAACCGACTTCAACCTATCACTGTCGTTCTAGGCTGCGGTCCTGATATGACAGGAACGAGGGTACCAAGCACTATCAATATAAGCTAAGGTACAATATGCAGGTAACAGTTGCGTGGAAGACGGTGATCGTCTCTTCCACCCTCCTTCTCAGGTACTTATCTATGCTTACCCAAAATGACATTTGTTCACAGCGTTGCCACAAAACTGCTGAGCTCGCTTTCGCACTATGATCGCACGGCTAGCCATCCAGGTAGTTTCATGTCTGGGTTCGGGAAAACAGGTCAATGCTTTTTGTTGAAACCGGCGACGCCTGTTGGTCGTATACTCGTTTTCACATGCCTGAATGTTCACTTCTCATCCTTGCCTAAATTGTACCTGAAAATTTTATATGTAAAAATTAATATGGTCTACGATTTTCAAGGTATGAGCCCAATAAATCGGTCGCACTATGCAGTCAGAGTCGAATAAGACCGTACCGACTGGTCTTGCAGTTTTAAATCGAATGAACAAGTGGCAATCTTGGACGTCGGATACCCTTTAAAATTACGATATCAGCCGTCCTGCTTGTAATTCGTGGACTCGCATCTACCTTCTTTGTCAAAATTAGTTGTGGACGACCTGAACATCTTTATACCGATGAACTCCATCTGCTCGCCTATGCGGCAGAGTTGTGTCCTTCCGACCTATCCAGTTGTGCGCGGCCATCATCTACTAGTCCCTCGTAGTGGACGCCATCCTCGCTTTAAATACAATAAATTGAAGTCTACGTGCCTTAAACCTATAGTGAGGCGGATGAGCTACGTGCTGATGAATAAGGATTGACTATGCATGCGCCTGTTTTCATGGAACAAGCCAATCATCGCGCGAATAACTGCTGCACGATCCTAATGCAAGTTGTTGCAGAGGTCTTTCGCATCATCCTTCTCAGACGTACTCGGAGTGTGCGTGAATCTAGTCCAGGTGTAGTTGAGGTGGATTCCGCGCTAGACATGGATGCATCGACTGGATATTCACACTGACGCTTTCTCCAATACTAGTACGGCCACTATCAGTCAACGAGTGTTTGCGTTGTTGGCCGCGCCACAGCATTCGACGTCTTTCACCCCGGGTCTATGCTGTGAGTAATGCAACTGACCATTATACTGTCAAAATTCTCACTGGTATCGTGATCTATCACAGCGAGAGTTCTAGTTTTCACCCATTACAGCCGTACGATATTCGGTCTGGCATTAGTCGTTTTGTCGCACATTTGTTCTGCTATGGCATCGAATGCATTTACCAAGGTGCTCTTTGCAGTTTTGACGTGCTGGGCACCATCTGACTGACAGCCTGCGTTAAGGATGTCGCTCTGAAAAGGTCGAGCTATGATGATCTACTGAAGGTAAGGTCATTGTGAGCGAGGTCAGTTTATCTATAAATTCTGGGAAGATGTACCAGTTTTAAAAATTTATTTCTGGTCAAAAGATGGCGCCTCGGATTTAATGGTTGTCGTCTTTGAGGTGTAGACAATTTCATATACCTCGAAGCGAAATTGATGCTATATAGTCAGGATAAAAAAATACATAGTTTCTTGATTAAATGCTCGAAAATAGCTTACAGAGTGTGCAGAGCCGACGTGAGGCAGTTGGCACTCGCTACGACAAGGTCCCTGAATTTGTATGTTGTCTAGCGGACATTCAAGGTCACGGCCGCGCATCCAGACCGATACGTTGATTGGCCACCCCTCAGCCCAGTGCTTTTTTCCATGCCACGTAACCCGTCGCCTCTCACACGACGCACCTTAGTTGCTGCCTCTTGTTCTCAAAAAAGTCCTGCCCACTGTCAGACGTCATTTTGCATACATAACGCTAATAAAGGTACCTAAGATTTTTATATAAAGGCGAATAAGGAGAAAGCGCGTCGTCTGCCGTGTGAGTTCAGTGTTGTTGCTTTTGATCCAATGTCGTACCTGGAGAGGTAGATTACAAATCTAGTTGATGATCGTCTGGTAAGATAGGATGGGGTTGCATTCTCCATCAATGAATAGTTCGAGCTCTCCGGATACGTTGCATTAGATAGCCCGTAAAGAAATACTGTCTGTTGCATGGATGTTTTACTGAGTAAATATAATAGCAGCCCTATATATAACAAATCGTGGTCGTTTGCCTATAAGCTGCCGCAATGGCAACCAATCAGCATGATAAACGTGCTTTCTAGTGACAACTGAGGACTTTGCTTGACAAACCTTCGCCACCATATGCTAACCTTTCCCCGAGACTAGAATATCGGAATGCTATGGGCAACACTTTCAAATCGCTGCAGCGTACTTCGTCCTTGATGTAACAACTGCTGGTATTTACTAGACGGAACCGATTTTAACCAAATGATCTAACCACAGCCTTAAACTTATCTAACTATAGCGCCTAGATTATTACTATACTGCCTGCAATACAAGCATAAAGTTAAGAAGTCTTATCCAGCAGTCCGGACGACGTCTCCGGATCCCATAAACCTGTACAGAGGCACAGAGCGCACACACCACAACTACTTTGTCTATTGTAAGCCGCTCTTTTCTGCACAGCCTTTTGTTAGCTTATCGCAGGGGGTTAAGTAAGTTAAACCCTAGCAACTGCGATCTTAAGACTATGGTTCCTTAGGAAAGAAGAAGTTGATGGAGGCCAGAATAGGAGGAATAGTTTATTCTGTATACAGAGGAATGGAGAATAAGCAGGAAGAAGTTTGACTTTGGAGCGCACGACCATCGAGGTGGCTAGTCGTGTCCTAGGTGGGGGTTAGCAGCAGACATGCCAGTAGCAGCGAGAACGGTTATTGGCTGGTTGGCCTTGATGGTTATTGGCCGGACAGACTGCATCGACCTAGGCGTGCATGCGTCCTATTCACCGCCGGACGAGACTAGGTTTGCGGCCGTTCAGGAGGCCGCCTTCAGTGCAGGCGCATCCTTGCCTACGTGGAGTGAGTCACCAAAAGCTTTTTTTTACAGTACACTGTCCAACCTATTTGGTCTTACCTGAAATCTGACTTGGGGGAACCTTCTGTAGTTGACGAGCACTTCCTTCGACAATATTCTCCTAAGGGAGTTGTAAGTCGAGAATTTTTTTAGTCGTCAAGTTAACAATTTGTGCTCTTGTAGGCAGTTCTTCAATTTTCATCAGGTTTTCTCTACGTACTCGCTGTCCTCATAATTGCAGTCTATTTTGTGGACCTCTGCTGAGGTGTCGGTAGGTGACGATATCGTAAGAACCCTTGCTTTCAGGCCCGGTTCCGAATAGTAAAATAAGAAGTTTGACGTCAGGTGGTGGGAATAGTTTATTGTGTACAGAAGAATGGACGAATAGGTAAAAGGAAGTTGAAGCTCGTTGGTAAATGTTCACCTGACCGCCAACGGAACCCATCTGTTCCGCTCAGCCTTCGGGCCTGGACAGGAGCCCTGACAACCGTAACAGATGGTATTACAGACAGGTATTATTGCCGGCAAAGACAAGGGTGACTTAATATTTAGAGCGTTTGACTGATTAAAAAGGTCATGAGTTCGAGGCGAGGTCGGTGCATTACTTGGGTCTGGGTATGACCGGCTGACAACGGCTTTGAAGGCAGAAATGGTTATTCCAGTCTTCCTTGTCTTCGCCGGCACTACTATCTGCCTATACTATCAGGACATTGAATGTCGGAAGAGCGAAGGCAACCGCTTCCGAACTGTATAAGCGTAGGCAGTCATCAACACAAGGCTCCCACAAATCACGAGTCAAGCAATATGGTGTTGGTGGACAGAAGTTTACTGCCAGAAAATAGACAATACAAAGGTTGAGTTATGCACGCCGAATCTGTACGCGGAATTCTGTGTTCCGTGCTGTGGAGCCGAGACTACTGGGCCGTGCACCCATCAGGTGGACATGCGCGTATCTCTTGGATGGAGCTAACATGCGCATGGAGCCGCAACAAACGGGGTGAGCATATGGCAGGTAGGACATCGCAGGGCCTCTCGTAGCGGCTGACAGACAGAGTTCGTAGGAGTTTAGCCGGCGCGCGTAGACACTGAACCTGCGTGGTTTTGGCAACAAAGCCAGCGTGAGTCAGCGAGGAAGGCTTCCATAGTAAAATTCGAAGGAACACCTCGAAGATCAATATAGGGAATGACCCTCCAGACTTCGGATTGTTGGGCCTTTGGCCATGGTCTTTTAGTTCAGTACACGCTTTTCTCCATAAAATGGATGGGTATCCAATAGCTCCGAGGGGGTTCTTGAGGTGTAGTCGTTCAGTTCCTTTGTCTACTGGCGTGCTGCAGTGTTTCAATTCTTTGACGTTATGGTGCCGGCACAACTGCGCTTGTCGGATAGAGGGTAATCGCAGTGTAGTATTTGAACCTTGTCGTTCAGTTGCACATCGGTACATAAGCACGTCCAGGAAGAACAGTTGGTTGCTTGTTTCGGCTTCCATTGTGATCGGGTCAAGCGAGTTCAGTACTGCCGTTACGTGCTCAAAGTCAGTTGTTTTTACCACAACATAGGTGTCGTTGACATAACTAATTCAGAACCGTGACTGATATCTTGTGGACACCGTTGATAGGCTGCTTCAGTAACAAGGCCTGATAGGGGGAAAGATATAGAATGCACTTGTTGAGCAAAGGTGAACAAACACGGCCGTCCCCGATAGTTGGGGCCCAATTATTCGTGTACCTGTCTTTAATACTTTCGATAGAAGGAAATGTACAAACTATCTCAACCTTAGCCATTTGTCCCCACATCATAATTAAGGAGCGACGAACGGAACACCTGTTTTGATCTGAACATGGATGTGCTGATTCGGTGCATGTGCTACGTCCCCTTAATTCCTTACTTAACATACCTAAAACTTCTGCTTAATACTTCGCTGCAGAAACCATGTGGGGAATACCGGCGCTGGATATTTCTAAAGATAAAGAAGAAGGCTATTCGCTCACCGGAATCGTGTGTTTATCTATCTGAATTTTTGAAGTCTTGCTGGAGTCCAGTGTCAGCGATAAAAGCGGCAAAAATGATAAATGGTAGGCGCCAATCAAACATCAGTTCGAATTTGTCTGTGCAATGCTCTGTATAAAAATGCCACCTCGATATATCGATTGACTGAGTTCTCATCAGCTGCTCAAGTCTTAATCCATTTGCGGTTTGTTTTGTCTCTGGCGCAGGCGATTATCTTCGTGGCTGCTGTTTGATTGACCCCTACCCCCTTCAACTGTTTTTTTGTCGCTTTCATCTCATACAATGGACTCCAATATGAGTCCCAAGGCTCAGCTAAATAAAAACGCGATTCTGGCAAAAGAACGGCCTTCTTCTTCTTCCTCTGTACTTATACATATACCTGAAATACGAATATTTGTCCTACATCCTAGACGTTTTTGTCATAGTCGGGGCAATCAGGTCGTCATTATTGATGAAATTGTTGTTTAAAAAGGATTCCTGACTGTCTGATTATCGGTATAATTTTCAACATCCTATAGCTCGTTCCTATTCCACTACTACGTTAGCCTGATCATCGGAAAGGGCCTAAGCGATTTTGTTGAGCTCTAATATGCGCCAACCTGTTGACGGCTGAGGTTGTTTTGTTATTTTCTTTGATGCCAGCCTATGCGTTAAGTACTGCTACCCTCCCTCCCGTGCAACGTTCATATTAACGGTATCAATGTGGTCAGCTTACAACCGGGCCCAGTTAAGTTAATCAGGTGCTTACCAGATAGACTGCCACGTGCTCAGGATTGTCCTCCGTGTGATCACCGTTGTAGGAAGCAAAAGTACAGTGATTTGGTGGAAGTTTAATGAACCGACTTTGGTCGCGAGGGTTGGGGGGAGGCATGATGGTTCTTCGCCTTCACCCTCTAAAGACTTCAGGTCTTTTGACCTGACAACACAAAAACGTCGAACACCTAAGGTATGATTTGGCTTTCTTCGCGTCTATAGTCATACCTGAGGCAGTTGGACTTTTCTAAACAGCTGATTTGGTCTCAGTCCGTGCCCCATCCCCATTTCTCTGTTGTAGACGTCCCCAGCGTGTGTGTCTCACTTCTAAGTATCAGTGAAGGTAACGCAGGGGGTTTAGTAAGTTGAACCCAAGCAACTGCGTTCTTCAGACCATGGTTACTTAGTGCAGGCCAGAGTAGTAGGAATAGTATATTGTGTACAAAAAGGAAAGGAGAATACATGGAAGAACACGACCACCCAGGAGATTGACCGGGTTCCAAGTGGGGTTTTAGCAGCAGTCAGGCTAGTAGTCAGAGAGAGAGAGTGTGTGTGTTCATTGTCTAGGTCGGCCTGTGATTGTTTGGGCAGCGTGTGGGTGGACATCGAAGTAGGCGGTCGATGTCTCGCACACCAGTTAGTCTGGCGGCAGCCACGACCTTGAGGTCTAGACGGATTGAAGTCACGACAGGAAGGCCAGGCGCCGGGCAGGCAACGACCACTACCAAAGGTCCTACTATACCTTGGAAATTTAAATTAGATCAGGTATTCGCGTACTTATCCCCGCAAATAATCCCGAAAGGGATTGGTGAGCTTCTGACTTCCATCGCTCTACCAATGTACTTTGCTTAATGGTGTAGACAGTGCAGGGTGTTGAATTTAGGAGAATTCGTTTAGGGAAGTGCCTCGTTCTACCGAAGACTCCCGAATTCAGGCCCGGGCCCTGCACGCGCGTCTGTCTGCAAGCGTGGTGTGGGCGTGAATGCATAAAAGTCATGCGAGAATGAGTCACTGGCCGCTTGATGAATTGTTTGACTATTAGCAGTCTACGGCACCTGTAATTGGCTGTCCCAGAGGCCAGTCGTTACTTGCGATCACGTGACCGCTTTCAGGTGTAGCACTGGTGGTGGAAGGTGCTACAGGGCCACCTAGACCTGTTACGAATGTGTTAACATAATTGCTGACCCAGAATGTGAATTTTATTGAACAACAGAAAGTCATCAGATCTGTGCTTGACCACGGGTTAACGTTGCCAAAACTGTGGGCCTTCGTAGTTGACATTGTTTGTGGTTGTAACCCTGCACCAGACTTGACAGTCAGTGCAGTTCAAGTTCTGAGAGCGCAAATCCAGTTTAGTTTGCTTGCTTTTTGCAATGCACCTCAGGGTAGAAACACGTGAAATCACTGCTTGTGGTTAAGATGTAGAGGCCATCTTCTAGTCCATTCTATGCCTACGTACCTCATGTGTTTCCAGAACCATTAAATCACTTTCCCGGCCTGATATCCGTATTAAATAATTGTGGCAGTAGGAGCCTAATCACACCTCCTGAGCAAAAGAAGCAATTCTCAGCTGAAGTGATTTAACATTGGGAATGCAAAAGTCCCCTTTTACTGTAATCCAGCTAGATGCGGTTTAGGTAGTTTTTCACAGTGATGGTAAGCAGCGAACTACCACTTTGTGTCTTTAAGGAGCTGAGATTGTGTTTTTGTATTCAGGATTCCCATTTCTTCCTGTATTGATTGATAAAACCTTTAAAGAAGTCCTCGATTTGGAGTAAAGATAACGAAAAATAGCCATTACTTCAGCAAGACATGCTCCCTTCCCCTCATGGGCCTCGTTCATCAGCGATGCCACCGCAAGCAATGCTGACGGTGTGTGAATGCGATTTAGAGTAAAATCCCATGGATTGAAGAATGTTTCCCTGTTTGTAAGTTTTTTTTAAGTACAAGGTCTAATTCTGAGTCGGCCTTATCTTCTAAGAAGTTCACTCGAAGTGCGTGTTCATCCTTGTTTTGACCAAGTTATCAAACGATTCCATTCCATTAAGACGTCAAGTGTGCGTCCGCCAGTCAGATATTCCATGACATTTTGTAATAACGTTTCGTTAACAACAGAGGTTATCTGAGAGGGCATCAAACAACAATCTGGTTGATCATTTTTTTCGGAACCAAATACCTGGATGGGAAGGGCAGTTGATGAAGGGACGCTACGTGAAAGAGTATACGGTCGCTGCAAATCCAAGGTCAGAGGATAATTAAATTAAGGAGATTGATAGTGTCACCTGACACTGTTACTTGAGGGTACAAATTCCTACACAGATACGATGGACGCAAAATGGTGGAATGGCGAAGGAGTTGATCTCAGATTACCCATTGTAGGGTGAAGTATTGACAGGAGACCTGATTGTAATTCCTTGTTCAAAATACTACTATATATATATATACATACATATATATATATATATATATATATGAGAAGATAAGGCGATCTCGGGAACCATTGTTTTATCGTCCTGACGTTTCAAAAGCGTACAGGCTTCCGTCATCAGAGGTGGTAATTGTACCGCGCCTCACAGTATTTAAAGGTGTTGGCAGTCATAGTCAATAGGGTTTAACCAATACAGAGGAGGGGGGGGGGCGGTTAGACGGGATGTTCAATCATCGTGCCCTGTGAAGCGTAATAACCTCAGTCAAGGGGTCTCTCGTCAGCTTCCGGTGTTCGCGTTTCTGCAGCCGTCATTGACCGGAGCTGTCTTCCTAGGCCGGGAATCCTCCTAATGCCCCTACGTCCATCCGGTTTCACACTTGCAGGCTGGCCGGATGAGCTGGCTGAGCTGATGATTGCCACTTCCGGTTGTGGCTCAGCTATGGGTGTGTCCATCATCGGCCCGCGAGTAATCAGATTCGTGTTCCGTCTATGGTCCCGTTTGCTCTTTTCTTCATAAAGATGCGTTCGAAGGGCTTGGTAGGCCGTGGGAAGTATAACACAACGGTTGATTGAGGTTGTTCACGTGTGCCAGGCCTCGATTGTCTCCCTGACCATGCGGTCATTTCCTCGACCCAGGATTTCCGCATTTTGGAAGGAGAATTTGTGTTCGGAATTCGCGCAGTGTTCCGCCACCAACGATCGATCGTCCATCCTGTTGACTGCCCTGTTGTGTTCTGCCATTCGCGTCTGCAGTCGCTTCCCCGTCTCTCCGACATAGTGCGCCGCACACGAATAGCATTTTATCCGGTAAACGACGTAGGCGGTTTCACCTCGGGGCAGGGGGTCCTTCGGGCGCATAACCAGTTGTCGTATTGTCACCTCTGGTCGATGGGCGATGCCGACTCCCAAGGGTTTCAGTAGACGGGAGACTGCCTCTGACACTCCATCAATTTAAGGCAGCGCGCGCCATACTGTTGGTTGATCGGCTGTTGGACTTCGGTTCGGTCGAGACTGCCTGCCGCGTTCGATAAAGTTTCGGGGGTAACCGTTGGCCATGAAAAGGCGTTGGAGGTATTGCATTTCAGATTTCCGGTCATGTGGCTCGCTGCAGTGTGTTTCTGCCCGTTTGTACAGCGTTCGCAAACAACTGCGTTTGTGGCATGCTGGGTGCTTGCTGTGGTAACTCAGGATTTGGCGCGTATTGGTGGCCTTCCTATACACCGTCGTTCTGAGGTTCCCATTCGTTTTTCGATGCACGAGTACGTCTAGAAACGGCAGTTGATTGTCGTTCTCGGTCTCCATCGTGAACTGGATGTCAGGAAACACAGAGTTCAGGAGATCGTGGAATTCCCGGACCATGTTCCGCTCAATGATGACGAAGGTATCGTCAACATACCGAGTCCAAAATTTTGGCTTACAGTTTGCGAACACGAGAGTTTCTAATTTTTGAAGCACTGCCTCTGCGATGAAACCTGAGAGCGGCGATCCCATATATATGTTGTCAGGTTGTTAGAGAAAACAAAGTCAACAAAAACCCTTCCGTCCATCCACCCGGCCCGAACGCTAATCCTCCCATAATCACAAACACATTCGTCATACTAACCCTCTTAACTTTAACATAAACCGATAAGACGACGACTCGATCGCTGGGACAATACTTTTATTCACCTGACGTTTCCAGATCCGTCGCAGATTCGTCCTCAGAGACATATTCAGATAGCAGTTGCAGATACGGGCAGCGTATGCTCAGGAGGTTGCAGTGTCGCAAGTATGATGTCGACTAACAGAAGGTTCCCCCAAATCACAAGTCAAACAAGACGGCGTAGGAGGACAGAAACTTTACTGCCAGAAAATCAAGAGTGCACAGGCGGAGTTGTGCACGCCGAGTCAGTAAGCCAAGTTGTGTTCGGTGCAGTGGACCCGAGACAGCTGGGCGATGCACTCAGGCAGGTGGAGGTACGCGCATCTATTGGCTGAAGCACTGATCCGCGACAATCGGGGGAGCATAGGAGAAGAAGGACATCGTGGGACCTCTCGTAGCTGTTGGCAGACACAGTGCGTAGGCATTGAGCCGGCGCGCGTACACAGCGAACTTGCGCGGCTTTGGCAACGAAGCCAGCGTGAGTCAGCGAGGCAGGCTCCCACGGTAATAGTTATAGGATACAGTCATGACTGCAAACATACAAAAACAATTAACGCTAATTACCCTCTTGCGTGTTTATAGTTTGTTGAACAGCATGCGGGCTCTGACCTGCTGAACGTTCATCGCGCGTGGTGGACTCGGGCGTGATAATTGCTCGGCCATCTAGCCCTCCGGTGTTGGCATAGGATGGCGCAGCGGCGAGCGATCCCGTATGTCGGAGGCAACCATAAGGCGTCAGATAACGAAACCGAAATGCCCAGTGCCACGGCAAGAAGTATCTGGAGTCGTCTACGGGATCTGTAGCAGTTGCGGGCAAAGGAACTATGTCGGAGAAACTGGCAGACTTCTCAAGACGCGAATTGCCGTATTCGTGGCAGCAGTGCGGCGAAATGATGCCAATTCTCAAGTTGCAGCTCATTCGACGATAGCCGGCCATACGGTTAGATTTGATGCGACCGAAATTCTCGCAAGATGTGACAATCAGGTGAGCCGAGAATTACTCGAGTCATGGTTCACGGGCCCCCAATCCATAAACAAGTGCAACGATTTGCCCAATCCATATTCGGTGCTGAGACTCAATTTGGCCAAAACAAGTCACCACTTGGGGAACGAACAGGGCACCGGAGCGCCAGATGGCCCAGCAATCATCACGCCCGAGTCCACCATGCGTGATGAAACTTCAGCAGGTCAGAGCCCGCATGTTGTTCAACAAACTATAAACACGCAAGAAGACAATTAGCGTTAATTATCGCTGTATGTTTGCAGTAACGAATGTATCCTATAACTACTGTAAACTCCTGTGCATACGCTACCCGTATCTGCTACTGCTATCTGACTATGCCTCTGATGACGAATCCGCGACTGATCTCTAAACGTCAGGCGAATTAAAAGTATTGTCCCAGCGATCGAGTCGTCTTCCTCTCAGTTAATTCCTGAGACTCGCATGTTCGCTTGTATTGGCAATTTAACATCAACCTCAAACCCAGCGCCCTCTTAAAGCTGATGCAAGGCCACCTGTAATACGGAGGTACATATACCCGCGAAATGCCCTAGTCATTGTTGACCGACCTCACGCGTGCCCCTCCTCCCATTCAGCACCCAGACCTTGCGTGGCTAGTCATTAGCAATCCCGGGAATCGGCTGTCACTTCACGGCAGCCTCGGCAGCGGTCTTTTTAGATTGGAGGCAGCCTGCGCATTCTCCCCTCTCCGCATTGCAAGTTCACTGCTTGCCTCGCGTGTGAGTCAGCCCATACCGTGACATCGATCGATTTTTCAGCGGGGTGGTAGGCAGGCATGGCTCAGGCGCGCACTCGCATCTTGCGCAGACAGGGGGAAATCAGCTATTGGCTGCCAACTTTTGTTGAACCACCACTGCCATCGCCGCCACCTTCTGTACCCTTCCGACCAGAGCCTTAAAAATTCCGTCTTCCAGATTCTTTATTTGGGAATGTCCGCCTTGTCAACTATTACACCTCCGCGGCCGTGCTTTTGACTCAGACCACCGAGCCATTATCACGCTCACCATCAATATCAGGAATGAAATCGCGACCGTTGCCGACTTAAAACGTGTTCGTCTTTTCATACAATTGAGGGGGGAGGGTCAATAATAGAAGGCTGGTTACTCCGTGAGTGTTTGGTGGAGCCGGTTTAGGCGAGGGGGGGGAGACAAAGAGAGCGCGGTTGAGAGCATGCAGCTAGGCGACTGTGGGCAATGCCGTGCGCAGAGCTTGCAGGAACTCCTTTCGTGCGCACAGCGCCGGCTTCCCCAACTTGGTAACGGTAGCTTCTGCAGTTCCTAGCAGGCGCTGACCCAGGGACTTTGGGTAGTTTGATGGGACCTTATAAATCACCCAGAAGGCTTCCTTTAGTTGCACACGACGCCTGGAATCAACAATATGGGTGAGAATTTCGCTGTTTATGCTCCTGAATTCACCTTGGCTCAGCCATATCGAGAAGTGCTCCCGTTTTCTTTCAGACAAGTGCCCCCTCATGCGAATGATATAACCTGCTCCACAGGAGCAAGCAAATGAGTAGATGCACACGCAGGTGGTCTGGCCTGGCAACCTCTCCTTACCTTCCCGTGCAGGACCGGGTTGGTTGAGAATAATACCCAAACTCTCGCTGTTGAGAAGGTTCGTGACACGCCTTGGTCAAGGCGTTTTCTTAGGAGTTCAGTTGCCGCATCCCCTTAAAAGAGGACTTTCTTTTCCAGAGTGGGTGTGTTGGGTTTTATTTCTCTCGCCACGATATTCCTCGTGATGAATCTCTCAGGATACCTATTATCACACAGTAGGCCCTGGATTTTCTTAAGCTCCATCTCAATACTGTCTGCCGAGCAAATTTTTCTGGCCCTTTGCATTTTTCGTGCTGCTGTTTAGCGAAAGTCTCCGATAAAGGCTATATCGCAGGGGGGTAAAGTAAGTTTAACCTAGCAACCGCGATTTTCCGAACCGGTTCCTTATGAGAAAAATAATAAGACAAGGGAAAGCAAGAGTGGTAGGAACAGTATATGCCTTCCAAAGGGAATGGAGAATAGGCAGTAAGAAACTAATCGTCAGATAACCACACAATCGCAAGCCGTCGGACGGCGTTTGAAGTCATTTCTGCTCGGCAGTCGTCACATGAGGTCCTGTGTGAGTCGGCTAGTGACTGGCTGTTCCAGAGGCCAGAAACAGAAAGCGTTCTCAAGTGCACTTCATGTGGAGCTAGTCACCACAGCTACATTTCCTATGTGTGCGATACTGCTGTATTGGTGTCTCTGATGCCGGGTTTAAGAATCAATCCAATAAGTTGGACAAAGGATATTCTTATTCAGCGGCGTCGAGTCTTTTCATCCCCTGCCCGCCTGTCACCACAACCAACATACAGCCGTTAGAAAGATAGCGCTCTGACAATATCGCAGGGGATTAAGTAAGTTAAACCCTAGCAACTGCGATCATCAGACCATGGTTACTTAGTAGAGAAGAAGTCGATGGAGGCCAGAACAGTAGGAACAATATATTGTGTACACCGAGGAACGGAGAATAGATGGAAGAAGTCTGACTTGAGAGAGGCACACATCCGGCGGCGTGAGAGCAAGCGTCAAAGCAGCTTGAGCGAGGCCATGCTTTAGTCGACCTTGAAGTTGTTTAACCAGCCAAGAAACAGACAGCCAATGCTATGTGCCCGGAGCAGGACCTTCACTAGATCACTTCAATCGTAAGTCGCTATTCTCTCTAGGTAGTGACAGCCATAGTCGGTAAATATGTAGTGGGCGTTATCGCCACTGTTGAAACCCGCGATCGTTAACTCACCGTGCCCCACTACTGTTGACGGCATGCTGCAGGCCAGGCAAACTGACGCGCGACCTTCACTTGTAGCGAACGCACGCACCGTGTCTCTCCATTCTGGCCTCAACCCACAGTAGCGTGACCTCAATCCGTCTGGACAGACCTCAAGGCAAGACGCACTGACGCGCGACCTACTAACGCGCCCAAGCCCACGCCCTCGCGCAGTCCAACCAATGATCTTCACCGTTGCAGCAACGGTGGCTGCTCGAATGTCTTTTCCCAAACATCACGCCGGACCTAGCTGGCCTGGCAGCTAGAAGTGCACTCCGGCAGTCAAGACTTCGCCTAGCTCTTGTGTAGACAATACATTGTTCCTACTACTTTGGCCTTCCCACAATCTTTCTGCTCTCCTAAAGAACCGAGCCTGTCTTGTGTACATAATGCATTGTTGCCAACATAAGCGAACATGCGAGTCCTAGGAAGTAATTGTGAAGAAGACGACTCAGTCGCTGGGACAATACTTTAATTTGCCTGACGTTTCGACATCTGTCGCGGATCTCGAAACGTCAGGCGAATAAAAGGAGTGTCCCAGCGACTGAGTCGTCTTCTTCACAATACATTGTTCCAACTAGTCTGGCCTTTCCAAGACTTCTCTCTCAGATCTCCTAAGGAACCGGGCCTGGAAGGTCGTAGCTGTTAGAGTTAACATTCTTAGCCTTAACGCTATGCGGTAGAACAGCTACCGTGAAAGGACAGCTGAACCGATACGATTTTGGACAAGGGTTCCAAAACCAGTAACAGGTGAACCTTATGGCGTCCATCGCAAATGTGATACTGCAAAATTTATCTTTGAATAGTGGGGGTTTGTCACAAAATGTGACTTGGAGTTTTAGCTTCAGGTGTTTGTAGAATTGAAGATGATAACAGCCACAATGCGGTCCGAAATACGGCAAAACTACCTGAAAGTTAAAGCCGGTAAATAATTCTTGTATTTTTTCCATTTACCTATCAAGATCGTTATGGTCCTCGAAGTTAGCGCTGTAGGTTAAGTTAGGAGGTTAAACCCTAGCTGCTGCGATGTTCAGGCCCGCTTCCTTCCGGGAGAGAAGAAGGGAGACGCCGGGTATAAGAAATGGTTATTCCGTACAGTGGAGTTATAGGTGCTAAGGCTAAGACGGTTAACCCTAACACCTACAATCATTCAGGTCCTGGTTCCTTAGGGGATTGGAGAGAAGACGGTGGAAAGGCGAGATTAGACGGAACAGTGTATTGTTTACAGAAAAGTTATGGGAAAGTTGCCAGTCCATCCGGCATGGCTGTACGGCCGGAGGGCGCATGAGTGCGCAGCCTCTAGCCCGTCTCGCTCAGAGCCGATTTCCAAGTGAGGTCTTTGAGTAGTCGGGCCAGAAGACAGAGAGAGAGAGATAGCTTTCGTTGGCTAGGTTGGCCTGGAGATTTTGGACAGAGAGGCAACTTGCGTCGGGCACGCGTGCAAGCTCCCCATTCGTCGCCCGGTTTTTGAGCGTAGATGAGGGGACCGTGATTGGCTGATCGAGACATCAAAAACCGCGTCGGCAAGCCGTTGGGAAAGTGCGCTTCGATGTGAGCTAGTCAGCCAGGCACGAGCCGCTACAGAGTGGTGGAGAATAGGTAGGAGGAACTTGACTGTCGATCTAGCGCACGTCCGACCACGAGCGGACCAGATCCGAAGTGTGTCAGCACGGATAATAGTCACAAGCGTCTAGAGCCGCCTTTGTGTGAGTCAGTCTCCAAGGGTGATTGGCCAGACAGGTGTAGATTGCGGCACTTGTGATTGGCTGTCCCACGGCATCTAAGACGGCCATCACATGACATCATGTGTGGCGTGATTCGGGGAGAAGACGGTAAAGGGCCACTACAAAGTCTTGATATAAATGCATTGAAAAAAAAACAGAACATTTGAACCAAGTTTCAGCATGACCGACTTCTGCATGCAGTTTTATAGGGTTAAGCGCCACTTTCCTTACGCTTAAATTTCTCAGTTCTACACCCACGACTCCATCGCTTCTTAATGGTATTGGGGAGAGGGGTGGCACATATGAACTATCTCCTAATTATACCACTCGGCTTCCCACAATGAGTGCACTGCGATTCACACAATCGCCTCAACCGGAGGTAATACTGTTTATTCGCCAATTGTTCCTACGTAGTGAGTCTAAAGGGACTTTAAATGTATGCAACCCTAACAGTAATTAACTGATAGTATCACAGCGCCTGCAGCATCACGCCATTCTTGATGGTACTTCAATGCACAGGCGCATTTCGGAAACAGTGTGTGCTATCTGCGTCGCCAATTACCCTTCTCACCAAATCCCATTAACTGTGAGTAAACCCTAAATAATACGACAGTGTGTGGTCTCTAGGGCCCATAAATACTGTACAATGTGTGCCTCCGGTACCCTTATCTGCGCTTATGCCTGATGATGTATTCGGGCGAGAATCTGAAAGATCAAGTGAATCAACATTTTATTCCAGCGATCGCCTCCTCTCCCTCTGGACAGTTTGTGTTATGTCCCCCAGTTGTATGTGTGGAGTAGAATGCAGGCAGGCTAGTAAATAAAATTGCCAATACAAGCGAGCATGCGAGTCCCCGGAAGTAATTGAGAAGAAGACGACTCGATCGCTGGGACAGTACGTTTATTCGCCAGACGTTTCGACATCCATCTCGGATTCATCATCAGAGACATGAGAAGGAAACAGAAGCGGAAAAGGATAATGCATGCTCAGTTGTTTGCAGTATTTATAGGATACAGTCATTACTGCAAATATACAAAGACAATTAACGCGAATGGCCTTCCTGCATGCTTATAGTTTGTTGAACAGCATGCGAGCTCTGACCTGCTGAACGTTCATCACGCGTGGTGGACTCAGGCGTGATGATGGCTCGGCCATCTGGCCCTCCGGTGTTGGCGTAGGATGACGCGGTGGCGAGCGATCCCGTACGTCAAAAACGTCTCGGAGGCTGTCGGCCGCCTTCTCGCACCACTTGGAGTTGAAGTCGCACACGGGTAGGAGGCAACCATAAGGCGTCAGATAACGAACACCACCGGAGAGCCAGCTGGCCGAGCAATCATCACGCCCGAGTCCACCATGCGTGATAAAAGTTCAGCAGGTCAGAGCCCGCATGCTGTTCAACAAACTATCAACACACAAGAAGGCAATTAGCGTTAATTATCATTGTATGTTTGCAGTAATGACTGTATCCTATAAATATTGCGAACTCCTGTGCATACGCTACTCGTATCTACCACTGTTAGCTGACTATATCTCTGAGGACGAATCCGCGACGGATCTGGAAACGTCAGGTGAATAAAAGTATTGTCCCAGCGATCGAGTCGTCTTCTTTTCCGTTTATGATAAAGTTAAGAGGGTTAGTATGACGAATGTGGCTGTGATAATGGGAGAATTAATGTTAGGATTGGGAGGGTTGACTATATGGTTAGGGCCAAGGTTAAGATTGGGGAATAGTTATCCCCACTGGAGGCTAGCGCAAGGCCCTCTGCGTATGACCGTATCTAATTCAATTCGCGATTCATGGACTTGTCAGTTACTGCCCTAACCTCTCCATTTCTCCGACGTAGTTGCTTCACCCTAATTGCACCAGATCAGTTAAATGATTCCATATGCTTCGTGTTTGGCCAACAGGCCTGTTGATGTCATTAGTTGCCAGCTAGGGATTACCTCTTATCTGTGTGCAACTCTTCTTCTGAGTAGCGGGAGCAGGCAGCGATGGTCCGATACTTTTTTGGGGAAGGATAGGTTTTATGGCCGCTTAAACAGGACACAGCAATAGAAACCGAGCCACCCACTTACAGTAGTAGGCCTTGCGATAAATTTAAGGACGGATAAGCTTACCCGGGTCTTAATCTGACATAAAACTAAACTGTTGTAGTGACCTTGTATTCTAACCCATGCTTTACTCGCACGCCTATGGGGCATGTCTCGCATGTCAGGCTCTCGTGTTGATCAGCGCCTGCGCATCAGACGGTGTCAAAGCTTCAGTCAAGGTTACAGACGTGTCTGTCCTAACTGGCCAACCACTTCCCAAGGCCAGATCACAAAGAACCTTAGTGCAGTGAGTGCTTACGCTCAGACACTCCCGGGGCCGGCGAATTCATTTCCGGTTGCAGAAATCCAGACCCAGCGACTACACCCGCCAGAATGTGATTTTGGACTCAGCTCGTTCATGACTGGACTGCACTCTTCTGGGAGTCACTTACCTATTACTCACATTCTACTCCTTCTACACTTCATTTAATTATCCATAACATGCCGGCAGTCCACGGCTTACCTTATCTACTACTTTATAACTATTGGGATACGTTCTATATTCTATTAACCGGCCGGACTACTTCGTATCCTACACTGATATCTATATCTTAACTCTATCCCTGCCCTAAATCCTACTGTTAACACGAACACAGACTTAACCCTGACCCGGCATACGGCCATTGTCTATTAATAAGTCAAGGTAAACTGTCTAATTAAACACCGACCTCGAGCAGAAGTCGGGCACCTTTTTGACTCAGCGAGCCAAGAAAGCAAATATTTGGATATATCTATTTCAGCGAGAGCCATATAATATATCTTAAGATTGAATTCAATTAAATATGAGTATAATAAGCCTCCGGATTTAGTCTTTTATATACTGTTGTTTTTATTCTCACCGTGGTTGGTCGAGATTAAATTAATTCCACTACGCGCCTCAGCAGTGGCAGGTCATTGGAGGAACCAAAGTCACAAAATCTGAAGCTTCTTATTCCAATTTTATCTGAGAGAACCAAATGCAATCATCAAAATGGCCACATCTGGCTCGCGAGCCATAGGTTCCCGACCCCCGATCCAGAGGGATGAAGCAGTTGGTCTGCTATGCGGATGTACTTGATGAGGGTGAAAGAGAAAGGAAAGTTACCAGAGCAAACCAGCTCAGATCTCAGCGAAACCTGCTTAAAATTGCAACGCGCGGGACCACAGTGAGTCCTGTGTGGGGAGAGGGAATGGAGTTACATCAATTATCCATGGCAGTGCGAGGTTGATCGCAGGATCCAGCTGCTTGGAGTTCTTGTCTTTGCCTCCATAGTGCAGCCTGCTCTGCAAGGCGTCCAGTCATCGCCCGTAATACGACTATAAATGTAGTCATTGTGTCCACCCTACGGCCAGTGTCCACCAGGCGCTTTGTAATTCAACTCTCGGGTAGCTTATTGACTGCCCTTCGCGGCCACTTTAGCATACGTTTAGCTGACCGCGTTGCCAATTGCCTGCGCCTAATGCACTAGCTGCGCAACTGCATCACGACGTCGCTTCTTTCGCCACCTCCGCCTGCCTAAAATTTATTGCGGGAAAACAGTGCTTCAGTGAAGTGAGATTGCGCGCGCGTAGAAACAGACGCCCATCTGCCTTTCGAGCGGCCTAGTGCAGGCACTGGAGCTGGCAGTCAGGATAAAGTATCCGGTCGCAGAGCTACCAGGGCAGCATTGAAGTGGACAGAGAGAGAGAGAGGAAGAGGGCGATTATTGAGGAAGTACCGATTAAACTTTGTGTCTATAGTCCTTCTGACTCGTCGGCCCGGCTGCATCTGGCCGCCCAGTTTACGGGGCGAGTGTTTCGTTTCCGCTGGCTGGCATCGGTCGCGTGCACAGCCGTCGGAGTATGGAGGTGACGAGAGTCAAAACAACTTCTGCCCCCATTTTCTGTCCACGCGAGCAAATACTCCAGTTTGACTGGCTGGCTGCGTACACTTCGATCGATTCCTGGTTTATTTTAGACCTCTAGCGAGATAACCGTCTTCGCCAGAAGCTTGTGCGCTAAGGTGAAAAAAAGAGGGAAAGACAGCGCGCTTTATATGAAAATGCCTTACTTAGGGACTAGACTGATGAAGTATAGGTTAGCCCACTGTGGTTATTTCTTGCCAAGAAAGATTTAAATGTCTTCCTCGGGCCAATAAGGGAGTGGTGAGAAAAATATTAAATGTTTCCTAAGTGGAAAGGAGGTCAGGAAAAGGGATATTTGAATTTTATAATTATAATTCATCTTCTCCTCACCGAAATAAATTTGTAGGTTTGCTGACCTTTCGGGCAGCTGGGCGTGCTGTCCTTTTTCAAAGCGAATACTGAATTTTATCGATCAGCAGTTTAAAGTTGTGGCTGTAAGTGTTGGCCTTCGGCTGATCGATTTGAATTTGGAAACAACTTGCGTGATCAGCTGTGCTAAAGGTTACGTTCGCTATGTTTTGCACTGTCAGCACGACGGGGGTTGACCGAACAACACGACCTGTGGGAAGATAACCAAAGAGATGTAGCAACCTCGTATTATAAGCCATGTTTTGTTCGCACGATTCTGGGGCATGTCTAGCATGTCTGTTACTCGTGTCCACTAAGCACGTGCGCACTCAAGCGTGTCAAAGGACGTGTCTGTCTGACCTAACTGGCCAAACACTTCCCAAGGCCAGTCCACAAAGGACGTTATTGCGGGGATTTCTTACGGTCACACATTCCCGGAGCCGGTGATCACACCCGCCGGAATGCGACTCTGGACTCCAGCCCGCTCATGGCTGGACTGTACTCGTCTGGGAGTTACTTACCCATTACTCACATTCTACTCCTTCTGCATTTAATTAAATTATCCATAACACTCTGGCCTTCCAAGCCTTATGTTATTTACTAGTTAATATCTATTGAGATACTTTATATCTTCTATTATTCGGCCGGACTACTTCGTATTCTACACAGGTGTGAAAGATGCGGTAAAAGACGCCTTTTTTAGTGAGGAAGCTGGACATCAGCCTGTCCATGTCGGGAGTGACGGGCACTTTGTGTCCTCCTTCTCGAGACATCTACTTTTTAACTGTGTGAATCCGTCTAAGTGTCTCAGTACTCTGGGACGAACTAGTAATTGCAAATACTTTTGGCCATAGATATATCCACGATGACAAGAATGCGCTCCTGTGCACTGTGTTATAAATTGCCCCAATTTGTACTTTAATGTTATAATATGGCGTCGGCTGCTCCGGGGGTTTAAGTTGCTCCACACAAGTATTTATCCCTTTTCAAACTTTCAACTGAAAAATTGATCCAAATTTAATAGCCCCGTTGCGATGAAACAGCCATATAGATGGTAGCATTATGCGGCGCCTGAGCGTAGAAAAGAGGCGTTCCCATGCAGCCCATTACCGCATCAAAACCCGAGGCGCCATGGAAACCAGTAGGATATCGGTTAATTGCTTCCGTCGGCTTTCTGGATGCACGGTGGAGGCTCCATTTTTGCAAGTTTATCTGGCAAGAATTAATGAGATCAAATTTAGTTGACCAAATTGTGAAAAAAACTCGCGGCATTCGGCGGGATTCGAACCCGCATAGGAGGGAGGCGCTTTACGCAAGCCAATGCTCTACCTATTTGAGCTACGAATGTCGCGCTTCACACCGTGAGTTTAATCACATTGACCCACGCTAGTCTAGACATCATCCGCCTCATTGGCCGCCGGAACAAAACGTGCGCCGGTGACGTCCGATGTCCTCATCACTCCGGAGCCGACCCGAATAGGGAACGGACGCACTACTCCGCGAGTCAACACTCTTTCCATCTATTCTCCGTTCCATTGTGTACACAATAAACTCTTCCTTCTACTCTGGCCTTCCCAAGATTTCTCCCATCTCCTAAGGAACCGCGCCTCGAAGATTATAGGTGTTAGGGTCAACCGTCTTAGCCTTATCTCCTATATGACTACTAGGCTGACTTAATTATTAAGCTGGTTTGGCAGGTTTGGTTAATTTCGTTGACCCACTTGTGAAAAAACTCGTGGCATCCCGCCGAATGGCGCAACTTTTTTTCACAATTGGGTCAACTAAATCAACCAAATCTGCCAAACCAACTTAATAATGAGATTAAAGTTATTGAAGAGCGACTTACCTCTCTTCCCTTCAAAATGCTAATTTTGGTCAGTACTCCATATGTGTTCTCTCTGTTGCATAGCAACGTAAAAAAGGCAGTGGGTTGTCGATGGTACGGGAGAGGTTGAACCCAGGCCAGACCGGTTGTGTCCGACAGATAAGACAGGGCTGCCTTAATTCAGCACTACACTCGTACGTGAGGCTGGCTGGAGACGATAATGGGGGCATTGACGTCCCGGAAGACTAGGCACAAACCTCGGCGCTAACTTAAATCAGATAAAGCATAAGCTTTAGAGCTGCCTTAATCCAGCGTGAGATCGGCTGGCGGCCATAGATAGACGGATGTCGATAGCCCGAAAGATTAGTTATCACCCTTAGTCAGCTTTGTAAACGCACGTGACAACATAGGTCACTTTAGTTGTCACAGTTGACTTTATGTATGCATGTAAGTAAATATCTAAGCTCAGTAGGTACGTCTGCTTATTCGACTCATCAGCTCCTTCCACACGCAGGTTCTATGACGCATGTGCGCACCGAGTCTGAAACTATCACGGTTTGTAGTGCCCACAGCAGCGACTAGAAACCCTAGATCAGCTGCTGACGTATGGCGCCTTTGGCCTGCAAGGCCCGCGCGCACACACCAGATTTCGCCCATCTCAAGGTCGCGCCATGACCGCTAGTCTAGACATTAGCCGCGTGATTGGCTGCCATAACAAAGCATGCGCCGGCATTCCGGCGATTCCCGACGCTCTCTCCACTCCAGAATTGGCACCCTCGCAGCCGGATTACAGTCATCAGAGAGGAAAAACTCTTTCCATCTATTCTCCTATCCTTCTTTGCAGACTACACCATTCTTAACATTCTGGCCTTCCCACCGTCTTCTCTCTTCTCTCCTAAGGAACCACGGTCTGAAGATCGCAGTTGCTAGGGTTTAACTCACTTAACCCCCTGTGATAGGTTCACCGTGGTTGAGAAGGCTACCAACTGACGCAATTACCAGACAAATACTTAAGCCAGTCTATGCTGCGTGGTTACTGGCTGATGAGTGGACCGGAAGTCGGACGGCGACGGCTCCTTCTAATCCCCTGGTTGTTGTGTATCACAGGGACAAGGTCGTGCCGTGGCGCGCGCAGACGGGTTCACCTACCCTGTCAGCCAGCGCACCCACCCCACAACAGACAAGTGACCGACTTGTGCGGTGGTCTGACACTGGGAAGAGAGTTAGGTCGACGGCCCAATGCATTGTCCTCACTATAGGCAATCTAATGCGCTTGAAGCTATCAGGGAGCGCTAAAAGCCGTGGCTTGGAGGGTTGCCAACCGACGGGATAACTCGGACTGTGTGGTCCGTCTAGTGTGGGCTTGTGTTGTGTGCAGTGGCTGACTGGCGGACTGAGAGTCAGGCTGCATACGCTCTTTCTTAATGTAGCATTTATGGCACTCCCACACAACTGAGATCCTAGCCAGGTATTGCGGCAAGCATAGCGGCGGCTTCAACCGCGCCAGCCCTCTGCGCCCAATCCCGCCTCCGGTGTTCGTGACTTAGTCTTCACACCGGGTTCAGGTGAGTGAGGAAAGAGCGAGTGTGATAAATGCCGCATAAATCTACTCTTAATTAACCAACGTACCCGTGGCAGAAACCATAAACTTCCTCTGCGACGTTATTCGGGACACGAGCTACCAAATAGGTATGCCCGAGAAAACCCTCAAAGATCGCCTTACGCGATGCACCAAAATGTCCAATTTCTTTGCAAAGGTCAGTTTTACAGATAGATAGATGGTGTGGCGATGGGCTCACCACGTAGCCCGTTTCTTGCAAATGTCTTTATGGGCAAGATCGGGAAAACGAGTCTAAGAGACACCATCAATGACCTTGCATTCTACGGTCGATATGTAGATGATATCTTTTGTTTGACAGGCTATAACGCTGAAATTGACGCCTTGGTCGCGAAGTTTAACAGCGTGCACCCATCACTCAGTTTTTCTGCTGAGACTGAGGTGGATGATGAAATTGCGTTCCTCGATGTCCTTCTGCGAAGGCAAGAGGATGGATCCATCCTACGCAAGGTTTTCCGAAAGAAAACCTGGACGGGACAATACATTAACTTCCACAGTTTTGTCCCCCACAATATAAAACGAAATCTGGTCCAGGGATTAGCAGCTAGAATATGACAGATCTGTTCTCCTGAAACTGTCGAAGCAGAACTCCAACAGCTGCATTATGCACTAATTGAAAATGGATAACCGGAAAGGTTCATCCTCAGAAATACTGGCGAGCGCGCCAAAAAGCCTGCCACTTTAACCGCAGAAAAGAAATACGTGTTCATAAGACTGCCTTTATTAGGCGATGCAACAAGCGAGCTGGTCAGACAACGCCTGAGGTCCGCAATCGCAAGCGCTTTCCCAGCGGCGAACTTACGGGAGCTCTTCACGAACTCTCCCCTCCTACGATTGGGAGGTAAAGACCAAATCCCGTTGAAGGCCACATCCATGTGTATTTACTCTTTCACTTGCTCCTGTGGAGCAAGATACATAGGCCGAACAACGAGGCGCCTGGAAAAGAGGGTACTTGAGCACATACCGGCCTGGTTAAGTAAAGGTGAAACTAGATCGATCTCGAGTTCTATTCTCGCACATCTTGTCGATACGAATCATCGAGTCGATACTAACGAAGTCTTTCAGGTTGTCTACCGGACACCAGCCAACTTTTCCAAGGGCCTACGCCAACGGGTGCTTACAACAACCAAACCAGTAGCTATACGGCTAGAGAATCCGGTGCTGTGTTGTCAGAAGACGCTGACAGCAGCCCTTGCACTGCCGTGGCCGACCCCGGTGCCATGTGCAGATTGCATTTCGACTGCTCCCCAATATAAGAAGGTCTACACGCCGACCCCGCCATGCGGGTGACGCGTAAACAATTAATTGTAATCAAACTACATTTATTAACCCTGTCTAACTGTTCAATTTTAATTACCCTTGCAAACGTGTGGCCTGATGATGATTTGCTGAAAACACTGTGTTTGCCAACTTGACTTCTCAAAGCAAGGATGGAATATTTGCAAAACTAATTCACTGCGGTTGCTTCAGCTCGCCGAAGCACGCGGTGGACATCGTCGTAATCGACGGCCGAAGTGTTACGTGCTCCCTAAACGGGCCGCATGATAGATGCGCTGGACCAAAATGGGAGCCAGATCAGGGTACAGTGGGCATTGTTCGGGTTGCTCGCCGGTATAAAATGCCGAACATTGTGGGAGGCGCGCCAAATGCACCCGATCCCACCTCCAGTCTTCTCGACTGAGGCCGCTGAGCTGTTTACAAATTATTTGCGCATGTCTCAGACCTGTTTACGATTACCTATGACTAAGGATTCCCGACGGAATCCGAAACGTCAGGAAAATAAAGCCCTTGTTCCAGTGATCGCATCTTCTTCGGAACTGCTGTCTGGAACTCGTATATTCTCCTCTATTGGCAAACAAGGGAATATTCAAAAGTGTCGCTATGTCTGATTTGACTAGTATTCAACTCCGTAGATGTTCATG
Source organism: Ligula intestinalis (assembly GCA_036362985.1). Lineage (NCBI taxonomy): Eukaryota > Metazoa > Platyhelminthes > Cestoda > Diphyllobothriidea > Diphyllobothriidae > Ligula > Ligula intestinalis. The sequence continues at coordinate 80,321,148 of JAYGXS010000002.1, read as the reverse complement.
CAATGAAACATAAGCATGTGCATGTGCTTGTCAGCCTTTTGTTTGAAGAGATTAAAAGTCAATGCAGTGGACGAAGTCCTGACTGGGTTGCCTCAAAAACGAGCCGGCTGTGTTGTGTCAAAGGGTGTATTTTGCCGCATTTGTGTTAGGAAGCGTTGTAGGAGTACTTAATCGGGCACAAGCCGACTGATCCGACGTTAATTGGCTATCGACTCAAATAAGAAATACCCGCTCGATTGTACATGGAACTGTGTGCGATATTTAATGCACTGCTGGAAATGTAGTGTCTGCTTGGCAGTTAATGACATTATAATCCCATTGCGCATCGAGAATCCTCTATTAGTAAAATCTACCTATGTGCCAGTTGATTTCACATATTAGGGTAAATATCCTCTTGGTGGGAATTTCCTGAGTCAGATTGTATCTGTGGTTAGCTCTGATGATGGGTTCTCGCCAGAATCCGAAAAGTCAGGCCAATAAACTTCTTTTTCCAGAGATCACACATTCTATCTTTTCATTGTATCTTATTGTAAATTTATCGACTCTGATACAGTTTCGAGCAAAGCAACAGCGTCACAAAAGTTATGAATATAATCTTGGCGCGAATGGCCCAACGCACAGCAATAGTGAGACGAATGATGTCAGTTCTAAATCCACGGTTCATTTGATAGGACTCGGCCCCGCATTAAAGTTCAACGATGTCAAAATTCTCGCGAGGGCTGATGAGTGCGCGGTCGTGAACTGTATGAGTCATGCTTGTATGACCACTCCCCCGACCCCAGGCTATTAACAAGCGTTAGGACCTCCGCTCTGTACGTTCGGTGTTAACAACTACAGAACGTGTTCTAAAAAGATAAGCAACTTCTTTCTCTGAGAGCCTGAAAGTAACACATGAATAGGAATCTCTCGTGGGATAAGTAGCCCTGCATTAAGTTCCAGGGCAATTGAGGTGAAGGTAAGGGTTAGTTTCGATTTAGGACTATCGCAGGGGGTTAAGTGAGTCTAACCTTGCAACAGCGATCTTCAGACCATGGCTACTTAGTAGAGAAGAGAAGTCTTTAAAGGCCAAAGTAGTAGGAAGAGTTTATTGTGTACACAACGGAAGAGGAGAATAGATGAGAGTAGATTGACTCGGGAGAGACACGTCAGATCAGTAGGTTGACCGGGCCCAAGTGAGGTCTTAGAGTAGTCGGGTCTGGAGATTTTGGGCAGAGAGGCAACTTGCGTCGGGCACGCGTGCAAGCTCCTCATTCGTCGCCTCATAGATGCGAGAACTATGATTGACTGATCGAGACGTCGAGAAAGCACATCGGTGAGCGTTTGGGAAAGCGCACTTCGACGCGCTAGTCAGCCAGGCACGACCCGCTACAGGACACTGCAGCTGGTACCCTTTCTTGAATTGATTGCAAACCCCCTTGTCTTATCTGAGAGTTTGTTTAAGTGCGCAGCAAATACTGCGGGCGATATAGTTTCGGGACTTCATATTCCAAGGCGTGAATCTTGCTGGGTCTATATCTGTTTGCAGCACCACAGGCGGTGGTCCAGAATTTCCACTGTCCAATTACGCAAGCAGCTTGTCTCCTTTCAGTGTAACAGGAGAGGAAATCATATACTATGACAGGATTCTTTCCTCCATAACTTGCATCGGCTCAGGGATACGGGATGTTTGACATCCCACATCCAATACCTTGATGATAAACTTTAAACACTACTCATGCACCTAGTGGTCACCTTAGCAGGGTCCTTCACTCCCCTCTTACTCTACCTAGATGGCCATTTCAAAGCAGGTCAGAAGGTTTGAATTTTATTCTTCAAGTTTCGACATGCCCCAAATTTAATATGCATAGTGCCGAGGGCCATGTAGTCGTTGTAGCCCAACCATCCCTAAAACCGTGGCTTCGAATGAAAACGTTGTGGTCCCGAGAATTCAGGTTTTTTTGGACCTCATTTCTGGCTTTTGTCCCTTTTTTGCAGAAACTGCAACAATAAATGATTTTTTAACTCTATGGGCTTCACGCTACACCGCGAGAAGTACACCTTGCATTTCCACCGCTTGAGACAATCATGTTTATTGCAGATCTGGATTACCCGAAACTAGGGGAATCCTACACGTCCCGCACAAGATCTTTCGGGAAATTATTAGACATAAAGGGTTACCATGCCTGCATCGAAGGCTTATTGCGAATCAATCAGGCAGGTCACGGGCACAGGAACCCTCTGTAATACATCTGACCTTGTGTTAAATTCCAAGGACAGTATGGTTAGTGTTAGGATCAGGATACAGGAATATGTAACATTCTTGGAATCGAGCACAAGACCACCTGCATTATGGGAGGGGTATTTCCTACTCATGTGTCATGTCACCAGCCAAACTGTACAAGGGATGCCTTACGATCGTGCTTGACCAAATCCACTGTTTTGATTTCGTTCTGCTTCTGGCAGTGCCCATATTTAGCGCTGCTCCTCCGGAGATCCTAGACCATTCGGTTATCGATGGAAGTGAAATGCTCAGTCCTATGATAATTTGAGAGGAAGGTGCTGTGATCGCGAGAACAACCACTTCATTCGTCGGACGTTTCTGATTCAGGGCTGAAATCTCTAGTCAGGGGCAGTGCCATATAAGTGTACTGGAAGCGCAATGTCCTCTCCTCCTCTCCACGGTCAGTGGTGAGACTTTGTTTGGGCAGAGTAATTAGCCACTCCGACAGCGTGCGCGGTCAAATACCGTCTCCATTAGCAACACCCGCTGGCCAAATGGCCGAACAATTTTCGCGCCAGTGTGATCAACGCTCACGAAGAAATTGCGACAGTAACCCACTCGGATACGGAGGATCAAGACATCAGCGCACCAAGTACGACCAGCCTCGCTGAGTGCAGGGACTGTTCCTTATTTTAGACATGTGGTAGCGTAAACAAATACATTTCAATAAATACTGCACCCCTTGAGTATTAATTACCCTTATTCGAAACCGTCTGCTTATGAGTCCGAGTGCGGGTCCGAAATTTCAAGCAAAAAGGATCCATATGCCGGCTATATCGTTTCTTTCCTCTCAATTTCCAAACTCATCAGAAGAAACCCTCAAGTACTGGTTATTGTACCTTTCTCCTGGATTCCAGAGAACCATGGTGGCGCAAAATTACTCAAGGAATGAGTGGTAAATCGCGGCAAGCTTAGATTTGTTAGTAGTTTTTCTTCGGCTTTAGCCGGCAGCTGCCACAGGCCGTCATAAAGTGACGACCAATCAACAATCGCGAAATGTTGCAGGCAAGGAAAAGCGTCCGAAATGACCATTTCTATCTTATTTTCTCTCGTCAGGTAGGAGTTGTCAATCCTAGATGTCACCCGTTACTAAATCGGGAGCAGCCATTCCAGTTTATGCCCATTTCTGGTAACGCCTTTGGATTATTAATTTTAAATTTGCCTTGTTCATTCCCTTGTCTGCGAACCTGTTTGATCATGTGATGTATAAGACAGAAATTGTACACAGAAGGGTTTTTTTGATTTGCCGCAAGAAAATATGGTTTTGTGGCTAGATACACATCCTTAACCTATTCGCAGGTACCGATGAACAGTATAGACGTAATGACATGTTCGCGCGTTAATCTAGGGGTTGCGTCACATAGAAATTAATTAAAACTAGCTATCATGCATTCCAGGGTATTCTTCAGAATGGATTTCTACGGAAAGCTATGTTTGCTTTCTTTTATGTTTCATTGGCTGCTTAGTCACAAGTGAGTGTAGCTTGAAGCTCACAGGATTCAAAAATCATTTATTGTTGTTGTCTCTGCATTTAGCGAAGGGGACAAAGGTGAGAAATTAGGCTCCAAACAACCTGAATTCTCGGGAACCCAACGCTGTTATTCGGAGCCAGGATTTTATGGATAGTTCGGCTACAACGACTAGAAACTACATGGTCCTCGCCTCTATACATATAACATTTGGTTTTTTTGAACCTTTAGGGATGAAATAAAAACCTTCTGATCCACTTTGAAATGGCCATCTAGGTGGGGGAGGGGAGAGGGTTGAGAGACCTTACTGAGATAACTACTAGGTGCGTAAGCAGCGTTTAAAGTTAATTATAAGGGCATCAGAAGTTGAACATTACACGCCCCTTGTCCCATAGCCAATGCAATTTCTAGATGAAGTTATCATGTCATAGTATACGATGCCATCTCCTATTAGTACTAACAGCAGACGTGTTGCTTGCGTACTTGGGCAGCGGAAATATTGCATTGTGTTAAGACTAATAAGGTTTAACCTTAACGGCTGCGATCTCCCAGGCCCGGTTTCTTAGGAGATGAGAAAAGTCTTGGGAAGTCCAGAGTTATAAGAAGTGTGGATTCTGTGCAGACGGAAAGGAGAATAGTTAGGAGGAGATGTGACTCGCGGACTACTGCAATCGTCCCCTAGTCGAGTCGGGCCTGGAGTGTGTTCTAGCAGCAGTAATCCGGGCAGCCGCCTGAAGTCGTCCCTGGCTCGGTCAACCTTGATGGTAATTGGTCAGACCGCGACATTGCGTGTTAGTAGGTCGCGCCAGACATTGAGCTAGAGATGGCCAGGATGTGGGCAGTCAGCGTGCCCGCAGCCTTGGTGGGATGAGTCAGTGGCCACGGATTTCCACAGTAGCGCTCACGCCCACTACAGAAACGTTTTCACAGTGGTTTGATCAGCTTCGACTTCTGACTTTAACCTTTTATGCCAGGAAGCAAATGAGTAAGCAGTAATCTAAAGGAAGCTCTATAAAGCCAGTTTGACCTAAGGGGTCATAAAAACGGAGAACGGAGGGAATTCGCGAGAAGAAAAACAAACGTTAGCAGCAAAATGGCCAGCGAGAGTAGCAAACAACCGAGGACGACCTTCAAACATTCAGGCAGTATAATAAACAGGATAAACTACGGAGGGTGCCTTTTAACCTGAAATAATTACCTACTAAACAATACTGCTCCATAAGAAGCAACTTAAGGAACCGATTGTCCGTCATACTCCGATTATTTTTGGCTAATTTTGGCTGAGTTTTGAGTCTGAACTTGAGTTTACGGTAACTATTAATGGTTTGGGTTAAGGGTAGATTTTGCCTAGTTTTTCGTCTGCTTCTAACTTTGATCCCAGTTATAATCCTGAAACTAACTGTAACCGCGCTCGCTTCAACTAATTCTAACACTACACCCTCCTCCCCCGTAACCTCAACCCTCTATTAACACCCAAAGCAGCACGTTGACCCTAACCCCAGCCATAACCCTAGCCACAACCTTTACTGTTCTCCAGCACCGGGTGACTGCGTAAACACTCCTACAGATGATCTGCTAAGAATGTTTATTCGGCGGCAAAACAAACTGTAAGAGTATGGATAAGTTAGCAAGGATAAAACAGGGAATGACTGCCACAAGATGCCTGAAGAACTGACCTATATTCTCTTTCATAAAGTTTGGTCAATACATTCACTTGTCAGCTTCTACACTATTGGACTCGTCGTCGTAATCAAAACGCATAGCGGCAATAACGCACTGTATGGCGTTAACACCCTGGCGAGCCTGCACACCCGGAGTACTGTCAAGTGAAAAAACTAGACTTTACTCCTGAAGATCGCAGTCGTTAGGGCTAACCTTCTTCGCCTTAACACATATCGATAAGACCTCGTCTGCGGAACATCTGCGCCGTGTGCGAACGCATGTTTGTCTTTCTGGCCCCAGCTGGGAGTCAGGCTTATCAGTGACCGAATGAAGGCAAAATAAGCCCGAAACAGATTTTGTCAATCTGTTCATATTCCCTGTCCCTTCTTCTGTCTTCTCCATAATTTCTAGGTATAATGATGTCCAATGAAGTCGGTGGCAAGATGCACATTTCCCCTATTCCTAGTGGCAGTCGGCTGTCACCGTCAGTCGCAAGGACAGTACGCTTTCAGACCGCCTGCCGTTTGAAGAATACAAAAAACGTTCAGGGACTGTATTTCTGAGGCTATATGGGCGTGAGGGCATAAACTTTGCAACGCCCTAGTCTCCTGTTAAGGGAAAGGCTGAACATGCCTTCAAGTCACGTTAGCTGTTGTGTATTTAGTAATCAGTCACGTGGCTTGAAGGCCGTGCATGCCCTCCATATCTCCTTACAATGACTGTTTCCACTTGCATGCATGCGGGCAGCAAGGAAAGGGCCTAAGGCTTTTCAGCGTCGACCCCCATTTTTGGACGCTTAACAACCCGCATACACACATACGAAACCAGATCAATATGCATGCTCGCAGAGTCTCCTGACCTCAAATGCGTTCGTCTGTAATCGTGTAAAACCCCCACTTTTCGAACGGTTGATGCTGAAGCAGCCGCCATATTTAGTGCGTGGCGGTGCACACGCGAGCGGCAGAGATGACGTATGCAGTCGTGCTAATGCCAGAATTAACCTAATTCACCTCTCTCTCTCTGTGTAGGCTAGAACACGTGTATTCGCAGATCTAAACTTCAGCGATGATGAGGCCGATGCTGACGAAATCGCTACTGTTCTGCCAATCCGGTGGCGACCGTGTACGCGACTGGCAAGTGAACTTGCGACAGGCGCATAAACCGGTGAACTAGGTCAACTGCGACAACGCGCTTTGAGTGAACATTTAGTTAAAACCTCCGCAGGTTAGTGCAGTTTTTTTTCCAGCCATCACAGAACTTAAGTCCTGGTCGTTTTAGAGCACAGCTGTAATTAAAATGATCGGTTGAATCGATCGCCTTCCCCCTCCAGTGGATTTTAAGGATCTGAGCTGAGAGTATAGTACCAGGTCAGAGAAAATACACCTCTTTATACGCGGTGATCAGGAATGTGACTGTATTGTTGGTGGTTCAACCCGATAGCCTACACTATGGTTATCGTCTACAGGGCTGCGAAATACTGAACAGAGGAACGTTTGTGGGCGTAAATAACCCTGACACAAATTTTAATGAGCAAACGAGAGTAGGCAATTTGCGGAAGTATGTGAGTTCGGTAACTGTATGTGCGAAGTTTTAGCGGCTGTCGAGGGCATAACGAAAACCAGTAGTTCTACGGAACCCCGTGTTCCTAGAAGAACCGATGAACGATATGGCCAACTCTCCAGAGCAGGAGACCCCGACAAAGCTGCATCTGACCTTGCACAGTTTGGCGCACGCTAAAGTTCACCATAGAAAAAGAAAGTGCAAAAAATGTTTAGTATAGGACAAGTGATAATTCAGTTGTGTGAATTAGGTAGAAATGCCCACAGTTTTCTGACTCTCTCTACTACCCATCGGCTCTTACAATGTTCCTACTCCAGCTAGCAATGGCCTACGGTACACTGGTGATGAATTAGGGAAAAAAGGACTAACTGTATACCACCACCGGCATTACTGCTAAAATCAACACTCAAGGGACCTGCAGGAACGCTTATGTGGATTTATCTCGATCAATCCCGCAAGGATCAATCAGATTTAAACTTCGACCGAGGCTCCTTTGCATCTAGTACCATATTCCTATTTCTTTGGACTTCCACATTATCACTGTAGTGTAGAAGCCACCTCACATCCAAAGGAATTCAATGTGGATAATACATGGTCATAGAAGCATCAGTTAAAAGTCTTAGGAATTAATAAAATAATGCTCTAGACCTCCTACAAAAGTGTTCTAAGACCTCATGCATCATTCAACAAGCACATGGAATAGAGAAGGCTAAAACAGCGTCTAGTTTAACACCACGATCAAGTCCTCTAAAAGTCATTCTAATGAACGAAGCGTGAGTACAGTCCCTGGCCCAACAAGCCCCCACATACAGGATCTGCCTACTGAGGTCACGTTTTCTTCGATAAGACCAAAAAACGAAAGGATGAAGCCGAGCAAGAGCTTACGGTGGAATTGAAAGAACGAAGGAGCAAGGGCGAAAATGAACTCAGAATAAAATTTAGAAAAAAGTATTCATGTCATTTCAGAATTTATCTGGCCGCAGGCAGTCATACTGACCACTAGACTTGGATGAGCACTCCGCTATTTAATTTTTATTCCTCAGCGTCCCCTTTCGAGGGGGCTCGACAATTGAACTCCTGAAATAACGCCTTGACCAAACCGTTTCACGCACCTCCCCAGCAGCGAGAGTTCGGATATTATTCTCAAATAACTCGGTTTTACACGGAGAAAGTGAGAATAGAATGCCATTTCAGAAGACCTCCACGTGCATCTTTTCATTTACTTGTTCCTGTGGCGCAGGTTATATAGATCGTGCGAGTCAGCGCCTATCTAAAAGAAAAAGGGAACATCTCCCCGGTATGCCTGAGGTAATATGAAGTTAGGAGTATAAAAAGCTATATTTTCGCAAGTATTGTTGATTGCGTGGATCATATGGACTCCAACGAATCCTCCCTTGTGATCTATAAGGCCCCATTAGGATACCCCAAGTGCCTGAGTCAGTATCTGATAGAAACAGCAACAGTGAACACTATCAGGTTGAAGAAGCTGGTCGTGTGCACACGAAAGAACCTCCAACAAGCCTTGCGCCTAGCATGGCCAACAGTCCTTTGACTAAATACACTTTTTCGTAGCCTCTCTCTGTCCTTCCCCCCTTGGAACGGTTCCACCAAACCCACACTGTCGCTTAACCAGCTCTCTCTCATCGCACACTCTCTTACCCTATTTCTATGGCTCACTTGTATAAAAAAACAGAAACTATTGACTTCATGTTTGACCTTTGACCCCGTTCGCGTACTGGCTCTAGGAGCACGTATTGAAAGCACGCCTATGCTCGCCAACGGGTTTTCTGAAGTCTTAATTCACCTAAAATGGATATATAAGCAGGAGTGTGGGAGCCTGCTGCGCTGACGCACGCTGGCTTCGGTCGCCAAGCCTCACACGCCCGCTGTCTACTCGCGCGTGATAAACTCTGCCACACTTTCGTAGTCAACCGCTGCGAGAGGCCCGCGACGTCCTGCCTGTCCTATGCTCTCCCCCCCCGTCTGTTCGCTGCTGAAGGCGCACGTCAGTTCCAGCCAATCAATGCGCGCCTTTCTGCCTGATTGGCTGCACAGCTCACTAAGAACATTCCGCAGTCAAGGCTTGGCAGGAGCGAACGCGACTTCGTGGACACACCTGGCGTGCAGACGCAGCTGGTAGCTGGTTCACAACACAGCCTCTGGACTGTCTAGTTTCCGGCAGTAAAGCTCTGTCTCCTAACACTGTTTTCCCTGACTCTTGATTTCAGGGAACTTGTCGCAAGTTGTGATGTCGAAAAACAGGAGGTTCCCCCAAATCACGAGCCAAGCACGACGGTGTTGGTGGACAGAAGTTTACTGCCGGAAACTAGACAGTACACAGGCGGAGTTATGCACGCCGAGTCAATACGCCAAATTGTGTCCCGTATTGCCTGCGGAATGGACTTAGTGTGACGTGGAGCCAGCCAGGTGGACAGGCGCTCATCAATTGGTTGGAACTTGCGCCTTGAACAGCGGGCACGCGGGGAAGCTTAAGGCCACCAGGATATAGCGGTCCTCCCACCGCGGTCGACAGACAAAGTGCATAGCGGGCGCGAGTGAAGACTGGGCCTCCGCGGTTTGGCAGGCTCCCAAAAACCTTCTGTTGTCGATACCACTACTTGCGACAGGAGAACCGATTAATCCAGACTGACTATAACGTTCTTCGCGTAAAGTTAAAGACGCCCGTTGCAAACGCCTCCCAAATACCGTTTGAGTGTAAACTGTCAAACATATCTCTCAGAAAATGCCTCATCGAGTGCATAAGTTTCGAAAGGTGGCTGAGAGGCAAAAAATAGTTAGGAATAAGATAAGTAAACCTACATCCATCATTTGGATTGAATAAACATATCGAATTCACGTCCATGCCTTTCTTCGTGTATTCCCGAAAGCACAAATCAAAAGAGAAAACTTGGTGAGATGAAAGAAACGCGATCAAGGCAGCCAGAAGTTAGTTTGCCTAACGGTTTGGAGTCCTTCTCGAACCCCTTATCAGTAACAGTCACAGCTAAGGAGAATGGAGGCACAAGCAGTGCGGTCTTTATAGTTCTTCGTTATCAAGCTGGATCGGGTACTGGCATTAAAAGAACGTGTCAACGCTGCATTCCTGTACATACAGTTCACGATGGATAACAATTGTTTGCTCTTCATTTACGTTTTCATCTGCAACAAAGCAAACGCACTCGCGTAAGGATTTTAGATCGTTGTGTTGAACTGCACTGCAGTTAACCAGAAGACAAAATCGCCGACTTGGAGCACCTTCGATGGGTATTCAGAGCAAATGGCAGCCGCTTAAGTGGGCAAAATTTGCACGAACGAATGAAAGCAGAGCCTGCACAGCACCAAACTCAAATTTTGGCAAACTTTTCCTCACCTCAAGTGCTCTCCTCAAACCTTCACAAACTTTCTCATACCACTTGGATTTGGAGGTCCACACAGACCAGAAGTAACAATTAGGTGTCAATTGTTATGGCCAAACGGCGCACTGTCATAACAGAAGACATCTGGAGTCGCTTGTCGAACCTGGTTGGGTTGCAGATAATGCAGCTAAATCGGAGAAATCGGATGACTGAACATGCAGCAGCAGTGAGGAGGGATGAAGTCAGCTCACAGGTAGGAGCTTAATCGACGGGACCTAGTAACTCGGCCGAAATTCTAGCAAGGATTAACAACCGCGTGCGACGCGAGGGGCTTGAGTCATACTTCTTCTGTCAAAAATCGAATAGTAAGCGTAAGGACCTCCCGCCCCCGTACGCTGCGCTAACACTTTGCCTGGAGAAAAGAATTGGTCACGCGAGTAGAGCGCAGACGAAGACGATACCATAAAGTATAAGGAAGTCAGTTTACCGAGTGATTATCACGTCACCACTGAACGATGGGGATGAAACTATGGAAATGGACGACCCAGTTGCGGACGACAAAAAAACCATTGAGACAAAAATAACCCACGACGACGAACTCGGGTGCTATTACTTTTCATAAGTGTGCGATTGAATGGCAGTTAGCAGGTGCATCCATTATCTTTATCCGATGCTCTATCTAATCCTGGGTTCGACTGGGAATCGCAAGCACCCTATATATGGATGTCGATTTCCATCGATGGCATCTCATGATTCTGAATTGTTTCCTGGAACTCGTCTCTTTGTTTGCATCGGCAAAAATTGTCTAGTAAATTTGGCCGATGCCAAAACCTCTTGGCATTGCTTACGGAGGCTTAGAAAGCCCTTGACTGAAACGTACTTCTTTGAGAAAATCGTAAAACCGTAGTTCGACCCACATAGGTCGATCTGAAAATTTAAAAAAAACAGAAGAAAACACAGCCGCTATGGAAGAAGTGTTCGAAGTTGCAAGTTGATACGAGTTGTTAAAAATTCCACTGAACACTTGCGGAGAACTGAAGTTACTGCCTACCGAATGGAATTCTATGGACACATTTTTTCCCCAGTTCCTCCAATCAATGTTTACGGTGGGATGTTGTGAATATAGCGTTAGGTTTGAAATGATACAGGACTCTGACATCGCTTAACTTGTCTCCTATCCCACTGAGGGGGTAAGACTAGTACTTATTCGATTGAAACAATGCGAATCCCTTAGAAAAGAAGGAATTTCTGGGCAATTTTTTTAAATGACTGTTTTCAGAACTGTCGGCTTCTCCTTAATCTCTTTTTGAGTTGTCAGTTCACAAAACCGCCGAATAGTTTCCTATATGAAGAAAATATGCGGGCGATTGCAGACGACGTTCGACAGATAAGTTCCCCTTGTGCCCTTACAGGGTGGAAGTCTTCATAGAGCAAAACATAATTTTTTTCGAATGAAAAAGACAGCATCGAATTTTCAAAATTTGTATGCCTGTGAGGTCATTTCTCGAGTCCCCACTCCTCAGTTCATACCGTACTAACAGCTATTTTGGACTAAGTTGGTTGAAGATCGTGGTTACCGATAAGGTTAAACTTATTGCACGCCGATTTGCTAGCATCATTACTTTGATTGTTTGTTTACAGTAAACCTGAACCCGAAGCCAACTTTTATCGTCAACGCAGCCCTAACTCTTAACACAAACTAGTCAAAAGCTAAATTTCCGATGACGCAACGTCTAGAGTGTTAGACTGAGCACTTCCAAGGCGCCCTCAACCGCACTTCTGCCATCTTTGATGCCACAATTACAAGAGGGTTTAAGTTGTTAATTAAGACAACGTTAGCAAAGCCATTGGCAGCCTCGCTAATCCTCACACAGAACATGACGTGTAATTGTGAAGGCCCTGACTCATAATGAGCGAGGAGGATTTTGGAGGACTGCAGCGTTTGCTGAGACACCGACCTTACACAAAAATTGAAGTGCTCTAAGCAACTCACCTTGCGTTGAAGGCAACAATATGGCGTTCCTCTTAGTTTATGAAAAAAGCTCTTTATGGCACGGTTTACTGGAACCCTTTGCTCCAGCTTCTTCGATGCTCAAAGAAACTGCGCATGAAAATGTTAAAACGCAAACTTCGGTGTGGATTCCTCACGTTTATGACAACGGAATAATTATCCGAAACCAGTTGTGGCTGCAGCCTCACAACAGCCAATTAGCAAACATTTGACAGCTCGGTCCTCGATTTTGCTGGTGTGTGCTCCACAACAGGCTGGTTTAGGAACGATGATTTGCGCGTGAATTAGTTTTAAGTGATAGTAAGCTTTTGAAGCATCTAACGCACTCTCTATCTCCTCACCCATCTGAGTCCGGTGTGAAGACCGAGTCAAGGATACGGGAGGCGCAATCGGGATCGGGTGCAGGTGACAGGCGCAACCTTATGTGTGCCGCCACACTTGGCTAGGATCCCAGCTGCGCAGGAATGCCATAATGGCCGCATTAAGAGGGAGCCACTGCACTCTGACTCTCAGTCCACCAGTCAGCCGACAATTCGACCATTGCTCTCGACAGTGTTCACTATGAGCTTCAGCATGCTGAAAGCAGACGCGGTGACTATAGGTGGATTATAATGAAAGTAGATGAGAAGTAGAAGACGACTCGATCGCTGGGACAATACGGTTATTCGCCTGACGTTTCGACATCCGTCGCAGATTCATCATCAGAAACATAAGCAGGAAACAGTAGCAGAAAATGCTAATGAAAGTAGACTTGCCGGATCTACTCTACTCGCTCACCATTCCTACACCTGCACCCAATTTCAAGACAAAAGTCAAGAAGACCGGAGATGGGGAGGGCGCAGGTGGCTGGTGCGGCAAACGCGCTTACACGCGAAACAACAGCACATCTGGTTGGCTAGGCTCCCGCGTGCGTGGAAGCATCATAAAAGGTGCATTAAGAGAGAGCCATTGAAGCCTGACTTTCAGCCTGCCTGCCAGTCAGCCACTCCACACAACAAGACACACACCGGGCTGACTGTGTGGTCCGCGTTAGCCTGTTAGTTGATAGCCCATCAAGCCACGGCTTTAAGCGCAACGTGATAGCGTCAAGCGCGTGAGATTGATTAAAGTGAGGAAAAAATTCGCTGACGATCGCCCTCACTCTCTCCCTTACCGTCAGCGACAGGCCACCGCCTAGCTGATCGGTCGCCGGAGGTCGAAAGGGTACAGTGGCTGACAGGGCCGGGGAACCCATTTGCGCGCGCCACAGCACGACCTGGCGCCCTTGAAAAACGTACCTGGATTCCCAGTTGCAGGGGTGAGAAGGAGCCGTTGCCGTCTGACTCCCGGTCCACTCACCAACCACTTCACACACAGCACACACTGGGCTGATGGTGAGTCCAGTAACTCCGTCAGTTGGCAGGGCTAAAAAGAGAAAACAGGCTAGAGATGAGCGTTTTAAAGCAGACTGTACAGGAGGAAGAAGAAGAAGAGAAACAGAAAAATTGAGAACACAGCTTTCCTTTCAGTGGAAGTTTTTTGGGAAGTACTAGAAGCTTTCGGATAAGTAGGGAGTTGTGGTGATGCCATAGCTACGCCGAGAGTGCAACTATTGCAATTATGACTGCGGCGAATAAAAGTAATACTAACGCCAATGAGATAAATAGTACTGCAAATGACAACAACTAGCAAATAACAAAACTGATATTGCTACAGTGCTAAGGGTTAGTTGCTGCTGATAGCGATAATATTCTAAAACGAGTAGTGTTTATACTATGAATCAACTTGGCAGTGCCAGTTCATAAGAAATCGTATTACAAATTCAATAATTAAGTGACTAGCAAGCAAATTCAATATATCAGTATCCAATTTACCTGGGGTGAGGGGCCTTATCTTGAATTCAGCTGCGTGCTTGAAGGCGGGTCCTTATTTTGGATGCGATGAGCGGTCCAACCATGCATCGGCTAAGTCAGCGAGAGCGTATGTGGCTGATCGTCGACAGGCGTAGGTGGCTTTCTGTAGGTATACTGACAGTAGACGGTGTGATGTGAGTTTATGTTGGGGAGACTGTGGATGATGAGGGTGCTAATGGGGAGCAACCAAACACAACAAAACATACGCTGGATTGAACGCGTGGTCTGATTTATCTTGCAAGTTGGCAGCCCTCCACGCCTCGGCCTTTAGTGCACCGTGATAACTTCATGTGCGTCCGAGTGTTTATAATGAGCAAAATGCGCTCAGCTGTTGAGCTCATTCCTTCCCTCACCACTAGCAGCAGACCACCGTCCAAGCTGGTCACTTGTCTATTTTGAGATGGACACACTGGGCGAACTCTTCTGTGCGCGCCACAGCAGGGCCAGGCCCCACTTGACACGCCCATTAGGATTCATATAACTAGGAGATTAGAAGGAATCTTCGCCGTTTTACTCCCAGTCTTCTCATCCACCACTTAACACACAACACACGGGGAGCTGATTGGACTCGCAAAGCGTGAGTTAATAGGGCTAAATACAAGCTGGAGTTAGTCGTTAAGTTTAGCTTATACAAAAAACCGACAACACAACTTACCTTTCGGTTTATGCGCTTTTAGGAGTACCAAATTGTGAGGTTAGGGTAATCGTTAAATGCAGGCTACGGAAGCTCATGAAGCATAGGGGCCCATAGCAAAAGGAAACGAGAAAATAACTTACCTTTCGGCGGAAGTGCTTATATTTGTATTAAAGGCTTATCTTAAGGTAATCGCCAAAAAGCAGGCTACCGCCACGCATGGAGCTGAAGGCCCAATGCAAAAAGGAACCGAGAATATGGTTAACCTTGCGGTGAGATGTTCTCCTTGAGCACGTGGTATGTTACGCGATGTTGGCGTGACCATTTGTGTTGTAGGTAGTGGTACGGAGGGATATAACGGTGGGGTGGAGCCGGCGGCAATTTACCTCAGATTTTCATGAAGGTGCATGCAACCTGATAGACCTATGTGATGGGTGAATGTGCGTGGGCAGTATGGACAGTGAAGACGCATGCAGGGACTGTATCGGGCCTCAGGCATTGGTTTGCCAGTCACTGTGTGATGTATTTGCATGTGACCAACCAGTCCTATGCGTGATTCGTATGTACGATGGGTAGTGAGGGCAGCATTGATCTGTGTGTGTTAAAGCGACGGAGCTAGTGTTATTGTTGTTGATGATGGTCACATCGGTAGAATGGGTGGGAGCTGGAATTGGTTATTGGGCTGCACGATGTGTTGGGTGTATCGACATCGTGATTACTGCCGCTGGCATGTATGCGCATGTTACGATTGCGACAAATAAATGCGTGTGGGCAGTGGGACCAATAAAAATGGAGCCCCAATGCTGGTAGAGGGTCAAATGTGATGATCGAGGTGGTGGTGACAGAAGTTTAAACGTCGGAGAGGGTGGAGAGAGTGAGGGATATGGTACCCGTAGTGGTCGGCGGTGTGGTCAATGAGGGGGTCACGGCAAGGGGAATTGTGTCGAGGTAAGGGTCAATAGGGCGTCAGGGAGTGTCCGTAGTGAGTGTAGTCGGAGTGCTAGAAATAGAAGGGACTGTTGGAGTGTTTGATACCGAAGAATTGGATTTCTTCGGCGGGTTGGTGCAGTACGTCC
This sequence comes from Ligula intestinalis, assembly GCA_036362985.1. Classification (NCBI taxonomy): domain Eukaryota; kingdom Metazoa; phylum Platyhelminthes; class Cestoda; order Diphyllobothriidea; family Diphyllobothriidae; genus Ligula; species Ligula intestinalis. The sequence continues at coordinate 80,305,228 of JAYGXS010000002.1, read as the reverse complement.
AGAGATGACCGACCAAGCCGATACAAGCACGGAAGATGCGTTGACAGCGCGGCTAGTTCGTATGGGCTTAGGTATTGGCAGCGAACGTCTGTCGGGTTTGCGACCTATGAGCCATTATTTTAGCCAAAACAGCGACGATACAACTGGTTTTGTAGATATCTGCGTCGGTATTTTACGGTTTCTTTCCAGGCAGATCGGTCTTGCATGAGTTTTCCCAAGTCGTCAAGTCTATTTCGATGCATTACAAGAATTATTTCAGGGTGTTTTTGTAGCTTCTCTTTCGTGCTCCTTGGCAGTGAGCCCTACAGCGGCATCATAGTAGAACAGCCGCTTGGGTAGAAGTTTATCTTCCGTGCGCATCAGGGGGCCACTTCATCGCAGTTAAAGTCGTCTCAGCATGTCTAGGATACTGAGGATTCCCTTTTCTTTAGAAATTTAGTGACCAGGATCATGTCCTGCCATCTCACTTTCAGTATTCGGCGGAGGCAGCTGAAATAGAAATGGCTCACCTTCCGAACTTGGCTGGCATAGACGGTCCTGGTATCAACTTCGTATAAAGATGTCATGACGTCGGCGTTCTTGTGCAGCTTAAGTTTGGTAGACAGCTAAATGCCATAGCCCTTGCACACAGAGGCCTGAAGCCAGCCAAAAGCCTGGTTGGTTTTGGAGATTCTGTGAGCAAATTCGTCGTCGAATCTGATGTTGCGAGATAGCGTGCTGTCAAGATGGGCAGCTTTGACCACAGTATTGCGTTCGGCGCTGTTTAGTTTGATATTTGGGGCGGCTTACTCAACGCCTGGTGGCGGTTGATGTATTGCAAGGGGTAAAGTAAATTAAACCTCAGCAACTGCGATCTTCAGGCCCAGTTCCTTAGGAGAAGAGAATGTATGGGAGTCCAGATATGTGGGTAGAATTTAATCTGCACAGAAGGAATGGGAAAAAAAGCAGTAGAATATTGATTGTCAGACGACTGCACATTCGCAAGCCAGCGGGCGGCATCTGAAGTGTTGTCTGCTCGGCAGTCGTCACATAGTGTTCTCTGTGAGTCGGCCTGTGATTGACTATTCCAGGGACGGGAAGCAACAAGCGCTCACAAATGCGTTTAACTCAAGCTTTTCAAGACAAGCGTTCTCAAGTGCACTTTGTGTGGAGCCAGTGACTACAGATAAACGACCGCCGTTTTTTCCATGCGAATGTCAAGTCTGAAGTTTGCGCAACCAGAGGCGAAGTGTTCCATTCTCCATTGCCTGCCCACCTCTTCTGCGGTTTTGAACGCACAGTCACCCGCGATGAGCAGGTCGTGGACTGTGGCCATGAAAACCCCGCGTAGAGGTTGCATACGTCGGATGCTGAAGAGGAGTTCGTCTGTTCTCTAGTTGATGCGGATCCCGGGGCGCTCATCACAGTAGGCATCCATCGGCATGGCAGCGAACATGAAAGAATAGGCATAAAAAAGGCTTGCTTCACTCTACTGATCACTGCGAAGTCTTAAAAAGCCGTCCTATTTTCTGTGAAACGCGCCATCAAACAATCTTGGAGCTGACGTACCATGTGAATGAAGAGTTCAGGACAGTCGAATTTGTGTATGAAGTTCCCCAGTTCGTCGCGATGCACCGTGCCGAAGGCTTTCGTCAGGACCACGAAGGTCGTTTAGAGGTGAATGCGCATTTTATGGCACTTTTTTGCAGCTGTCGCGCGGCGAAGCGCCAGTCGATGACGACGTACAGCACACTGGCTCTCCGGCTGCAAGGGAACGCGAGCTGCGATGAACTCATGGCGAATGATGAAAAGTGCACGCCAGCTGAATCATACGCGCAGTTTGGCAGCATTCACTATTGCTCCGAGCACAAATGATGACCAACCACACGCGCGGCATACATATTAGCTCAGCGCCCTCCGCGTAAGAAATGGTCAACCAGAATGTCACTGTCCGCAACCTGCAATGTTCCAGAATGCCCGTCGCACGCTCTAGGCCAGGAATGATATACAACCCACCAGATCTAATCAATACGCTGGAGTGGACAAGTAAAGAGATCCTCTGTCTCTGTGTGGTATTGAATAAATTCCTTGCTACCAGAAGCCGGCTATTTGCCTTCTTTGCTCAAAATGGTCAGAGTATAACACGGACAGGGAATCTTATTCGAGGTGGATGTTGAGGCAATTTAGGAAAAGTGTGTGGTGCGGTAGCAAAAATTGAACGAAAATGAGCCAAATAATGAAGTAATGCCACACTCTATCAAATGTCTAGAACTCACCATCAGACTTCTAAGATATTACGATGATCTAGTCATCCTAACAGGAGTAGTAACAGTGCTTATCATATATAATTAAATCAGTGCACAAAATCGCTCAAAACGATCTGGAGAATGTCCGTATATCTGAAATAAATATCTATGGAAACGGAGGTAATCGATGGACACGATTTCCAGCAAAATGAAAAGAAACACCGGAGAAGATCAACAGAAAGAACCTCGTGAGTCATTGATAATTGTCTTCAAATATATTAACAAGCTGAATGGCCTCTCTCCTGCACATTACGTTCAGGGACTGCAACCTACTAGAACCTTAACCCTGTCTTAATTTTCCTGACTGAACTTTTTCAAATTGTTTCTAATTCTTGAGATTTATGTGACAAATAAGCAGTTGAGAGGCGCAAGCTTATTTTTTCCTCAAATACACTGACTGACTGACTGACTGGATTCAGTCTCTGATGATACACATGAGTGTAAACGGCTATGCTCGTCGAATAAAAACTTGTTTCAGTGGCGGTGCCTCCTTCTATCCAAATTTTCCTAAAATTACTCATTTTACATCTGCCGGCCACTTACGCCTACGCCAGGCTATTCATAAGTGTTATGCTGTAAATCTTTGTGTCACTTTGAAAATTTATTTCCAACATCCGACTCTTATTTTTGTTTTTATTCCATGATAGATCCCAGGATATAATTGTCAGGAGTCTGATTCCTCACTAAATCGTTCACAGTCTTCTCCGACCGAATGACCTACGAAGAGCTGTTCGAGGAAGGCAGGAGGCGGATTCTGATTGGCCTTCACTTTAGCCAACATAGTCCACCGCCTACGGGTGCACGTTGTTGTTTGCGTCTTATGTTTGAGCAATGTCTCAATCACAAGCGCAAGATAAGCTCACTAGGATTGCCATTGTGAGCCAGGATAAATGCAAGCCGAAAAAATGCCGGCAAGAATGCAAGAAATCGTGTCCGGTCGTGCGGATGGGTTCGTTTTAACATATTTTATTATTCCTGTAGGCAAATTGTGTATTGAGGTTACTCCCTCAGACAAGATCGCTTTCATTTCTGAGGAACTTTGCATCGGATGTGGAATTTGTCTAAAAAAATGTCCCTTCCAAGCAATCAACATCATAAACCTTCCCAGCAATTTGGAAACCCAAGTCACTCACCGTTATGGTCCAAACTCTTTTAAACTTCACCGCTTGCCAATGCCGAGGCCTGGTGAAGTTCTGGGTCTCGTTGGAACAAACGGCATAGGAAAGTCTACCGCGTTAAAAGTATTGGCGAGCAAGCTTAAGCCTAATTTAGGCCGCTACAAGGTATTAAATCTAGCCTGAATTTTTGTCTCTGGACGAACAGCGTACTAACGTATCATTTTTTTAAGAACCCACCGGATTGGACAGAAATTCTTATACATTTCCGAGGCTCAGAACTTCAAAACTATTTCACGAAAATACTAGAAGACAACCTGAAGGCTGTTATAAAGCCCCAGTACGTTGACCAAATTCCCAAAGTAGTTTCGGGCTGCGTAAATACCCTACTCAGTCGTAAGGATGACAATGGGAAGCGGGAGGAGATCCTCGAAGTCCTGGACTTGACGACTCTAGTAGAGCGCGATGTCATTGAACTTTCCGGTGGAGAACTGCAGCGTTTTGCCATTGCGATGGTTTGTGTCCAGAAGGCCGACATCTACATGTTCGACGAGCCTAGTTCTTATCTGGACGTCAAACAACGCTTGAATGCCGCTATTACGATAAGAAACCTTCTTGATGTAGGTCTTTTTTTACTAAAATTATTATTTTCAGAAATCTAATTACGTGGTCGTTGTGGAACACGACTTGTCTGTGCTTGATTACCTCTCCGACTTTATCTGCTGTCTATACGGAGTTCCTGGGGCGTATGGTGTCGTAACGATGCCTTTCTCCGTACGAGAAGGTATCAATATCTTCCTTGACGGTATGATTCCTACCGAAAACATGCGATTTAGAGATGCTCCGCTCGTCTTTAAGGTGAGTGTCCTGGTTCTTATTTTCAATCCCAACTATCCATATTATCGGGAGCTTTGGATGCAGTTCACTTTGTTTCTTCCACACACGAGATTTCAACGTCTATCTTATCGAAATTCAGGTATTATGCTATGTTTATGCACGTTAACGCATCCTGCAAGACTAGTACAAAATTAGCATTGCAAATTGTCTGAATATGTGCCGTCGCACATGGTTGTTATCTATCCACAAACCTATGAGCCCCTTCGAGGCTACAAATAGTAAATCGACACCGGCTGTTAGCCAGCACATATTTGTAAACTCAGAGCCTTACACATTTTTATTTACGAAAACCTACATTATTTAATGGACACTGCTCTATTTCTACCTATTTCCCTTGAAAACAGCATAGCTACCATACTCGCCGCAACAGAGGTCAGCACAAGCGTTGCGAGTACTCACTGAGTGCCATGGGCGATCGTTAATTGGCTAGCGTTGCAAACATTTATGTTCCGAGTGAAGTTATAAAATTCTTGAGGTAGTACTTGCGACGAACATTTTATGGCCTTAACAAGAACTCAAGCTTATGCGAATCATAGGCATAGGTAGTCCATGACCCACTGTCAAAGATTAAGAATCAATTAACCGATCCAACAGTAATTGCCGAAACCCTCATACAATTTTAGCATATACCAAAAAGCTTCAAGAGGAAACGCGTTTTCCAGCACTACAAACACAGTAACCGAAATATTACTAAAAAACCTGGGCTAGCAGAAAACATAGAAAAAGGCCGGAAATGCGCATTTAAGATTTAAGGATGGAAGATCAAGAAAAGAAGTGTCCAGAGCCTTGCTGAAGTGTATGCCTTGGATTTATATGCAGGATTGCTGTTTTAAGTGGAGTAATCTTAAGGTGTAGCGGGTTTACGTTGACATATGCAGACCGCCTATGTTTTCTACCGTTGAAATAAAAGGAAAGAGCAAGGTCCTGTTGCGTTGCAGACTTCATGCTAAATTAAGCTGTATGGCTTGAAAGCCAAATTTATCCTGCAGGAGGGTTTTTCTTGAAATAGGGGTGTTTAGGAAGGCGAGTGAGGTTAGGCAGATGCACCTCGAGAGTCCACCGCCTGACGCATCGTCTGCGTTGCGGAAGTGGTTCTCGGAGATGAAAGGCCAGCGATTACCGTGCTGACACTGTCATCACATTGCACGTTGGCGCACATACTTTCATAATTTTTTCCTTTTTAATGGCCACCCTTATGGCGATGGTCTGCAGTGGTATGAACTAGAGTTGCCGTTAGAATAAGGATGCCTTTGTAAAGGAGAGTTTCATTTGCATGGCGAATGGCAACTGGCAAATTTATTCTGGAGTAGAGTTATTCTTTGGATAGTGACGTTAAGAGTGGCAAATGAGGTTGGGCAGATGCTCTGCGAGAGTCTACCGTCTGAAGCATCGTCTGCGGTGCTGAAGTGGTTCTCGGAGATGAAAGGCCAGCGATTACCGTGCTGACACTGTCATCACATTGCACGTTGGCGTACATACTTTCATAATTTTTTCCTTTTTAATGGCCACCCTTATGGCGATGGTCTGCATTGGTGTGACTTAGAGTTGCCGTTAGAATATGGATGCCTTTGTAAGGGAGAGTTTCATTTGCATGGCGAATGCCAAATTTATTCTGGAGTAGATTGATTCTTTGGATAGTGGCGTTAAGAGTGGCAAATGAGGTTGGGCAGAGGCTCTGCGAGAGTCTACCGTCTGAAGCATCGTCTGCGGTGCGGAAGT
>JAYGXS010000002.1:80227983-80299202 GCA_036362985.1 Ligula intestinalis | reverse complement strand
GAAAGGCCAGCGATTACCGTGCTGACACTGTCATCACATTGCACGTTTGAGTACACGTTTGCTGTTTTTTTTTGTGTTTGTAGTGGGGATGGGTTAGTCCTTATGGAGGTAGTTTGGAGTAGTGGGCATCAGTTTTTGGATTTTATGTTTTTAATGCCTTCTTTACTTATATCTTATGGTGTGAATATGGAATTTCAAGTGCGTATTTGTGTATAGAATGATAATTTTTACTTGTTTAACGAATTTGAGTGTATGGCAATGTCAACAACACTCTTATTCTGTGGAAGATTGTTTATTGCATAGCTTTGACGCCTTTTTATGTTGCGAATATTGTTTTTGATGCTTTATGATTCGGTTCCGTTTGCGTTGTTCTTTTTGGTTTTTACAGCATCCAACGTATGGACTACCATGTTCGAACCCAATAGCCCTGAATTTCCATGTTTGAAGCGTCGTTTAATGATTGTGCGCCATGTAGTAAAAAGTAGCACTCACTCTTTTTATTCTTTTTAATAGGTATCTGAAATCGGCAATGAGGAGGAAGTCAAGAGGATGGCACGCTATGAGTATCCGGCCATGACTAAGACCCTTGGCTCATTCAAGCTCAATATTGAACCTGGCACTTTCACGGACTCTGAAATTATTGTTATGCTGGGCGAGAACGGCACGGGTAAGACGACCTTTATCCGAATGTTGGCCGGAAACCTGAAGCCGGACGACGGTTTCAAGTGTCCTCCACTGAATGTCTCCTACAAACCGCAAAAAATTAGCCCCAAATCCGAGAAAACAGTGCAGATGCTGTTGTACGAAAAAATGCGCGACTCCTTCACCCATCCACAATTCTCTACAGACGTGCTTAAACCACTACAAATGGAGCGGCTGTATGACCAACAGGTACTCACTTTTGCTTACCCGCGTTTCCCCGTTTTCTTCCTTTTTTCGATTGAAGTTTTTCGGATGAACGCTCAGCTATCGCTAACGCAGTTCTTTAGTCGCATTTTGCCTTGGGACTCACTGTCGAGCCCAATCAACAGCCGCGCAGCGGCTACTAAAGTAAGCAGATAAACACTGGAGAAAAAGACAAGGGGGACAAAAAATGGTTATTTCTGGCTCATTAGCCGTCATCAGTCAGTCTGACCCAGTCCTAGGTGGTGTACCACCCAGGCCTCGAACCCGCGATCTGTTTAGTTGAAGATAGATGGCCGGAAGAGACTTGACGGGCATTTTTTGAGCTTGGTTGATCTATCCTTTCCGCTTTCCCCTGACTTTATACCCTCGTTTATGCCAACAACACCGCCTTTTCGGCTTTCCTAGGTCATGAATCTGTCCGGAGGTGAATTGCAACGACTGGCTATTACCCTGTGTCTTGGTCAGCCGGCAGATGTCTATCTCATTGATGAGCCGTCTGCCTATCTGGACTCTGAGCAGCGTCTACATGCAGCCAAAGTCATTAAACGCTACATCATGCACGCTAAGAAAACCGCCTTCGTTGTTGAGCACGACTTCATAATGGCGACGTATCTGGCTGATCGAGTGGTTGTCTTCGAGGGCACACCCGGTTCGACGGCTGTTGCCACGACGTAAGTCCTGCATTTTATCTCGCCTACTTTTTATGCCATCTACTTATTGCTCGTTTTTGCCGGTTGACCCCAACGGCGACGACAAGGACTTGTTCAGTGGTTGGACAGTTGGTGTCGTAATCGAGGTTATCGTCTGAAAAACAAAAGCCGTTGCCGCAGAAGCCGTTAATGTTCCACGTTCATGTGCTGGCCTATTAGCGGAAACTACAATAGCAGACGATAACCTATCCCCGGTGATCGCAATCGATGGCCCGCGCTCACCTCGATCATCGACAACATCATCCCGGCGCAGACGACCTTCATCAACACCATCACGTTTGTCACTTCCACCACGCTCCGTCAACAATTTCCGTCACTATCACTCTCCCCCCACCACCAACAATGAGGACTTGATTCCACCCTGTCCTTTTTGCGATCGCACATGCATATCACGCATCGGTCTGGTTGGTAATTTTTAAATCCATCACACACAGAGGCAGGCGAACCAGAGCTGGAGCATCAACAGACGTCCGCATCAACTGTCCGCACCGCCCACGCATATTCACTCATCACGTAAGCCGAATGCGCCTCCACGAAAACAAGTGCTAGAACATCGCCGGCTATAGCATACCGTGTTTCTCCTCATCGGCACCCACGTCACACATGACTGACCACGCCCAACATCACTCAACGCAGACACGCCATTGGCATTTAGCACGCAAAGGGAAGTATGCTCCTCGGCTTCTCCACGTGGCCTCTCCATGCCTCATAAAATGTCAACCGAAATTCTGAAATGTGTTTTCGATTCGTTGTAGTATTAGTTAGCGTGCAACATAATCCCCCAGATATTTTGTTCGAAGAGTTATCCAATAAAAAGGTGACTAGTAGTATGCATTTTCGCATGCAATTTTGGTGCCCTTTAAAACATAAATATTTCTTGTAGAAAAGGTCACAAAATTATTGTTTCTTTTTCTCATTTGTTAGCAAATTATGCCTTTTTATACTTTAAGAAACGTTAGTTTTTGGAATAAACGTGTTTCAATACCGTAACAATCCATTAATTAAGCATCATGCCGGTCCATTTACTGATGCTGTTTCTAAAGTACGCAGTATGGTCTCCATCCACAGCTAAATTTTGCGAATTCTATAAGATGTTTTCTTAATATCGTATAGGTATGTATGATTTTCCATACACAGGTAATGTCCAGATTGTAGTTTACAAATCCTAAATAAAAGTGCAACGGCAGGTCAGGTTGAAATCCGAAAAGTAACTTTTCTTAAAAATTAGAATCTGAAGGAGGCGTGATTTGCTATCAATCCAGTGCAAGAAATAATGTAAACACATCCCCAGCTCTCACTTTTCATTTAGTCTGACGACAAACACGTGATACTTGTTCGAAAATTCACGAGTACAACTCGATTTCCGAAGATCTTCTTTCTTTTCATGCAAACACTATTTATGCGCATTTTTGAATAGAATTGATCTGAATTTATAATGGCATCAATAATCGATTGGGGAAGAAACTTAATTAGCCGTTTTTATAGTTCATTTATTCAACTGGCAGAAGAGAAGCTCATTGGTGTATATGAAACGTGCAGACGAGATCACTAGCTATGTTAGCCACTGCGCCCATTCTCTGCACCAGAAAACAGACCACGGCCAGTGGCTGCGGCCTGGGAATGGGAATAGAAAATAAAATGGCCGTCTTGGCGTATTTTTCTCGCTGAACAATTCGACACATTTGAAGCTATCAGGGCACTCTAAAACCGTAGTTTGTAGGCTTGTCACGTGATGCGTTAACTCTGATTGCGGAATTCGTGTGTGTGGAATAATCGACTGGTGGATTAAGATTCTGGCTGCAATGTCTTCTTAATGTGGCATCTATGGTACTCCTACTCCATGGGATCTAAGCCCGATGTGACTGCACGCCCAGGGCGTCCTCGGCCGCGCCAGCCACCTGCGCCATCTCTCGTCTCCGGTCTTTTTAACTTGGTCATGACACGGAGCCCAAGCGCAAGCCCACTACCAAAATAATCCAGTTCACACACAAGTTACAGTTAAACTTTTAGCAAACGATATAACTGCGGGCAAGAGCGAGAGACGTTAATGCTTCGTTGCCGGACGCGGGAGCCTTCGTTTCTACCATATGGTCGTGTTCGGTCTTCGTCACAGAACGTTATTTAGGTGTTATCTTATAAAGTATATTTGCGGAGCGAGCCGTTCTTGTTCACTGATTTATTTTTATTTCACCCCTTCAGTCCACAGAATATGGTGACTGGCATGAATCGCTTCCTCCAGTCCCTAGACATAACCTTCCGTCGAGACTCCAGAAACGCACGTCCGAGGATTAACAAACTAAACTCCGTAAAAGACATGGAACAGAAAAGGTCAGGGAATTTCTTCTTCTTAGAAGACTGATTTCTGCTCAACTGGTGCGAGATGCTACCGAAAACACGCTTCCTGTCTCCTTCCTGTCATATGTTGTGCAGTTTGCTTTCAATGACCACTTGTGCTCTCTTTGTACGTTACTTCCTGTATGCCCCTGCCTTGTATCCCTGCTCCTTGCTATTTATTACCCCACTAAGATGACGCGCCTTCAGGCCCGAATGGCTAACATTCGGTTCTGTTGGAAATCACTGACCTCTGTGGAATTCTGCCCGCCCAGTATCCGCACATTTTCCCTCTTAGCACCGGGGTAAATTTTCAGATTCATTTACCTCGGTATTTTTGTGAAATGATTTTGAAAACCCACGGAGTTGCCTTGTGCCGCGAATCTATACATGGATTTGGATGTACTTCTTGGCTCATGTTGATCAACTACTATGGGAAATTGTAGAGACGCCTAAAGTGAAGGTCCAAAATGCTTAAGAGCAGTCAGAGTCACGCGGAGCTGACTTTCACTGATCTGTCCTGATTACTGATCGGAACTTGACATTCTGCTTGGATTATGGTCTGAATGTCTATAGTCCAAGCAGGTCGCGGTCGCTTGGCAACAAGAAATCTGTGGTCTAGTGCCTCTTCTTGCCCAGTGACCATTTTTTGCCTTATTTATCGTCTCCAGCTTGTCATACCGCAGGCTGTCTGGGATTTGAGTCTGAGTCCGTTGGTAGGGACAGTATCCGGGACCAGGAACCGCCCGTAATACATGCGACTGTGCACCACATTTCAGTGAGATTAGGGTAAAGGTCAGGGCTAGGTTTTAAACCCTGTAATATTTACACTTACTTGAGTTGAACGCACAGACACCTGTACTACGTGGAGGCGTTTATATTGCCGCGCCCTATCGGTGGGGAGCCACTTAACTGACTTCGACTATGCCGATGATATCGCTTTACTAGCCTCAATCTTTGGCGGTCTACAGTCTATGGTGTCACTGGTGGACGAGGTAGCGAAATCGGTCGGTTTGTCCACAATCGCTGGGAAGGCGCCTCTCGAAATTAGTGGCTGTCAACTGGAAGAAGTCGACAGTTTCGGAGCGGGTTTGCTGCCGAATAGCCAGAGTAAAGATGACATTGTCTCCCGAATTGACGCAGCACGACGAATTTTCTCCAGCCTTCGGAAGAGCCTATGAACCCGACGCGATATTTCTATCTCCACAAAGATCCGCATTTACCGTGTATCTGTGCGGTCCGTTCTATACGGATGCGAATGCTGGGTAATGCGCGCGCAAGATGAATGCAAGCTGGAAGTCTTTGACCACTACTGTTTGAGGAACATTCTTTGAGTAAAGTACACCGATTTAGTTTCAAATGAGACAGTCCGCACCCCCTGTGACAAAATCACAAGAATATCCCAGACCGTTCAGGAAAGACGACTGTGGTTCATACACGTTCTTCGTCGTCAACCTCAGGAGCTCAGTGCTACTTCCCTCGACTTGAAACCGTTACCTAATTGGAAAAGTCGAACAGGGGGTGAACCCAAAACCTGGCTCGACTCAGTCCGTCAGGACCTGGAAGTGGTTCTTGGATATTCGGTCTACGGCGCTGGAGAAGATACTGGGTGGAGCTCTCCAGATCCGCTGCCGTCAATCATCACGCATGGAGCGGTACCGTCCGTGACATAATCGAGGCCGGCTAGATCATGCATGATCACAACCGTAACAAGTACAAGTAAGTTGGGAGCTATAAGCAAGCCTGACCCAAGCCTTCTTCAGCCGAGCGTCCTTCTGCTTGAGCTGTAGACCAACCGCGTGAATGTTTCAGGCAAAGGCCAAAGGGGGGGGGGTAGAATTGCTACTTCTGACTTAAGCTGTAGCCAAACTCATGGTCAACAAGGCGAATGATTGAATCCTGGGCCTGAATAGCTATTGCTATGAAACACGCCAGTTGAGTCATGACTTCGTGCTATGTCTGTCGTCAAGGTCACTTTGGGCTGCCGTTTGAAGATGTGATCCGATTGCAGGACACAACCGGTGAAAATCTCAGTGGGATTCGAACCCACACCACTGCCGGTGCGGACTGGAATCCCATCGAGAGCGCAAAGTTTTTCATAACTCACGTTTGGTAGTCATCTGGTGGATTCTCAATTGCTTGTTTAGGAAATCCTGCATGGGCAGTCAGCTTACTGTATCAGAATTGATAGATTCTTTACGTTGCAGTAGACCGGGCGTTTAAAGCAACCGAAGGGTGATTAAACTCGTGGCTCCCGGTGGGATCTCGTATCTCGGGTGGTTTGTGTTGGCTATACTAAAACCTGCTCATTCCTGGTGTGGGTTTGAGTCTCATAGAGGCCGCCGAGTTTTCCAACTGGGTCAAATGAATCAGTCGATTGTTTTTTATCAACGAATGGGGCCAGACAAGGGAGGGGAGAGATAGAGAGCAATCCTAAGCTCCAGCACTTGTCTTCCTAAGCAGCAGATTTTTGGTGACACGCACGCCACCCATCCATGGCGTCGATGGTGTGATTTCTGCCCTTTGAGAGACGTGTTACAACGCACTGCAGTGAATCGGGAGACAAAGTTGCCGAGCTGCAATATCTTCTACAGGTGTTCTCAGAAAATGGCTACCCTAGCGAGAAAGTCAAACGACAAAATCGCACTGACCTCAAATTTTGACGAGCAATTTCTTACGTCAAATGCGTATCGGAGGCCGTCACACCGCTTGGAGTTGGAGTTGGAGTCGCACACCGACCAAGAGGGCAACCATAAGGCGTCAGATAATGAAACTGAAAGAGTCACTGGCGCGACAAGGAACATCTGGAGTTGTCTATAGGATCGGGTGCAGTTGCGGACAAAGCAACTACGTCGAAGAAACTGGGAGACTCCTCAAGTCGCGATTTGCCGAACATGCCGCAAGAGTGCGAAGAAATGACGCCAATTTCTCAACTCGTGACTTATTCTACGAGACTCGGTCATACATCCACATTTGACGAGGTTGAACTTCTCGCGAGAGGTGGCAATCGTATGAGCCGCATGTTTCTTGCAGCATGATTTACGGACCCCAGTCAATAAATAAGTGCAATGACCTGCCCAACCTATATTCGATGCTGAGGCTCAGTTTGGCCAAAACAATTAGTCACTCGAAGAACGCGTCAGGTGACCAAGCAATCGTCACACCCAAGTCCAGCATGTACGCTGAAAGTTCATCAGGTAATGACCCACATGTCAGCTATCAAGAAATGAGCGCACGAGTGGGCAACTATCGTCGATAGGGAGAGCAGTAGCAGTAGTATAATGACTTTTCCCCATCAATACTGCATCTCCCTGTGTATGAATTACCCGTTTAGGCTGTTGTGTCTGATGATGGATCAGTGACGGATATCGAAACATCGAGTGGATACAATTCTTTTCTCTGCTTATTCTCAATTCCGTCTACTCGTGCCATACACATGTTCCGATTTTCCCGTAAACGAGACTTGCACATTGACACATACAGCATTTTAGCCATCAGACCGACGTAGGGAAATTTTACTCGCACATATGCTGCAGAATTGATGTGTCCTCAACAAGTCTTTTTGTGCGCTGGTTGCGGAGTAGCTCTTTCTTTGCCCAGCGGTGTTTGCCTGTGCGGTGAAAGGGTCTGGACTGCGTTGTTCTACCTAAGATTTTCATGAATGTGTGTAGGACTGACCATCCTGGTGAAGTGCGGACAGGTGAGATGGGGGCGTATAGACGCTCCAGACACTGGGTCGTCGGTCGCATTATAGTGGTTTCTAAAGTGACCGATCAGGCCGATGTGCTGGTTCACACTTTCTTCGCCTGCTAGGCCGTGCAGTCACGCGTGATAATTTGCCCCGCACACTTGTTGCCGGTAGAAGTGTCCACAAACAGAAGGTTCCCCCAAATCACAAGTCAAGTAAGACGGTAGTGGTGGACAAAAGTTTACTGCCGGAAAGTAGACAGTAAAAAGGCTGTGTTTTATGCCTCCTGCCGCTTGCGTGTGCTCGTCAGAAGTCTGAGCGAAGCTGTGTTGGCTGCTGTATAGCTTTGCCTTCGGAGTGTTCTTAGTGAACCGGACATTTAGCCAGGTGGACAGGCGCGCGTCAATTGGCTGGAGCCTTGCGCTGCGAGCAGATGAAGGAAGCATAGGACAACTAGAAGATCACGGCCTCTCGCAGCAGTTGACAACGGGGGACTTTGTCACGTGCGAGTAGACAGCTAGCGTGACGAAGGAAGGCAGCGTGAATCAGAATAGCGGCAGGCTCGCACACGCTCTTGTTAGATCCGCTGTGAGCACCACTCGTGCTGTCCACCTTTCGCTTAAGGTCGGGTCGCAGCCACATGAGGGCTAGAGGCCAATCAGTGTGCACCATTTCTTGATTGGCTGCAGCCAACAAAAGAGAAGTCCCATGTTCCTCTTATATCGCGCGCTCATACACGCCGACAGCACAAAAAATGATGTGAGAAGACAGCGAGCAACTCTTTTCTATTGAGCCGTTTGCAGGCTCTATCTCAGAGTAAATACTACCCAGCCTTATCAGTTTTCCACCCAGTTATGGCTTGGGGGAACCTCCTGTCCTCTGCCTCACCACTTTCGACAGGGGTGGCAGTAGAGGCTGTTTAAGTTTATGCTACTACTGCTCACGGTCACGATTTGTGAGATGAAAGGCGAGTTGGTTGTGGTGAAATGGAGTCCGGAGATGTGCAATGAAGCGGATCTGCGCAAAGAAGGAGGGGGGTGCTTCGTGGATCGCAGCCGCACCATCGCAGTTGCATTCGCTTCAGTATAGCGCAGGCAGAAACGGTCAGCTTATGACCTCGTTGTCTGGCCTCCTTTTCTACCTCCGGAGGCAACTGCGGTGAAAGTGGTTTAACTTGCCTGCCTAGTTACCGTCTGCGTCTAAACGTAAGCTGCATGATAGACCGCACTCACAGCACAAGTACTACGTAAAAGTCCAGATATGGGTTTCGCCAATTATTCTGTCGCTGAAAAAAATAGCAGAAATTTCAAAACTGGATAAGGTACCAGAAAGCACACGGGGATGTTGGGGGACACACTCGCACTAGTGCCATACAGCAGCAGAATATCGGCGAAACACGTGTCAGGACTTGAGGTAGCACCTGTGGTGTCATGCTGGAATTCGGTCCAAGTACTCAAATAAACTGAACCTAGCGAGCTTAGTTCCAACTGATTTACTCAGAGGTAGCAAATAATTCTGGAGAAGATTAAAAAGAAGCAAAGTCTCAACATATCACAGGAGCATAGTCATGACAGCAGCCCTGTACATCCGTAAACAGACGTCTGTTCAGCACTGCACCCATCCCACCTCAGGCGGCCGACAGCTAGGCGTTGGCCCGTTGCTGGCGGTGGGGGAGAGTGTGAGGTCCACCCTCGGCACGTTTCTTTCCTTCCTATAATCAACCTGATGCGTTTGAATCTATCGCGGTGCGCAAAAAGTCGTGGCTTTCAGGGTTGCCAGCTGGCGGGATACCTTGGACACCGCAGTTGCTCCAGTGTGTCTTGTTGTGTGGAGTGGCTTATTGTGAGCTGACAGTCAGGCTGCAATGGCTCCTTCTGAATGTGGCCTTTATGGCGCTCCCGCACCGCGGCAGCCTACCTAGCAAGGTGTGCTGTTGGTACGCGTATTGAGTGTTGGTCACGCCAGCCGTCTGCGCCCTCCCCCATTTCCGGCCTTCTTGACTTTGTCTTGAGAATCGGGTCCCGGAGTGGGATTGGTCAGAGAGTGAGTTAGATTCTCTGCGGGTCTGCCTTCGTTGTATATCTCGCGGAAGTCACCGTGTTGCTTCAACTTATTGAAGCTTCTTGTGGATATCGTCAAAATCGACGGTCGAACTGTCGTACAGCCGTAGTTTTGGTGTTAAGAATACTACCACTGTTATATTCGATTGAACAATTGTAGAATTCTCCGCTACAATCGCCCGTGAAATTCTTTCTGACCCACATTCTATTGTTCCCTTTCCATCCCATTTGTCGTTATTCACATCGACTGACCTTGAAACGGCGTCGCGTTTGTATTGTTAAAACTATTTGTGGCGGACAGCCAACAGTGCTCTCCGGCTCCCTTATTCAATGCCCGCTTTCTCAGCAGCATGTGACTTCCCAGGGCGTGCTTTTCAACTCGCTGACCTGAAAACTCTTGACCAAATTCCCCGCATGCATACACATGTGTGCAGATAGTCGCAGCTGCCCAATGGCTACTTAGACACACCACCCCTCGGCCGATGCAGCATGCGCCAATATACAAGACATCACTTGGCGCAACGCAACAGACCAATCACACATCAGAAGAAGAAGAAGATGTGACCACTGGAACAAGAGTTTTATTGTGCTGAAGTTTAGGAAGCCTTTATCATAGGTAATAGCACAATAATCTGAGTCATGCGCGGATAGAGCGTTTGGCGTTTCCCTACTGCGTACTGATACATTGCCTGAACAAGAGAATCAGTCACGTGGGAAGGGCCGGACCCAACAACCACTCTGACGTCAACGAGCATAATTGGTGCGCCATTACCAAGTCCGTATGCAACGCGGACAAAGAAAGCACGGCAATTAATGAGTCGAAAGCGAAGTGTCGAGGCATCACCGTACCAATTAAGACCCAAGTGGCGGCTACAGGAGTGGATAATTACAGTACGCACGCGGACGACCACTACGAAATATAAATACCGTGCAATCTGTGCATGTTTCATCCCTATCTGCGCATGACTCAGACTATTGTACCATTACCTAGAATTAAGGATTCCCGACGGCATCCGAAAAGTCAGGAATGAATTGCGTCCTGGAACTAGAATATTTTCCTCTATTGACAATTAATGAACCCCCACTCGCCCTCCCTCTGCCCATATGACGTTCGACTAGCTCCTACCCCCCACAAATGTTGCTTGTTTTCGTGGAAGCTATTATCCCTGACGGTGGATTCTCCCCCTCCCACTGCCTGCCTTCTTCTCCCTCTAACCCCCTCCCTCGTTTATGACGTTTGATTGGCTCCTACCTCCTATAACTGTCGCTTGCTTTTCGTGGACGCTTTTATCTCTGGCAATGGACTCCCGCAAGAGCCCGAAAGCTCAGAATAATAACCAACTTGATCTGGTGCTCGACCTTCCGTCTTCCTCAACCGTGCAAATACACGGAACGCGAACGTTCTCATTCATTACTTTTTATTTCACCTCTATTGGCAATCACTTATCACTTGAACTTGCTCCACAGTCACATAAACGCAGCTGCCACCTCGCTCACTCACAGACGCTCTCTTTCAAGTCTGGATGGACGTATTCAACGCTAGCATTGACTTTGCCCTGCACACATGTGACGTCATCGACCATCCGGTGTAGTTTTGTCTAGAGTCAGGCCTTATAGTTCACTGACTCATTTGTTATTGCCTATGTGTATCCGGTGTTGAGGTTGGTGTATTGTTTATTCTGCACTGTTTATGTAATAGTACCGTACTATATAAATTGTTTTTATCATTGAGAATTGACATACGCTTTACAACGGGATACTGGGTCAAAAGGCTACTCGAACAACCACAAGGATTGTAAACATAGTGCCGCAAGCGGCCGACTTGCAATATCGTCGTAGACCTTTACGTTCCTCAAAATTTTACAACCCAGGTACACAACATTTTCTACGGTTTTAAGACGTTTTCGAGTGATATTTATCCCAAGTTAGTTGTACTAAGCATTTTCGAGGGTTGGCATATAACTGCCGTCTTTGCCGTACTAATTGTTAGTTTAAAGTTTGGGCAGTTGGAGCTAAAGACGTCCACACCAATGCATCTCCTCTTCCATTAGGGTCTTTAAGACACACCACAATCAAGACAAATAAGGAATTCATTGAAGCCTGGGCCTACGGCAATAACTCAGTCAATCGATTTATCAGTCTGGCGCCCACATAGAGAGCCCTGCGCAGTCAACTCTGGACAGGCGTTACTGGTGTTTGATTGACTACTATCCCTTATAACCGTTGCTTACTTTGTTGCCACTTTTACCTCTGAAGGTGGACTCCAATAAGAGTTCAAAAGCTTAGATAAACAAATCCATGATACTGGTGAGCGAACGGCCTTTTCATTCGTGACGTTAGCGCACAGTCATCTGCAAACAGAATATTGTGGACCTAGGAACTGGAAGCTCTCAAAGATGGACCAATAGTCTGTATGTGGGGTAGTTAATCGTCGTATGTCGTAAGGGTTGCATGATGGGGCCTCCATCGCGTATCAACGCATACCTTTTTCACTGAGAGCTATTGCAATAGCTGCAGACCGTCATTTTGCCCTTCTGAAATGGCACTGCTAATGAATACCCGTAATCTTCACCTACCAGCTCGACCCGTTCACACCCGACAGCTGTCCCGACTGTGGCGTCTCTCCGCATTCCTGTCAGTATCTTTTAGCCTGCAGTTCCCGGCCAAGCACACAACTCACCCCCGTTGACCTTTGGCTCAAGCTGGTCGAGGTCTCGGCTTTCCTCCGTCTTCCAACTACAATCAGCTTAAACTCCGGCGCGGACTCCTGATCCACGAGGACTACGACACGCACACACCTACAGCAACAAATGAGATAGTTTTAGATCTCATAAAGTGTATGTTGTGAACAAGTTCATCATTAGAAGAGGGCCCAAGGAAAAGCGTACAAGTATCTAAATTGTTTTTGGACTAATAATCACCAAAACAGTCCAACACCAAAGGATTGCACAGCGAACACAATGGGAACTATGCAAAGGAATAGTGTAAATAAAAGGGAATTTGTGCTAGTTTTGTAATTTCATTTGTTTAAAGGATCCTCCTATGCATAAAATCGTGTTCGTTACCCTATTTTGTGTTAATAGTTGGTTAGCGGGGAAAGTTTGAGCTCGTCAGGCTTTTATTTAAGTTGATTCAGATAGCTGTTCTCAGTCGTTTAGGTTGGTTGGAACACTCATATCAACAAAAGCTTAGGACATAGACCTCCGTGAGTAATTTGGACATTCAATTTTTTCGTTTGCTGAGAAGGTTTTAATAAACATTCCAAAACATCTCTGCTGAAAGGAGGAAGACGATGGGAACAGGCACAACAAAGTATCATGTCAGTATGCAACAGGCCATTTAAAGAAGAGAAGGAAATGAATGAAAGATACACTTAGTGAAGATTTCACATTTTATCCCTCCACATTAGTCTTACTTTTCGTACTCCGCTTAAGTTTACGATATATTTTGTCTAAAGAGTTGAACATTTGCTCCCAACCTTTCTAAAAACTCGAAAAGTACATGTTTCGCTTTCGTGAGAGCTTTAGCTTTCTCCCAAAGTCTATTGATTGCACACCATGTTGACTTCTTAAGTTCATTGTATTTGCACTTTGTTTAAATTGTACTCGTTTGTATTTGTGTGGTTTCGCACTGACGCAAGCGCGCACTCATTTAAATTTAAGAAATCGCCGTTTTTTATTTGACATGCTAGCCGACAACTTTTTAAACGAGTAGATAAACTGTCTTGCTGAGTACAAGGGACTTAAATGACCAACCAAAAATTTCACTGTTATAAAATGCACCAAATCCTTCGACCTGAAGTAATCCTCGAACAACCTGAAACTTATAGGCATGGTTTTACGTGAATCATGCTTACCGTTGTCAAGTGTAGCATAGTACTGGCGGGAAGCTACGCATCCTATGAGTTTCCAGATTGGAATTGTGGGATCAATCATGGCCACTTCAACCCTATCAGGCTTATTCTTGCGAAACAAGATTCAGAAGTCTGTGTATCCAAACAGGGGTTTTGTAAGTGATCGTTCTTGACCAGTTTCCATAAAATTTGCAAGAGAAATCGTTTACTTGCTGCTTAAGGACAAAGACAAGCATGCCATTGTGTGTGATCCACCCAGAAGTCTGACCTTTGCTCTGGTCAAACCATACCCTTAGTTTGGAAGGTAGACGTGCAAGTGTTCGCACTCACAGTCGCAAGCGCCTGCTTTTTCCGTGTCGTCTTTGGTCTGCACAGCACGCGTGGCGAGCAGTGTGTATGCGCGAGACTCAATCTCCGGTTTGCGACACCTGAACGTCGATCGAAATTTCACTCGTTACCGATTAGTCCCAGCCGAACGAATTTCGGGCGTGCGCATTTTGGCTGTCGCTTATATGGTGAGGTCGCTGATTTCAACTGCCTGCAGAGCTGCGTGTACAATCCTTTGATTCAATAAATTTGTTTCATCTACATATTGTTAGGAGCCAGCCTAACTGAAGCGCGTGCACACTGCCCTGGTGACTCGTTCCGACGCCACGCCATTGGTCCACCCACATGCAGTGCACGCGATGACGCACAATCTGCGGCCAAGATTAGGACCCCATCACGTCCGTCAGTCAGCTCCGTCAGTTAGCTCCCTACTAATGACAAATAGGCCCACCAATAACATGTCACCAGCGGAAGAAGGAGCGATGAAGAAATTGAAAAATGAACAAAGAAAGAATGGTGCTACCGGCAGACAAGGGAAGAGCAACGGTCGTGGTGGACCGCAGCGATTACAACGGGAAACCGCGACCAATGGTCCTACAACCATCTTAGCGGACTTCTGAACCGACTCCGGCGTAATAACGTGATAAAACTAGACGAAGGACCTCAAACGAAGCCAACTTTTAAAGCACTGGCCCCGTTCTAATGGCAGAACTGGCCTCGCAGGAGCTAGGATAAAGCGCCTTCAATCAATTCGAACCTGCATTCTGGTGCCGACACGTGGATTTCATCTTCGTTTCGATCAAACGGAGCAGACTAGCAGATTTCCAAAACCTGCTTACCGACATCTTTCCCGACATCCAATTTACAAGAAAAGAAGAGAATGCCGAACAATTGCCTGTCCTTGACGTCCTCACTAGGCGCGTGGAGAACTCAGCACCACGCTGCATAGAAAGGCGAATAACACAACCCAGATGCTCAGCTTCCATAACAATCACCCAATGGCGCATAAACGCGGCTGTGTTAGAGAACTCTTTCAGAGGATAAAAACGCATTGCAGTGAACCGGAGGGACGAGTGCCGGAACTACAGCATCTTCGGGACAAACTGGCAAGGAATGGATACCTGAACAGCTTCCTCAGCCACTATCTCCGTACGCGCCCACGGGGAAAAGGCGGACGGCCACCAACACTCTGGCACCCTCTACTGTACATAAAGAATGTGTCAGAAGCAAGTGAAGGTATTGCTACAGAGCTTGGCGCGGGTATTGCTCATCGTCCGACAGCTACCATGCGTTTGCAGGTCATGCAAATAAATAACAGACTGGAGGTAGGTGAGCAGTCTGGCGTCGTTTATCAGGTGCCATGTCGCGATTGTTCTTGCAATTATACAGGGCAGAACGGGCGATGACTTAGCTCGCGAATAATAGTGCACAAATGGGAAGTGCGGAAAGGCGACCCACTGTCCCAGATCGCTATTCACAACCTGGAAGAAAGCCTCTAATTTCATTTAGCGGGCACGCTGATAATGACACGAGCCCGTAATAAGACGGGGCGAGAACTACTGGAGGCCTGGATATTAGACTCTAACTTCATCAAATACATGGGGATATACCACCCTGCTATTTTGACCTTCGTTCGCGCGACCAAGAAGCACGACTCAGTTCATGTCCAGAAACGCACACTACAACGCCAAGGACGCACGCCACGATACCAAAGCGCATGCCTTAATACCAAGGGCGCACGCCGAGACGATATGGTGAGGTGATGTGGGTGTGGACTCATCCAATCACAAATGCTACCCCTCACCCCATTGGCTTGTAGCTGGACTACAAAACATAATAATTCTTGCTGCAATCTCGTTGTCCCTGATGATCGCCTCCTGTATGGGTCCGAAAGCTCAACCCACTACAAGTGCTGTTCCGGCGGTTGCGCATTTGTCTTCTTTACAAAGCAAGCAGTTGGATGTCTAGTGATGCCCACGAAACCTGGGTAGTGTGAAGGTACGCCTAGACGCAGGTTCACGCTGCGGCAGCCACCTGCACTTAATCCGCCTCCAGTTTTGCTAACCCTGCCTTGACATGGGGCCTAGATGTGTGAGGGAAGTGAGACTGCGGTAAGTGCTGCGCAAGTCTTTTCTCATCATAAAATAATTCGCACGCAACTCGCCGTCCCTACCTCCACCATTGCGTACGTCAAACGCTGGGTATGGTCGGGATCGACAGTCAATCATTGTGTTTATTCTAAGTTCCAAAGCCAGTGATTCGCAAAGAGAGGATTTATACAACCAACTTCAAACAACGGTCAATTCTGCTGAAACAAATTTTCAATTAGTTGTCGTGGGTTATTGGAAGACAAACAGAGAGCGTGGAACGAGATTAAGTGGTAGCCGGTAATAAAAACGCCTTATTTTCTACGCTGAAATGTTTAATAACTACAATCAGTTGTTTCCTTCGACCCCAGGAGCCATATACTGAAACGGCCCGAGCGATTTATAAGACAAGGCTGAAGCGCTTTCGTTAAGATCCGAATGCAATCCACGTGTGTTGAGACCACGTGTTCAGTCTGCAACAACCATAATGAATATTGAAATACCGCTGCCTGGGATATTGGGCAGCCCTTCAGTAACCACAAAACACCGTGATTTCATCGGATTCTGAAAAGGTGTCAACCCTTGAGCTCTTTTACTTCAGCTACCTGAGATAATGAAAGCGTGCTGTTAGTTTTATCATCCTCCATTTGAAGCAGCAAGCTTGCGCCCTCAGCTGTTGTTAATAATGGAAACGCACCTGCACTTTTATATGACTGTGAACACATTTCACCATCTTAAGGGGACACTCTTGACGTGAACGTGAAACTGAAAAACATCAGAGAACACTGCGCGTACCATCTTCTTTTTTTCCTGTCCAAAGCTGGACGACAGAGATAGTGCTCAATAACTTAACAAAGAACCAAAGCCGGGAAGGGTAACAGGTCACCGCCTACGAAATGTCATATTGTAAATCCACCCGATATCCGCGGAGAAGTCATAACTTTGTCATGAAGAGCAGCGTCTGTTTAAATGACGAAGGTAGGATAAAGCTGTCAATGCGAATTTATGCATCGAGGGGCTTTGTTGGCCAGAAGCTATCGCTACATCGAACCCTCCGGAATTTTAATTGTAAAAAAACATTTCTCCTGTCTGCTCCACGTAGACTGCTCTTATATTTAATCCTATCCACTCGGATTCCCTATAAAAACTCATGCTACATGATTGTGTATAAAGAGATTTACTAAAACTAATTGAAGACTACTATCACACAGAATAAACCAGAGTCACTGAGAAGCGCGAAATGAGGGGCTGTTTGTTACATACCACATCGGTTAGGGCTGCGTTTGCGGTATACGATGTGGTCCAGCCGGTGTAATAGATGAGGGACGTATCCCAACGAATACAAACTAGTAGATACGATAAAGCGTGAAAGGCCAGATTGTTATAGACAATTCAATGTAGTTTTTAATGAGTAGAATATTAGAAATGAGTGAGTGACTCCCAGACAAGTGAAGTCTAGCAATGAATGGGCCGGAGTCCAGAGGCGCAGTCCGGCAAGTAGATCACCGGGTCCGGACAACTACAAGCGAACAGTAGATCGTCGGTCCAGGGAGTGACTGAGCGTCAACAACTCCCCCACAGTAAGCTCCTGGCCTTGAGAAAATATAAGCTAGTGAGCCAGACAGAGGGTAATCTTGAACGGGATGCTTTAAGATAGTCTCTCACGCACGCGTGGTGGCCATGTCACACACGGCCTGTCCCCGCGGCGTTCGAGGAAATCATGGCTTAGAAATACGAGGTCTCTACACGTTCTTGCATCCAAGCCGTTCAACTATACTAAGAGGCAGTTGCTTGCAGATCAAGAGTATATTGACAAAGTCACGGTACTGTTAAGTTCCTTTTTTAGAAGTGCGGTACACACAGTTCCAGATTAATTCGATGGCTAGCAAATAAATTCCTCCGAAACCCGGATGACCGTCCAGGGTCGCGTGACCAGATAAGGGCAAAACGAGGCAGTTCATGGATAAGTTGATGACTTCTACAGCACCGGGTATAACATGCGGCGACCAGAATAATGGGTGCTAGCTATAATTCTCCACGCAAGTCCCCTTTAACGGGGAGGGGAGGAGGAGAAAAGGAGAGGGGCAAGACGCTTACTCAGCAAAAATCCAATGGTTACCTGTTCACCTGTCGTGTGACTAACTGTAGGTCTGGGTGCATGCATCTCTGTCGCAGTGATACGGGTGCAGATGAACAAACGCGTCTCCCATGACAGACAGACAGCATCAACTAGGCGAGTTGATTTGATACTTTCTAGGCTGAAGTCGGAACGTAGGCGATAGTCAGGTGATATCTAACCCAGCCTATGCGGCGATGTAGGTGGGCGTGACATATCTCGAAAATCAACGCTTGAGGGCTTACAAAATCACGGTATAAATCAGTCGGGCTATTAAACCAGTTGAATTGGCGTGGGATTGTGGGAGTCTATGTAGTTATTGTGCTCGGATCACTACAATCGTCAGATCGAATTTCAGGTTAGTAGTAAAGGGCAGAAGTCACCAGAAAATGGGCTTTATTGTGCACAGAACTCCAAGTTGCTGTTTCAGGCGGCAGTGGCCACTGGCAAAGCCAGGACTAGAGTTGACTGCCCGAGAATGTGTCATAGTGTGTGTTTTGAGAGATATCAGTTACTTCTACATGATTTTGAAGCGAGCTCAAGTGGGGTGTGATTAGTGTGTAGCATTGCCCGAGGGGGTGTCGCGTGCAGGGGCCCTGCTGCGTATTCAAGTAACTCTGCGGCAGTCACGACTATCTGGGTGCACGCGTGTGTGAATGATTGTCAGTCAAGGGTCTTGAGATCGGCAAGTCGCAAACAGCTGTCTACGAAGCCACGTGACGTTGAGACAACAGGCGTTGAACGAGGAAGGGACAGCATTGTTTGCCATCTGCCACAGCTACCCGTCAGACGCAAAAACAATGTGAATGTGTCGAACGTGAGTGTTATAACCTTGCGTGAGCCCTTTCATCAGCACCAGTTATAGCCCCCGGTTGTATGTTAGGAAAGGAAGGCAGATAGGGTAGCAGAGAATAGTGTTTACTAAATCTGTCTCTGCTTGTACATGAGCTCTGTCTTCTGTGTGGCCGGCAGCTTGTCCTGTGTCCGTCAGCAGCGTGTGTTCTGTCGTTGGTCTCGTCTCAAACACAGCAGGTCTCGGTAACAGAGTCTCGTGTCGTGAGCAGCCGAATGCCGCCTCCAGTCGGTGGCAGCGTATTAAAGGGCCAACAGCCTTTGTTCCCTATTAGCCCCTTTGCATGGGGAGTCCCCAGGATGACATGTCATAAGGCATACCAGTGAAAGCCGGGGTGGAAGAATGCGTCAGTATAATAGGCTCAATGTTGTCCTGACACAAAACTGGGAATGTTGAAAATTTGAAAATTAATCGTGGTAGATGTGTTATCATGATGGGTGCATGAAAATGGCTCACGGATGTTGTTTCGTTGGTAATGGGCGGAGGAATGTCTCGTAAACAGGAGAGATGTGATTCGATAGCAACACATTTAGATGAATGCTCCAAATAAATTGATTGGGGTTTAAACTGGATTGGTACGACTTATTTTGAGGGAAAACGTCAAGCTCCATTCGCGACAGGATGTCGGCAACCGCGTTTCCCTATCCATATGCACGATGAGTGATGCAGGAGAAATATCGCGATGTGTGCGGTCAGTCGCGAGAGGCCAAATGTTGTAGTTTGCGGCACCTGCGACTGGTTGGCCGAGAAGTGAGTCGAGACATGCCATCACGTGACATCATGTCTGACGTGTCGCTGGAGTCGCAGGTACTACAGGATCACTCCGAATTCCATTTGTAAAATATACGAGTCCTTATTCAGGATAATCCCTCAGTGCGGGTGTGAGTCATGACTCAGCCAACCAGAAGATAAATATCGTCGGTGAACAGTCGATTCATGACGAAAAATTTACAACGAATAGATAAAAAAGTTAATATTTTAAGTTCGGAGGGCCTCGTTATTACAAACTTAGTGCTGTGGAAAAAAATGCAAAGTTGATAAATGCTGCTCTGCATGAGCAACCACATAAGTGGATAAATTCATGTCCACCAACATATCGTCATTTTAATATCATAGTAAACACTCTCTGAAATGTATGATGAACTAAGGAGGAAGCGGTGAAAAAAAACTCCTACCATTAAAGCGGGGGCAGAGTTCAGCTTCTATAAAATTAAAGAGGTTGTTTGGTAGTATTGATTGAAGTGCAATGAGACAGGACTGTTGATGAGAACGTATGAGGGTTGGAAAGACTTTTTTTCGTTGGAGAAATCATAAAGCAGCAGAGTCTACCGTCCATCACCGTAACACCACCCGATTGGCCTCATGATCAACTATCAGGGAGGTGAGACAGGAAGAGTTCATCGCGGACAACAGGGTCGAAAGGATGAGGGAACGGTAGAGGTCACGTGATCATCACCGAAACGCCGGAGATGCGACCTTGTCGACTGCAGAGTCCAGGGGCGAGCTGGTGAAAATAGCAGAACCACCACGAGCATGACTAGAGACCTTGAAGCCCATCGTCAGGGTTGTTAAACAGGGAACAGAGAATGGCAATAATGATTGGATAGAGAAGGGGACGAAACACTACTGCAAATATCACTCTATAGAGGAAAAAAATAGACAAATATGGAAAACAATTTAATATAAACAGAACCACCTCAAATACCAGGGGGCCCTTTTCAACATCCAAATTTGTGTTTTCGGGAAGAAGCTGGATAACAAGGACTTTATATCTTCTGAAGTTAAGTGTTTGCGTAATTTGGCTTTAAAAACTGCTAAGTTAGACGCTTCGAGTCTTCTAACCCAGAGAGATGTCATGTTCGCGAACTGGCATCTCTCCGTATAAGAAATAGTGGATCGAGGAAGAGCGAATATTTTTCGAGTAAACACCCTTTGTACGTTGTCAACCTTAAGGCGGTCAGAAGCATTCATTAGACCAAAGGGGGGACAGAAGTACTCTAGGGTGGGTAAAACATACATGCGATAAAGTTTTAACTTTATTTCCATCAGGGAGAAATTATGTGATATAAAACCACATATCGGTGCAGCCTGCGCAGATATTCGATCTGCATGAGGCGATAATGCTAGTTATTTGTGAAGCTTAAACCTATGTCTTTTATGGTGGATCTTTCTAATGGTGAAGTATTTTGAAAGACTAAGGGGAAGAGGAAGCTTGGCGGGACCGAAACACATGAAAGTACACTTGGATGGAGAAAATTCCATCTGCCAGGTAGCACTCCAATGTATGAGGGAAACAGGTCCGCGTTTATTTTATGAACGCATATATTGGCCTTGTCCTTAGAAAATGAGTATATGCATTTAAGGTCATCTGCATAAATGAGATGGTGTGAATTTTCATGATATTCGAAATTTCACTTATGCATTGAATAACTGTACAGTAAGTTGGAAACCGAACTCCTCAAATGATTTAACAATGTTCTGCGTCCACCGGAGCGTGAAATAGTCTGGAATGGTAGAAAGATCATCACTGCTTGATTACGGAACTCACCCGCTTGGTTGTGCTTTTGAAGCTCGATATAGAACCCAATAGCTGGTCGCAAAACGAGCAGCATTCGAGTCGAAAAAGACACAGAAACGCAGTGGCACTTGGAAAAGTTTTCGTCTACGTGAATAGGACAAAACAAAATCGGAAATGCGTTCATTGTTTAAAAGACTATCAGAAAAACAAGGGAATCGACGACTCAGGTAAGGCGAACCTCTTATCCAACTTATGCACGTGTATACTGGGAGCCGCCTTTTGATGAGGAAGTACACCGATATATTGTCACACCTATCGATACAATAAACACAGTGTTGTAATGACCTCCCATTTACGCCCCGCATGTGGTCAAGTGACTGCAAGACTCCAGCGCGCCAAAGCCTGGACTGCGCTGCCAGCCACCATGTGCGGGCACACGAAAACGACTGTCGAATTACCCCTGTCGGGCACGACCTATTAGCACGTGCGCACCATAGGCCTCTTCCAGTTCGGCCAATCACTTTAAAGGCTGACTAAAACAGCGACCGCTCTCGGTGAATGACTGTGATGACTGCCTACGCTCTGACACTCCAGACCCGACACACTAGAGAACAGACAGCAGTCGTCCGAAAGTCGAATCTCCTCCTACCTGTCCTCCATTCCTTCTGTACAGAATAAATCCTGTCCAACACCCTTGCCTCCCATGACTTCTCTTCTTCTAAGGAACTGGGCCTGCAGATCGTAGTGACAAGAGTTTACTCGATTCACCATAATATCTTGACAGTTACAGCCAAATATATCGTCTATTTCGGATGGTACGTCCGTGAGTGTTCTAAATGAACGCGCAGACCGAGTGGCCTACCTGCTCTCCAAGAGTTTCAAAAAGTCGATGGAGAGCATAAACAATTTGTGAAACAAAGTCACCACTTAAAGAAGTTCAGCACCATTTGCGTTCGATCTGCGGTGTTAAGGAACTGGTAAGCGTCGTGAGTGTGGTGCAAAATTTATTCGGCATATTGCTGTAGTGTTTCCTCGTTTCGCGTCAGGCGAAGTAACAGTTGGTCAATCGCCTGCTCGATGAATAAGGTCCGCTGAAAGAAGCGTTGCGGTTGCTTGAAAAGCACCAAAAAATAAAGTGGCTTGACAAGCCAGCATCCAGTGGCTTATCTCTTTGGTGTCAGCCGAAGATTTCAGCTGAGTTCGTTCTATGGGATGTCGCCCAGGTAAAACCGTAGGCCTCGCACACACTATCTAATGTCTTTGCTGCTATTATAGAAACTAAAGCACGGTAATGCACGATTATGCAGTGGCAGACAGGTTATCGATGCATCGCGTTGTCTTCCACCAGCATAGCACCGGAGATGACAGGCAGTACACTTACAGTTATTTCACATAATCTTGATCAGCAGTATCCATTTTATACGCGTCTTCTTCCATATAGGAAACATCCTTAACGCCCTTCTGCGCATCCGATATCACAAAATAGTGATTAACAGGTACCAAGAGAAAGTATAAGCTATAATAAATCTCTATTTTAGTAAACAATGAATAGAAATATTCATCTCCCACAAGGGAACAGAAAAGAGTCAAACCAACAGGATCCTTAGCCTTCACAGTCATTCATAGTTAGTGGAACTGGAAGAACAGAGGGGTAGAATCCTTCTCCTCACACACTTGCAAGAAAAGCAAGAAAAGAAGGTACAAGACTCACGCCAAGCCACTTACAGGAACTAAAAAACCCACAGTTATGAGGTTAAAAAAAATGTTCGTTTTTCTTCATATCTGCCCGTCAAAATAGATCATCCATTTAAAATTGGGTCCCATTGCAAGTACGTGAGTATCTTATTGTTTCCGAGATGACCAAAATATATTATTGCTTCTCTGTCCCACATTACTGAATGAAAAATTTACATTAATTTTTTTCTCAGTGCACCATCATTGATGAGACCTGACACGTCAGTCGGATAATAAGAAAAATAAGTTATTATGAGCCATCCTGATTCATATGATTAACTGTGTTCACGAGCATTTTGGCATTAATATGTTCTTCCTAGTAGCATCATTGGAGAAGTTCAGGCGAGAAAAATATAAATTTCGAATTCGAACGCGGAAAACTTTGAGTAAGACGGAAACAATATCGACTACATGCGAGATGACCACGCAAGACTGCTTCTTACGTCTAAACAGTCAGCATACTTGGCAATTACAGTTAAAGTCTCTGACAACAACACTAACAGTGATGAATACCTAACCTGTCCTAGAAGCTCTCTAATTCAGTTTATTGAAGGAAGAAGGCTTTGGCCCCTAATCTCCCTGTTTCATATCGAAAACTTTAACAACAGTACACACGAAAAATGTAGAGTTAACATCAGCGATACGCGTGAGCCACTCGAAAGCTACCGCTAGTGGCACAGTGTTCATCATATATACAACTTTAAGGAAGTCAAGTTAAGCGAACGAACGTTTTCGATTAATTCATAATCAGGGAATACAGTAATATAAGGGAGGGTAGAGTTAACGAAAGTTTTAGGCAAACCAATCAGTAGTAACAAGGGGGAGAGAGGGGGGAGAGGTGTAAAAGGATCAATGGGGGGATCAAGGGGATCAGATTCTAGTCTTAATTGGGGACATAGGAATGGGGGTGGTGGGAGAGGGGAAGGGGAAAGAGTCAAACAATTAGTTAATGTCATCCAGTGGTCCTCGTCTCGGGTTTTGTTGGGTTGTGTGAGGACGCAAGGTGCCAACGTCTTGAGACTGTGTCGGTGGCCTTTGGATGCTTGATGCCGCTGTCTCATCATTGTTTCGCGGCAACTGTTTCTTAGCAAATTACATTCGAAGCCTGTTTCGAGGAGTATCCGTTATATGCCTAGGAAACAAGTGCTTCTCGAACGTTTATGCGAATTTGCTGATCAAGTTGAAGAACTTTTCGCGTCTGACGCATCATCCTCCGACTGGATTATAAGAACCTCTTCCTCTCCATCCTCTTCTTCCTTTTCCGTAAGCAAAACATTGGCGTTATTAACTTATGCCCCAGGAATCCTCTTCTGGCTCAGGGAGTGTGGTGACTATGTCGTCGAGGAGTTCACCACCTTACCCAGGTAAGCAATCAAACTAATTCATACTTCTTAGCCAGCAGTCATAAACGCCGCCATAGAACGCGGCGGAGAGGGGCTCGAATAAGCCCACCAATAAGGCATTGAAATGGATTGTTAAAACGCCAATGGACAACAGGCGTCATGACGTTATGCAAGAAGAGCGCCTGTTCCGCATTGAAAATTAGCTTCTGCAAATAGTGAATGGGGAAGTGCAGCCTGCGACTGTAACTTCGGCCCCAAGTCAAAGGCCACTCATCCCGAAGGCCGAATCGTGGAATGAACTAATGGACTTCAACCAGACCTTATCTTATAAGGATTTTGGGAAGCAAGTAGAACGTGCACCTTTCTTTAAACTTAAGTTACTGTAACCTATTTCTATTTTTAAGTTTCAGGGTCCCAACCCCAACCCCAAACCCGGCCCCTCGGATAGGATTTCAAATTCCCACGGACAATCGAGAGGAAATTATTTTTGTACACCTATTTTTATAATATTTTAAGTTCAATAAAGTTTTGCCACACACAAAGCAGACTTCAAAACGTGCTACGGGGTATATCGTGCGAATGGGGGGTTTTCGAGAAGTAGGCTGTGTAAAAAAACTTGAGATACGAATTTTTGTACGAACTTTCTTACGAGTTCATGTTTCAAATTCGCACGAAAGTTCGTACGAAGTATTCGTGCATTCGTGGTAAATTCGCGGTTATTTTGTTATTAGGGCATGTGCTGCCTGATGCGCATATAACCAGATGGGAAAGCGCGACCAATGAATGGTAAACATTAAATATTGGTTAAAGAACGCCTATCGAAGAAACGTCTAGGTAAATAAATGAAAAGAGAAGATTGTACGCACTTATGCTCGCGTTGATCCATTTGAATTCCGCTAATTTTATTCCCGATTGCCCTTTGTTCATATCGTAATTTTTGAAAGCCTTCAACGATTTGCTCCTCGGTCAATGGTTTCCGTTTAACATCCGAAACTGCAGACATTTAAAGCACCAACACAGCAACCCGAGATAAGAAGGGGACAACGACTTCGTGGGCGCTCCTAGTTGTGACAAACTTCTGTAATCAGCCAATCATTCTCTCGCCATTCATTAGTTTAAACGCGGCAATTTATGCAGGGAAAAAGGTTTTCACTTGAAAACACTAACTTTCTTAATATTTTCGCTCACCATTAAAGAAGATTGTTAATTATATGAAATCTCTGAGTTATCCTCAAAATTTATTTAGGTTAGACCTGAACATGGGCGATCACTTTGACTATCCTTTTCTCATTAATGCCGCACGGTCAACGTGGAGGAATTCAGTTGACAGGCTGGTTGTAAGTAAAGTAAATGCGTTCTGTGGTTGGCTGAACTCCTGGTTCATCCAGCTGTTATCCAAATCGAATGCTCCTACCTAGAAGTAGAAGGCTTACCGCTCACCTTGTTATGTTTCAACACCTGCAGAAGAACATGACCCATTCGTAATAGGGAACATCCGTCTGCTCAACCTGGGCGATTGGAAAGAAAGTAAGTGAACTTTTCGGAACCATACCGTCATAGACTATTTATATTTTCCCGCACAATAATTGTTTCCAATTCATCTCCCCTTTGTAGAGCCGCAACAGACTGTTGACAAATTTGGTGTGTTTTTCCGCTTTCGTCACCTTGTCGGCACACTCGGTATTCAGTAACAGCGAAGCATAGCCGCAGCTAGAGCAATTCGGTGATTGTCTTGTGACTTCTTTGGTCCTCTGGTCATTGCGGCCATTAGTATAATAAGTATGCCCACGATGGGCTCTTCCCCTCCTGCCTCGCTGATTCTCATCAGCAAGACGGTCCAACTATCCATTTAGTTACCTGCCATGAGCGCTTGTTTTTCTCCAACAAACCCCTCAACTCGCAATTAAACGTCTGAACTTTCCGAATCCAATCTTTCTGCAATTTTCACCTAATTGCTCGTGTAATGTGCTACCGCCAATAAGCCGATGTAGCATTTTCGAGATAATCATAAAGCATATCTATACCTACTACGCGTAATAGGTGTGCAATCGTTTATGCTAACTTTTTTTGCAATAACCAAAAACTGCCTGCTTTTCGCCTAAAATGATTAAAGTAATCTTATTCTCCAATTTTCGCTGTATAGATGCGTTCCTTAGATATGAATTCCCAAATATGGAGCTCCAAGCCGATGACCAATCTCATCCTTTATAAAGATGTACTCAAGTGAAATGAACAAAAAAATGGCTGCTGTACTTTCGTCCGGGAAGCCTACCCAAAAACTCTCATTAGGAGTTGCATTTCAGTCGGACTTCCCTACATAGGAACGTCTGTAACGCCCGGAATGAGTGACTGAATTTAAGGGGGACTTAGCGAATGATGTTAAGGCTAAGAAGGTTGACCCTAGTGGCTGCTATCTTCCAGGCCCGGTTACTTAGAAGAAGAGAGAAGTCATGGGAATGACGGAGTGACAGGAAGAGTTAATTCTGCAGAAAGACTGAAGAATAACTAGGAGGAGATTTGACTCGTGGATAAGTGCATCCGTTTCCAAGTCGAGTATGGCCTAGCAGTAGTTATCCGAGCGGTCACTGTCAGCTGTCTTTATCTCAGTCAGCCTTGATGGTAATTGGTCAGACCACGACATTACGAGAGGGGTACAGGGTGCAGGCGTTCATCACGCCTGCATGCTTGGTGTGACGAAGCAGCGATCAAAATTTCCTACAGTGGCGCTAGCGATCACTACAAAATTAGGCTGGAGAGGACAAACTAGCTACTGTGAGGGTTCAAGTGATACAAAGAAACGCAGTATTCCTGTAAACCAACGCTCAGATGAACTGATAAAAAAGTAGCTAATATGTATTCGGACGCTATAACAATAACAGAAACGCGCATGTGAAAGAACATAAATGATTGGAAATTCAGAACACAATAGCAAGCATTTCGAAAAAAAACGTTTGAGCCACTATGTATATTAACAACACTTTTACATTGTAAAATGGAGCGAAACCTGCCACTTGGCATTCCTTAACCTGGTTACTTCACTTCGTAATGAACAGCAATCAGTCATCGTGATTTACTTGGACCTTAGTAAAGCTTTTGACAAGGTGCCTCATAGGCGCCTTTTAGTGAAACTGGAAGCCCTAGGCATCAGGCCTCCCCTCCTCGATTTCATTGCCTCCTACCTGTCTAACCGCAGCCAGAAGGTCTCAGTAGACAATAGCTACTGGATGCTTCAGCCGATCACGAGTGGTGCATTACAAGGCACGGTTTTAGGTCCCCTCCTTTTCATTCTTTACATAAATGAAATTTCAACAGTGCTAAATAATTCGGGAAATTTCATTTATGCTGATGACCTGAAGTGTATTT
Organism: Ligula intestinalis; assembly: GCA_036362985.1. Taxonomy (NCBI): domain Eukaryota; kingdom Metazoa; phylum Platyhelminthes; class Cestoda; order Diphyllobothriidea; family Diphyllobothriidae; genus Ligula; species Ligula intestinalis. The sequence goes on along the minus strand of JAYGXS010000002.1, from coordinate 80,271,313 downwards.
ACTCATTTTCTAAGGACACGGCCAGTACTTGTGTTGATAAAGTTAACGCAGACTTGCGTACTCTCTCAAGTTGGAGCGCTACATGGCAGATGGAATTTTCTCCATCAAAATGTAGTTTCTTGAGTTTTGGTCCCGCAAGGCTTCCTGGACCCATTATCTTCCAAAATAGTCCACTGTTAGAAAGATCTACGATAAAGGATTTGGGTCTTACTTACACGAATAAGCTTGCATTATCACCTCATGCAGATCGAATTTCTGCCAAGGCCACACAGATATGTGGGTTTATATCGCATAACTTTTTCCTTCCAGAAATGAAGTTAAAACTATACCGCATGTTTGTTCTTCCTATACTAGAATACTGCTGCCCGCTTTTTGGCCTCATGACCCAGCATGACCGTAGTAAGATTGAAAAGGTTCAGCGAGTTTTCACTCGTAAAATATTTTCTGTTTCTGGGTCTGGTATGTGTTATACAGCTAGATGTCAATTAGCAAACATTAAATTTCTTTGGATAAGAAGACTCGAAGCTGGTCTATGCTTTCTGTTTCGCGTTAACAATAGTCCTAGTCTCCCACAAATTAACGCTCTCCTTCCAGTAGACCGACCTTACGCTACTCGTAACTCTTCCATGATAATTTTACCACCTCGTAGCTCCACATCTAAACGTTCTCGCTTTTTTACCTCCAAATATGCTTTTATTTGGAACAACCTTCCTCTCGATATTAGACTGTCTTCTACACTGTCGATTTTTAAAGACAAATTATATAAGCATTTAAATTTAGAGGAAATAAAGTCGTTACTGTCTGTTTCCTTTCCAAACACGCAAGTTGTAGATTTTGAAAAGGGTCCTCCTGGCATTTGAAGCTCTTCCCAGGATACTAAAATGGTTTCTAAATATGTTTGCATTTCCCTCTGCAGAGTCAAGCATCACTTCCAAGGGCTGCGAACTCTTCTCCGTTTTTGCAACCTTTGCTGTGGTCTTCGAGATTGGCTCTGGAATCTGTTGGGTCGCAACTCGATGATGTTGCCTTGACTTCTACTGCCTTCTCCTGTTGTCCGGGATGACCCCTTCTTAACTCAACGATATATTATTTTTTCCCATGACCATAAACGTCCCGAACCCTCAACATCAGGCCCCAAACTAACCACACCAAAACCTGTTACCTATTAAGGCATTTTTTCCCAAATTTTTTTTGAACTCGGTGGCCCGCTGAACTCATGCACCGATTTAGGAGCTTTTTGCTGCCGATGACAATTATTTTAAAAGATATCACTGTTTATCATCATTATTTTTATTTTCACGATAGCACTAAGTTTGTAATGACAGGGCCCTTGGGCCTTAAATATACAAATTATTATTATTCTAGGGGCACACACAGCCTCTGGCAATTCAGTAGGTTTAAATGACATCACCGCGTAGTTGCCTGTTATTGACAGGAAACAAGTCTATTTTAGTAAGTCCGGCTTCGTAAGACAGATGAGCAAGATTACTGAACATCTTCGTAGCCCTCGCTTGCATTCTTTCCAGTTAAAGATAATCCTTCTTAAACTACGGACACGAGGCCTAGACGGCATACTCCAAGTGGGACCAAACGAATACTCCGTAAACGTTTCAGGAACACTTCCTTATCGATCTGAAAAAATCCTTGTCTGTCCAAAAATGACAGCCGCCTCGCGCGTTTAGCTGCTTTTAGACACTAGGATGATGGCTTAAGAGATGAGGCTATTTGAACAGCGATGTCTTTCTGTTCGACAACGCTTGAAAGATGCTACCCATCGAGAAGGTTATGGAAGAAATTATTCTCCTCGTTCGGCTTTCCAGTACGGAGCTTCTAAAATACATACTTAATTCCTTCGAAAATTAAGACCCAACGAACCAACCAGCAGCTAAGTCGATTGAAACTCTCTTGAACTGCTTGCCTTTCGGCGTCAGATCTGATGGCACTCCAGAGTTTGACATCGTCAGCAAACATGATGACACTGCAACCCAGGTCCTCGGCACAGTCATTGATATAGACTAGGAAGAGCAAGAACTTAGCTGGTTTATTTTCTGGACCGGATGACTTTGCTTCTTTGAGGTTTGGCTGCTCTCCTTCCACTGCAGATGTCAGAAAGTATAGAGATTGAAACGCTGGAGAAGCGTTTAAAACAGCACTATTGACATATATACATCTGAAGGTCCGCTCTCCTAGTGCATACCGAGACAAAGAACTGGCCACAATCCTCGGCTTTCTCGTCATTTTCTATGACTTCAAGGCCATAATCAACCCAAAGTACGGTGGCTAGTTCCTCGTTTTATTATTCAACTGTTAGTAAAGCTGAATAAAATGTTTGGTCGATAATCATACTGTCAGATAATTCTAAATTCATAGTTTTTCCTTGCCTGAATATCAGATTTTCAAATTTAGTTGACAACGGAATTTATCGAAGAGTAATGGTGACCCATCTTCCCTGAATAATTTCAGTTTCTTATTTTTATTCCTCAACTGTCTGTTAAGGTCTCACGTCAGCCAGGAATGCCGACCTGTAGTCTTTTGTACCTTCACCGGAAAACAGCACTGAATAGCTCCAGTCGTTTGCTAGACCCCCTTGAGAAAGCAGTCCCGATCCACGGATGTCAGTTCATTCTTCATCAAATTAAATTTTGCCTGTTTCAACCACATCGGTACGCAGATACCTTTCCAATAAAATAAGACTATTCAGTTCGGGAGCCATTAAGAAAAATCCGTCCTCATGGTGAATTTCATGCAGTTAAGAAGATTTTATGGTTGTGTCAGTCCATTTGTGAAAAGTTCAAACGTAGCTCGGTTGGTAAGGGTTCTGGCTGTACTAAAGCGTTACGGTTCCTGTGGGGTTTAAAGCTCAGCAAAGCAGCGATTTATTTTAAATGGGCAAGATAAATTATTGTATTGGAGCTAATATAAGAAACTGACAGAATGATTGCTAAGGATTTTCCTCAACTTATTCACCATCCTCACATAATTCCAGTTACTTGCAAGTAAAGGAACTCGTTCACAACTGGAGGGCATTAAAATAGCAGAAAAAACGGAACGTTACTTTTCTTTCAGTGCTAAGAATATCTCTGAAGCTATTCACAATGTTTCACTGCTTAATCACTCATTCATTTACTGCTGCTTACAAGCAAGGCTCTGACCTCAAAATTTGTTTTATCAAAATAAAAACTCTATTAAGGCTCTACCCGCTGATTTGAGGCAAGACGCAGGTCGCATTTGCCGACCCAGATCACTAGCTAAAACCGAAGCTGCTGGACGGGACGATGTTTAAACTTCTTTTTATTCTCTCAGGTTTGCCTTGGATGTATGGTTTACACTGCTGTTATAGTGGTTTTATATTCGAATTCCCTCAGTTTTTCAGAAAGTTTAACTTCAGACTACCGGTAAAACGTCATTTCCTGACAAGTGAATATTAACATAGTTCTGCCGATTTGCATGAGGGATCTTTGCCAAGTCTTTCAAAACTAAGTGTTGCTGAGTTATCGGAAAGAAATGGGGTAAGTACTTGGTTTATTTTATAGTAATACAATTGTATATATAATTGTCATATAATTGCCTATATAGTAATGTTCTAGCATTATGATGCTAATTAGTCAACTATTTCCTTATGCCAAAATTATTGCGAAGGTTCAGAAAATAAAAAAACCTCTTTAGAGGCTAGTCATAGGCACGTGCGTTAACGCTATCAGGGAAAACCGAATTACGATAACAAAATCCATCCTTCTGCTAAACTCTTTATATTCTGGCTTAGATTACCCACTGAATTTGTATATACGCGATAATTACCGACTCATCACTCATCCCTTGACCACAGTAATTGTATGCGAAATAAACTTACCATGTCTATCCGATTCAAGATTGTTGTTGTTGTTTTTGGTTGAATCAAATTGACAAAAAGAAAGCGTTCTTTATTTTTATAGTGTCTAGTGTTGATATTTTTATATGATGCGAGTCCTTTATCATTTTTTGCACAGATATATCGCATTTTGTATAAATCAAGTCTATCGCATTCTGTTTAAATTTTAGATTTTATGCATTGATAGAAGTGCAAGTAGTTTTGGAATTGGCGCAATTGGCTTCATTGTTTCATATTTTTATTCCTATTTGTCATGTAGGGGGAGGTATTCCTCTAAAGCTGCGTGCCCGATAACCAGGAAACACCGTTTTCTTCATAAGAGTTTTATTCCAAAGAGACATTTAAGCTTATGTCAAATTTGTATTCAGAGGCTTTCTATTGGAATAGTAGTCAAATCAGGTGCATTTCGGCACCATTTTCTTTTCATAGCCAGACTGAAACTAACGAAATCTTTCATTGAAATTACCCATTATTGTATTTTATAAGAAAGATCCCTACTCCTTGACTCATGTAGCATCAACTGATTGCAGTAGGTATAATACAGCTTTCGTGATAAATGGACAGTATGATCACAATGCGAAGTCACAGAGTTAAGACTTATGGGAGCAATAAATATCTGTTCAATTTTGAAGCATTTGATTTTTTCAGCATAGTGGCAGATTCTTCAAGGATGCCGGGTGCAGATATATTTAGAGACTGGCTAAAGTAGTGCAGGTTCTTTCAGTAGTTTGGCAAGAAAACGGCAGCATACTTAACTGAAAGAGTAAGTTCCAATTTCAACTTAAAATACGTCAGGTAAAGACAGAAGGACGCCTAATGACGGTAACCGTTCTTTTAAAAACTTTCATCTTTCATCTAATTGTATCTTCAAATATATTTTGATCAGTTATTCTTGGGAAATATTTTACTGTAAATCTAGATAGGATAAAAATACATGCAGAGTAGCCTTCTGAGCTGTCGCTTTTGTGCTTTTGCAAATGCACTAGCTATCAAAGCAAATCTTTGGGCTAAAGTAGATTTATTAGACATTGTTTTTGAATTTTTCGTAAGAAATTTATTTGATGTGAATGTGACTCCCAGAATAATGTAGTTTTTTTGGGGTAGTATCAAGTTTAATGTGAAAGAGTAAAGCATAGTTTCACAGGACACAACAATAGACGCATGATGAATATTGGGTCTCAAAGGCATTTTTGGTATTTGTAGAGCAAGAAAGATAATTCACATTTATATCGAGAGTGAGTGATCAAGGTTAATTTCGGTCCTACCTGGAAGCAAATAAATTTCAGGATAAAATAATATAAAGTCACTATATAGCCTGGTTGTTTGTTTCCACCATGTGAGTATTTAAATACCATTTTTCATTCTAAAACTAATATTGGGATAAAAAATGAAAATATGAAGTTCCCTTCCGCACTTATTATTATATATGTAAAAAATGTAAACAGACAATCTCGCTGTTTCTAGGATAGACTTATTGAAATATAATCAGTGTCCATAATGACAAGATTTTTAAAATCCAGCTGACAAAATCTACAAACAGCTTTAAGCCACGAATTATCGGTAGCTAATTTAGAACGAATCTGGACGGATGGAAATGCCAAAATGATTATACACCATCATAGGGAGACGTAAATATCAATTTTAAATAGATAAGGAAAAGCCTTTTAATTTAGGAAATACCGCCTTTTAATTGTCACATACTTTGAGATCAAAACAATTAGCTAATTACTCTCGTTACCAAACCGTCATCATACATCAATAAATATGACTGGTTTGGATTCAGAGCAAGCAGTTTCCGCTCGTTTGTTCTAATTTGACCTAGTTTTACTCACTATTTAATTATAAACTTTTAGCTTTCATTATTAAATGTTTCAATTTGAACGAATAACTTAAAATCTTTATAAAATCATACTTTGGTTTTACCTATCTCGAAAACCCTAGAGAATAGACTACAGGCGTTAAATACTTTTAAATACGGTTAAATATATTTCTGGTACTCTAATGAATGGCTTTGCCTTTATATTGATAAACTATGCAAGTGGAATAAAAGACTGAAGGCCACTAATATTTTCTACTGTCTTAGAAAGCCAGTGTTTGGAAAATTATTTATTGGTTTGGACTATTTAAATATTAAAGCTAAGCCATTTTTATGGCCATCGGCGCCTCTAAAAAGGTAGTTTCTAAAACAATTGGGTCAATCTCACTTTAAAAAGCCAATAAATGGAACCCTTAGAGATCAGAATTTTACTATTACTGTTCACAAATTCTGATGCATTACTTTTAAAGTGAGCATGTAATGCAGTATGTACTGAATAGAGTTTTTACCGAATATTCCCATCTGTTAAAAATAATTTATTAATTTTCTCTCCTGTCATCTTATAGGAGCCTGACGCCTGCGATTCGGAGCTGAGCGAAACACCAAATTTACCAGGTAATTGCCACATCTTGTACGATAAGTGTAGATTGCCATTTATTTTAAAATATTTTACGGATATATTTTTCGTATAGGAACAAATTTGCTTCGTGTCATGCACTTTACAATTTCCTTTTGCTTGGTTCATTTGTATGTTTTTATTTACTCTAAACACCTAGGCTCACAACGACGCCTACTCGCAACACCACCGAAAAAACAAGTCCCGGCAGCGATTAAGAAGCAACCACAAAAATTTGTCGATAAACCCAAAAATACACAGGTTAAAAAGACTGCAGTGCCCGATAAGCACAAGCCCCAGGCCCCGCTTATAAAACCCAAACAAAAGGTTCCGATCAAACCTGTCAAGCAAAAGCCAGTCGTCCAGCGGCCAAATAAATTCGTGCCCACATTTGAAGATCACGACTGTGATGGCATTCCTGATGATGAAGACGAAGACATCGATAATGATGGCCTTCTCGACAGAACCCAGGACTCTGACCACGATGGTCTACTGAACCATATTGACGACGACGATGACAATGATGGTATGCGTAAAAAGTTTTTCCCCAAAGACATGCTAAATTATAACAAAAAACGTCATCTGAGTAATTTACCCCTCTTCCTTTCTAGCATTTAGATTGATTGCGATTTTGATAAGCAGTCTGAAAGTTGTGACCGAGCATGTCCCGTACCTTATAAGCACCAGCTTTTGAAAACGAAAAACACTGATGCCTTAGATATTTACGTTAGAGATTACACGGCAATATTAAGGGTTTAACATTAATGACGTTGTCTCTTCTTCCTTCTGTTGTTCCTTTTATTGCGCTGAGAAACGTTCAAGTGTTCATTTATCCCGAAAGCTTTTTGGTTGTTTTATATATCTAAGATAAAGTCACAACATTATCTTATTAATATAGCATTTTTACATTAATTTAATCCGAATTAATAATACATTTTCTATAAGTTAACGTGTAAAGAAGAATGCCATCGGCATAGACGCGTACACCGATCTGTCAGAGGACCCACTCGGCCCATGTAGTGCCATTAGAGCTCTCTCTCGAGCCTCCACCACTGGGCGGCTAGGAATGCCATCATAGATTCCCCACAGAATTGGAGTGATTTCCAAAAACCAAACTGAGCAGAACATGCATCCTTGAAATTGATGTTCGTTACTAAAAGCATTGTTGAAAATACAACGAAATGAAATCCAGTATGGGATGTTTCGAGCAACTTTCTGACTCTTGAACTATCTGAAATGTTTGAACGAATACCAAAGAGGGGATAATCCAAAGCAGTCTTGGATACCGTGGATGCGCAAATAATACCTGATAAGTGTAAATTTGCAAACTTTTACGCCTCAGTAAACTAGTAACAAAAAGGATCATTGTATACTATTGTTCTTAGCTTATCGGCCTAATAGAATTCCATACTTTACACGTTATCTAGCAAAGGAAACAAAAGTGATATTTGGTTGTTTTATTTTATTGTCAAAGTTCTATTTGAAGGCATTATTTTGATCTGCTTGTCAATGTTGTTTAAGTAACACAAGCAAATACTTTCGTTGAATGTAAGCATGTCCTTTAAACGCTTCTGAAAAGGCCCCCGATTTTCATTTACACTCTCCATACCAGCAACGTTAGCATTCAGATGATTAGAGAAGGCACCGAATATGCATCGTCAAATTTTATGCCTTTATTAGAAAAGCCATGTTTTGTCCTTCAGTTTTAAGGCATTAACCAAGCATTTTGGATTGTACTATTGGTTGTCACGTGACTCGAAAAAATATGAGGTGTCCCAAACTCGCACTGACGAGTGGAATCCTTGCCTTCTTATTATGCGATGGCCCTCTTACCAGGAAGAACGCTGAGAAGTCTATTATCAATAATTGATATGGCCTTTTAGTCAAAGGTTTACTGCCACTGCATTAGTACTGTATAACTATGACTGCTCTTTTGAAAATAATCAGTTATTCGGCCAATGATCTCCGTTGAGGCGTTTGATAGCAGCTTTCTGTTTTTTAGTTAAAATAAGTTTCTTCTCATGCCAGCACTGAGATGCGTTCCAGGTATTCCCCAAATTTTCCAGGAACCGATACTTGGACATAACCAATAAACCTGTTTATTTACTGACATAACGACGTTAAATGCTTGAAGTACTCGAAACGACGTGGGGCTTACTGTTCCCGGTTGATCGATTCTTTTGTCCCATTGCATTATCATCTTTCCGTTTTGGCAAACCCCGTAATTTTGTCATACAAGCGGTAGGTTACTTAAGCCAGATTATCCAATCATGGTTCAACGAACATTCATATTTAAATTAGAGTGCCAACTTATTGAATTTACGTTTCTTTCGAAGAAAAAGTTGTAAAAAAAGAGTCGAGCAGCTCCCCACAGCAGAATATTTCGACCAATTAATTCGAAAACGAATTGCACCATCAAAACTGATTCAGAAAATTGGCAAGGTTTTGTTGCTTGCCATCTAGCTTTCCCAAGTGCACTTACGTCCCATAAAATATTCGAGATGCGTCTGCTTTTGGCACGTACACAGGCAGTCTCGTTCTGTCAGCCACCACATTCCATCTCGTTTCTAGTTGGCCGGGAAACTCGAATAATCGAAGAGGTGTAAGGAAGAGGGAGGAGTCAGTGAGACGAATCTATTCACACGATAAATCAGTACATTTCTCACTATAATGCAGCTGGCGTGCTTGAATTTAGCCGAACGCAATGAGGATTGCGTTTTCGCAGGTTTTCAACTGACAGAGTAACCCGGTCCTCAGGGGGGGAAGGGATTTGGGATCGGGTGTCAGGCCGCAACGGCTAGCCGCCTTTAGGTGGCGACCCGCATGTGAGCTCCGTGTTGTCCTTACAGCATTATGGTGCACGTTGAAAAGGTCAGTTCTGCTCCTAAAGCGGCTGGTTGGCAGTGCTAGTCACTGCATCCGCGTCCACCTTCGGGTATCTTGAGATTTTGAAGATGGTTTAAACAGCAAAATTTATTGGATCCATTAATTTCGAGAGTGCCCATCTCTTTGCATAACGCGAATAACGTAAGAGAAAATACAAAATACCAAAACGACGGAACAGTCAGTTCCGAAAAAGCCCGTTTTCGTAACTTTGCCCTTTAAGAATGACAACATTTTCAATACCATCAAGATACGGCTACTTAATGCCATTGAGAGGACATATTATGCTGCTGAACTTATAATTTGCAATCAAACCAAGCCCTTGCTAATTCCTCGTGCGGAGGACGCCTTGACGATGCACGCCACTCCAAACTGCTTTTATGAATTGACATGCAGTTGCGGATGCAAGTACCCAGGGCGAACGCAAAGGCATTTGGCCACCAGAGCCAAGGACAACTTACCCAGCTGGTTGTTGAAACCAGAAATCAGAACTCCCTGCGAATCGATTTTTGAACGTCTGCTAGATAAATGCCATTCTGTGGACCCTAAAACCTCTTCCCAGGTGCTTGTTCGGGCACGAACAACTCGTACCTTACGCTACCTGGAGGCAGCCTACATACGGCGGTTTAAACCCGACCTATGCAAACAACTAGAGCATGTGGTGAACCTAACTCTGCTGTGGTAACACAGGCTGCCTTTTTAAACATTCCTCTCTCCATTTTTTTGTCTTAGACGTTTTCCCCCTAATTTTGCTACCCACAGCGTTTTAACTTTCTTACTTGAGTAATTACCTCTTGGCCATTTCCTGTGACGTTGCTGTATCGATTTTTCTGTATGAATTAAATGTTGTATTTTCTCTTACGCAACAGGAGAAAGCAACTGATGAGCACTCTCGCAATTAATGGATCCAATAGATTTTCTAGTTACACAATCTTCAAAATTGCATCAGGGAAAAGATGCTGTAAATTTCTGGAGCATCTTGAGATTGTCTTGCTATCGGAGCCAGGTGGATGCTAGTGGACCAAACGAGGCAGATACCTCGCAAGTCCGCTTCACTGTAAAAAATACACGCGCCTACCACTGTGGCGCGGTCAATTTTATCGCTTGAAATGGCTTTATTTCCATTGCGTTAACAGAAGCTGCTTCGACTGACCACTTCTAGAGTTACTATTAATGCTCGTGTAAGTGAAAAGCGAATGGCTCCGTTAGATCTCCTTTGACTCACTGTTAAAACTCTCAGCTAGGTAATTCTGCGGTCACACAGATGCTTATCCCACTTGGGATCAAGGGCTTGGGAAGTGCAGCAACCTTCGTTATCTCCTGAACATTTTAAAGCCTTTCAGTGCATACAGTAAACTCTGAAATGCGTAAGAAGTCAAAAAACGTAAGTGTTCATCAGAAACCCTGAAAATGTTATGCCTCTCCTCAGGAATTCCTGACAAGGAGGACGAAGACGCAAACGGTGATGGCATCCCTGATTGCCGTGCGGACACCTCTGACCTGCAGTTCGTCATGCGATATGGCACGAAGAAGAAGTCCTTTGACACTGACATGGACGGCATTCCCGACGACGTCGACCTCGATGATGACAATAATGGAATACCCGATATCCTTGAGGATCGTAATGGCGACCAGATTCCTGACTTCTTGGAGGAGGTGATCGACGAATGTAAGTGAACTATCCTTCCCCCTCCCCTATTCCCCACCTCAATTGTGCAAATTTTTTAGAGACGGCGGTAAAATGTTTACGTTTTGGAGTCAATGCTTCTGGCCTGCCTTAATCATGTTTGAATATCACCCAACATCCAAAATTTATCATCATCATCATCCTCTCATCTTCCGCAAAGACTAGCCGGATCAGTTAGTGAATCAGCAACCAAAGCCTAATTTATTGCATGCGCATCCCCAATGTCACCTTACACCAAACACCCTACCTGTTATTACTCCAAATACTACATTTATGATTTTTTTTCCGGTGACCATCATAGTTAGGTAAAACAAAGCTAAACTCCCAAACGAGAAACTTTAAAACCAAGCAGTACAACAACAACTACTACTACTAAAAACGGCGAGGGCTCTTCTGCATTCAAATACTCAACATTAACAGGTTACTTGTGGAGCAAGAAGCCAAGTGTCACCCATCTGCATTTAACTTCGGTACCTGCCCTCAGCTTTCAGTTGGCGGAAAGCGTTAACTTCTGTACCCTCCATTGCAGATCTACAATGCGAACCCAACATGCAGTGCAGTAAGTTTAAAGAGCTGTCACATTCTCCTGTTCTCCTCTTGTTGCGCTGTTGCTGTAGGCAAGTACTACTAACCAGCCCCTCCCTCAAACCCCAACGTCTGGCCTCGATCAATGCTTCGATCGAACTGCTTCTGCGCTTTTGATACGCGCGTTTTGTACTGTGCCAAGTCAACGTTTCGCAAAGCATCGTTTGGTGCAGGAAAAGCATGCCTTCACTAATAATAACAACAAACAGTATGCCAACGCTCAATGTCGCCCAGTCTGCGAAACAGGCTCGGTGCTCCTTTATATGCCCCAGTTTTTGGGGAGTCTCAGTAGACTCGTGCTAGAAGGTAAGTTTTCAGTTTAAGCCCTGATAGTGCCTGCGATACAACCAAATCCAAAGATTGCTAGGTAGGGAAATTGTATTTGTCCAACCCCGTTTCAATCCTGTCCGTACTAACAACAGTTTAGATAGGGCTAGGAATCTTGTATACATTACTACACAAAAGCCAATGACCTCTACTTTGTCTGTTTCTCTTAAAAAATCGTCCAGTTGGCATGCCTTTAAAAGCATGAATATTACGTGACCTGACAAATGTGTGGAGGGAAATTTGGGTGCAGGGGAACGAACTTCATTCTGCTGGTTGTTCAAGCACCAACTTTGTGTAATTTTGCTGGTTTTGGGCTACGCTCAAAATGTAGGCATACTCAGTTAAACCGGGAGCTCCAATTCATCTGAACTAACGCGCCGCAGATGGATTTATCCAGATTTATACAAATGCTGCACTTATCTTTGGTACTATTTGCGATTATGAGCATCGCATTTAACGGTGTATCGGTAATTGGGAAAGTACAGATAGCATATCACTATCATGCATTGCACTGGTATATCAGTTGATAATGTGCCATACATACTAAAATGGTCTTAAGTCGTACGATCATTCTGCAATTAGCACCCTGAGGCCGTGATAGACCCTACTAACCGTGTCTGCAAGCTGTAGTTGATTATTTTGGAGAATTACGGTAGTGTTGGACAGGTAGTAGCATTTGGCCGAATTAATTTGCCCTTGATCCAAAAGTTCCATCGGTGTCGTGAAATGCGGAGAAATCGTAAACTACCAAATTTGCAGTGTGCATGCACTATGAATCGAGTCACATAAATTCAGTTTGTTCAATAATAGTGCACGTAATCAAAGAAGATAGAACTAAATTTTGACATAAATTTCGCAATGTATATAAGAATGCATGGGTTATATTTCTGCAGGTTTTTCTGAGGTATTCAAACAGGGTATGACTTAGTTATATGGCCTCATAAATCTACATGGGAATAGAAGCACCCCACTCAAGTAATAAAGGTGTGCCTTGGCAAACGTGCAGGAAGGGTAAATATTCTCATGTCGTAAGCTTAATACTATTCCAAAAGTAAACCCAAACGGCAGAACTAGCCTTAACCTTAATCCTATAATTAACACTAACCCTTACCTTTGCATTCAATTTAAACACAACTTACTTTAACGCTAACGCAAACCCTAACGCTAAACCTAACCCTATTTTCCATTAAATTTGGCGCAACGACGCCTGTATTGCGAGCGATTAATCTTCCCCTGCCCTGTCTAGTGGAGCCATAGAAATCACCCTTCCTTTTAAATTAATTATTTAACAGACTTTATATTTGAAACAATTGTCCAGTTGGCATGCCGTTAAAAGCATAAATGTTACGCGACCTGACAAATGTGTGGAGGAAATGTGAGCGCAGGGGAACGAATTTCATTCTTCTAGTTCTTCGAACACCACCATTTCGTAATTTTGCTGGTTTTGACTTTACTAGAAAATAAGACATATTTAGTTAAACCGGGAACTCCGGGTTATGGTAGCTAATGTATTCATATTTAAACAAATGCTGCACTAATGTTTGGTATTAATTGCAACTCTGCAAATCGCATTTAACTGTATGTCGGTAGTCGGTGAAAGTACAGTTACCGTACCCCATCGTGCATAGAAATCATCCTTCCTTATAAATTAAGTATTAAGCAAACTTTCAATGATAACATTTTAACTGGATAGTTGCCTTAGATGTAAAACTGGCAAAAGTGAGATATGGCCCAAGTTAGTTTAAAGTCCACAGAATCATTTTTAGCGCGATCATGCCTCTGTCGGAACGGAGAGGGATACAATCGATAGACAGAGATTCGGCTTAGTACTACTTGTGTGTGTGTGCGAAGCTTTCATTTATCCAGGGATTATTGTATGCACTACACGAATGGCAGCATCATTAACTTGCATTAAGACATCAGAATGTAATAGTTCTCCTTACTTATGCACTTCGTCTAAGGCTGTTCTGTGCAAGTTTTTTTACAAACCAGCGCAGAACTGTGCAACTTCACCTATCCCTGCAAGTATCGCATGCCATATTCGACGCCCATAAGCGTGGGTGTAGCGTGCGATTATTTAGTGACTATCCAGGAACGCCCGCGGACGAGCGCAAACATGCAGCATGACACAGTCCCTTTGCTTGGCGCGTAAAGCCCTGCAATTCCCCATCTGCAGGCAGCGGTCGATGGCGGTGCAGCAGCAATTACGCTTCTCGGTGCTATGCGGGTGCTTGCAGACACGGCCCATTGTTTGCCCCTCCACATCGGAAGCCCATGATTGGGTCCAGTAGCTACCTATATGCGCTAGTCTGTTTGCACATCAGACCTTTACCGTCCTCCTGCAGGCGCCTGTCTCTCACTGTCACGATCTCTTCTGCCCTTTCGATAGGATGGCGAATATCTCCTGGGGTTCAGGTCTTGCGCCTACCGCGCACGGGACGTTTATCGATTTTCGAGTTACCGGCCGCGCTGGCACACACGCACGCGCGCACGCGTGCGAGGGATTTCGTCCAAAAGCACCAATCAGTGATGCCACAGAATTGCACACGGCGCAGGCTTAGCCAGGTGCTGCGCCGATGACCGTTTTCAGCGGCGCTTTGAAAATGTATGCATTTCTGGGGGAGGAAGGGGGAAGTTAAGGTTGAAACTGCTTTCGAACTTTATGTCAAGGTTGTGTATTCTTGACCTCGAGGTGATGGAAGGTAACACACTGGAAACCGATTTGACCTTGTCTTTTTCCTCCGCGGTGGACCTATGGGGTAGATTGGAAGTAGAGGGGAAGAAAGTCAACTAGTTCGCCAGGCTTCTGTTTATGTTGTTGGACCTAAAAGTGCATACAAGGTCTGCGTAGGCCAAAGTAGCTAAGCAACCTTTGGAGGAAGGACGTTCAGTGGGAGATGGGCCTTCCGATCGCCGTCCTGCCAAAATAAGAAGCATTGTTTCCGGGTACGAATGGTAAAAAGGCGTATGGAGCAGGAAGTAAATAAATAAATAGTATATTTGAGGCACAAGGGCCCTTTCATTACAAACTTAGTGCTGTGGTAAAAAAATGAATAAAAAGTCGGTGGGGAGTTTTAGCAGACTTGCTTAATTTAGTTGATCCAATCGTGAACAAAAACCTGCAACCTCGGGAGGAGTCGAACCTGCACAGCAGAGAAGGCTTTCGCGCAGCTAACGCTCTACCGATTGAGCTACGAAGCACGCCGTGCGCCGTGAAGTTGGGCAGGTAAAATCTATCCAAGTGTGATTAAATTCACGGTGCGTGGCGTGCCTCGTACCTCAATCGGTAGAGCGTTTGCTGCGCGGGTTCGACTCCTACCGAGGCCGCAAGTTTTTTTCACAATTGGGTCAACTAAACAAAGTTTGTAACTACAGTTGCGCGTAAGCAACTGTACGGCAACAGGAATGAGTAGTATGTTATGCATATTAAGTCAGATCCGATTTCAATAAAAGTCAACAATATAAGGTAGATATGGTGAACTGAGAAAGGAGCAGTGAAAAATCCCTTTAACTTTAAATCGATGGCAGAGTTTAGCGAGCCACAGATTTCAGAAAAATATGGGAGAAAAACTGCTTAAATATGTAGTTAGTTTGATATGTTATGACATGAGGCAATGGGATGGGATCGTGACGTTTAGGGTGCGGAAGGCTCCTTGTCGTGGGAAAAAAATCATATAGCATCATGGGGATGAGACAAGGGGAGCTCATCGGGGAAACGGGGTTGAAACGAGGAGGGGACCGTAGAATTCACGAGAGCATCACTGGATGCAACCAAGCAGACTGGAGAGTCCACCGCCAGGTTGGCGACAACGTCAGAACCAGCGATGATCATCAACAGCGACTTCAAAGGCCACCGTCAAGGTTGCACATCGGAGAAGAGTTAGCACCAATTTGAAAATATGCTTTACTCTGCAGTAAAAAATGCAGTGATTGCAACAAATTTCCTGATTGTTTATTATCTGCCACCCGCCGTCGCATAACACGGATAACGAATGGAAGCACACAGCAGTTTGAAATTTCACAAAACGTTAATGCATACTAAAAAGGGTCCAAGAAGAATGCAAAGAACGACCAGCTGGAAGACGGCACCTTAAATCATCATGCAGGAAACCATGAGGGGGCGGGAAGGGGCAGGAAGTTAACACAAATCATAATCGTGAGTAAATCTAGGCACGAGATTACCAGCGCATGTGCTGATTGACCACATGGTCCAACTACTTGCCTAGGACGGGTTTCTTCAGCAGTATATAGGCTGCTTCCCAATTTATGTTCGTGCCCAAACAGGTACTCGGAAGGCTGTTTTGAGGTCAGCAGAGTGACAGCTGGCTAGCAGAGCTTTATTCTGTCGAGCGACCGAGGCTATCTCGCTTGCGTTCACCCAACGTAGTTGCATCCGCGCGATACACGCGAATTCATGCACACAGGGTGGGATGGCGCGCACCAGCAAGGCAACCTGTGCCCGGTTAATTTGAAGGCTTGTAGTAGGACTGACGAAGAGGAATGCAACTGCACTGCACGTCCTTAAGATGGTGCAGCTAAAGCGCTGCTTGACTGTTTTTTGGAGGTGTGAATTTGAAGAAGAGGTTTTTTGGGATAAAAATAACTTAAGTCAATGAATTTTCGAGTTTGGCACCCCAACTCGTCTTCGGGCTAATAGGAAAAGTGCAATGAACAGCTAAAATTTCAAAACTATCGAAAAAGTCAATAGTTATACAAATTGAAACGTGATTGGTAGGTTTGGTCTCAGTTAGTCTCTGTCGTGTAGCTTCTGTCTTTTCCATCGTTCTTTGACGCGCTTATAAATGCCATCCAGCTCGACGTGCCGGTTGATGCATGAATCGTCGGAGAACATGGCTTCATTGCACTTTTCCTGTTAGGCCGAAGACGAGTTGGGGTGCAAAACTCAAAAATTCACACATTTAAGTTAGTTTATCCCAAAGAACATCTTCTTCAAATTTGAATTTCTTGGGATGTGCGTGTTCCAGTTTATACGAATGTTTTCGAGCTGTTATTGCCCCCAAGAAGTAGTATTATAATAACGGGCATTTGCTGAACCGTCTGTTCTGTCAGTTTGGGCCATAAAGAGCTGCAGTACTTTTCAATGAAGCGTGCATACTAGCCATGGTTAAGTAAGGCGGCTTTGATGGGAGCAGTTTCTGTAGCTAAGGTCTCACTAGCGCCAATATTTCTCGCTCTTTAACAAATACTATGCATATAAGTTCTTTTCCATTGCATTAGCATAAAACTGTTCAAATATAAGTTTTGACATTTCGAGGCATTTTCGTGGAAAACAGAGCGTCCTATTGAAGCATCGTTTTCTCGAAACATGAGGACGTCCAGGAAGGGTAGCTTGTAACAGAAAATTTGTTGGAACAATTATATCTTGTTGAATACACCAGTCTTAAATTGAGGAACAAAAGTGTGGGTGGGAGAAGGGGGAGTGGAGAGTCATGGTCGGTTGGGAGACTTGTCTTTTGCTCAACCACTCAAAAAATAAAAGTCCACCGCACAAATGATTTCAAAATAAACCAGCAAGAGTTCATGATCAAAAAGCTAATGGTAATGCCAAGAATGTCCTTAGATAGACTTAAAATGGGAAAGTTATCTCAGCCATTAGAAGATGATAAGCACCACATTTTTAACAAAGACGAGCATCTTACGTAGGAGGGGCTAGTAACAGTGCCCCGTAGCATATTTAAACAAAATTTTTGATGTGGCGACGAAATTTGTCATCGCTGTTTGTTCCGCGAGATAGGCTTTCCCATCCCGATCACTATTCTGGCAGGTGTGAACGAAAAGAGGGATCACGGTTGTGAACATCGTGACGGAAATTCCTCCGGTTATTACCTATCCTCACCAGCATCTGCTTAATGCAGAACAAAAAGCAGCCGGGGTCATAAGCATTCTTCTGACAACCGACTTTAAGAGGAGATATGTTGCCGGAGGATTATGGTGCCTGCTATACAAGTAGCATTATGTTTACTGAGGCAAAGGAAGTTTTAAGAAGCAGAACAGAAGCACTATAAAGGTAGAACAAAAAGGCAATGCTAAGTCAAACTGTGACCATGTCAGTAAATAAATCCTTTTAATTGAGTCGAACGAAAGCAGATGAAAGTGTAGAAAGGTAATTACGAGTCAAATCTTCGATAAATAGGCACAGAAAACTATCTTATAAATGTCCCACCTTTTTCAGTGAAGGATGAATTACTAACATATAAAAGGATAGATAAAAAATAAATCAACGTTACCACGGGATTCCGCGACGTTACCTGTAATCAACTGTTACTGTAGTTCGGGAGAAATAGAATGCGGCGTTATTGGTATTTCAGGTGCTAATAACGAGCCGACGTTGGCATCCTTGCCCGGTTAGGTGACGAGTACATTTTTAAAGCAACGTTTCCCTGGTGCAAATTTAAATATGGCAATAGCAGCAAAATGATTTATTGGATCCATATCATTTCGAGAGAGCTCGTCAGTTGCCGCCTCTCATTACTTAACGTGAATCACAAAAGAGAAGATACACAATGAATTCGTACAGAAAAATCGATATCAACACAAGGTCATAAGGAGTGGCCAAGTGGCTAATCAATAACATGAGAAGTTCAAAAGCTATGGTCAGCAAAAATAACAGGGAAAAAACACCTGAAGTAACAACTTAGGAGGAAAAATGTATAAACAGGGAGCCAATGTTACCAAGGCAAATTTAGGTTCACTACATGCTCCAACTGTTTACATAGGTCGGGTTGGACCCGCCGTATGTAGGCTACCTCCAGGTAGCGTAAAGTGCGAGTTCTTCGTGCTCGAACAAGTACTCGGAAGGACGTTTTGGGGTCAACTGAATGGCCCGAGTCTAACAGATGTTCAGTAATTGAGGATCGGGGAATTCTGTTTTCTTGTTTCATTAGCCAGCTAGGTAAATGTTCCTTAGCTCTGGTGGCCAATTGCCTCTGCGTTCGCCCTACGTACTTGCATCCACAGCTTCCAAACACGATAGTCCATTAAATAATTCACCCTATTGACCAATCATAATCCTCGTCTGGGTACTTGCCTATTAGGGCAGCTGGAAACACTTCGCATCTAAATTCGAGGTCATAGAATAAAGGACTAGGGGTGAATATATCGTTGGCGAATTTGTTCTGCAGTATGTCTCGACCTACCATTGACAGTT
Source organism: Ligula intestinalis (assembly GCA_036362985.1). Classification (NCBI taxonomy): domain Eukaryota; kingdom Metazoa; phylum Platyhelminthes; class Cestoda; order Diphyllobothriidea; family Diphyllobothriidae; genus Ligula; species Ligula intestinalis. The sequence continues at coordinate 80,252,363 of JAYGXS010000002.1, read as the reverse complement.
TTTTAATGAATTTCAAAAAGGTCGAAGTTTCGGACTGATCTTCAAAGCATTTCAATTTTTTATACTGAACTGTTGAAATGTGTGACAGTAGCATGTGACTACAGGTGAGGGCATTTGCCGAGCTCTAAAGCCGAACAATTATTTTTTAGAACTTTATTTCCCTATGCAGACCTTGCCCACGTTTCTTATCAGAACTAAGCGTGCATGCTGATATCAGAGTGTTTGAACAAGAAGATGGAGCCGTCAGCGAAGGAACCAAATTCAGTAAAAACGGTCGGTGCCTAAAATAAAATCCCACATTTGAAGACACCGATTCGATGTTCGATAAAAAAAGGGCTCGAGTCTAAATGCTTACGAGATCTCGCTTGCGAGACTTCCTGATTCGCAAAAGCTTTTGCGCGGTTCTTACTACCCACAAGGCCTTACACATCGTCCACGTGGCCTCCTTCGACTGCGTTTTGGCTTTCCACTAATGCTGATCCGGTGTCTTTTCAAAAAGTGTGCATGGCAACAAGCATCCCTCCCTCCCTCCCTCCCTCCCTGGCTGGTGCTTGATCGGCCTTTTCTTCCGCCTGCCCTCTTTGATCTCCTACCCGCATGGCTGCCCCCCCTTTTCCTGTGCGGAAGTTCAAACCTGTCTTTTTTCTGCATGTGTTGCCTCTATCTGCACAAAATAGCTCTTTCTGCAAATTGTGGTTTACTATTTTTGATTTAATGTTTAATTTTGATGCTTCTTTTAAAAGATGCTATGAACTGAGTCCAAGGACAGAGTTCCTTATCCATGCTAGTATTCATTGTGGGTTGCAAAGGTAGTCCTCGAAAAGAAAAGACTGTTAGATAGTGGCATCTTGTTTCTGCCGAAGAGCGGAGGCATGCTTTGCGGAGATATTGGAGCATTAACGTAATATTAAAAATAGGAAAACTCTGATTGTTAAAACGGTTTACTGAGACAGTGAAGATAGGTAGGATGGATCCCAGAGCGGTATTTAGGGAGAAATGTTGATATTTAGGTTTCTTCGCAGTCTAAAACCACGGTTAGAACTAGCACTGACAGGTATTTCAACAAAATGGCTATTATACTATAGTCTAAGAAGGCCTTTGTCAAGACTTATGGGACACTGAAATGCATCAAACCTAATTTTAAAAATTGTTTTTTCAAAAAAGTGCGAATATGCATTATCAAGCAAACTGAACGTTTCTTTTCTATTGTAGACATGACAACCGATCTCAATAAATGTTAAGTATACTTATGAAATGCGTTTTGGATTAGGAAATATTACTTGAGTGGGACCGTTAGATTAATTTATTTGGAGCATAATGCCAACATATTTCAGGCTCGCAGGCTGCCGGCTACTTAATGCACGCCCTTTCCGTTGTCGGAAAAAGCCATACTCGATAAAAATTTTCGATATCCTTATGAATTAAAATATATTTAATAGAAAATCTAAGTCAAAATACCATTCCATGTATTAATTCAACAGTGTAGCATGCATTTGTCAAATTGCATACCAAACGCAAAGGCATATGTCCGATTTAAAAAGAGTTGCAATTCCCAAATAAATTTTCATCAGCCGGTACATTTTCGTTTAGACTTCCCCGGCTACAAACTGTATGCTTTCTGTGTAAGGAATAACATATATTCGTCTTTGAGCAGATACCATATATTGTTTAGGAAATTTTGCATTGAATGTGTACTATGTAGAACAAATATGATCAGGTTTAAATCAGCATTACAAGACCATAACAAATCTCAAAATGTTAAACTTTTAAGAACCGTAGAATAGTCTTTCTACGGTCTTTCTAAGAAGACATGTTTTGCTATTACAAGAGTACAAAAAAGAGAAGTTTGAGCATGCTTTGCGTAAAATAAAGTCTTCTTTAGGAAGGAAGCCTAAATCAATAGAAAAAAATGCAAGTTAGATGAGTCGCAATTTTTTCCCCCAGGATGAAAAGACGTGCAGACAAAAGTGGGCATCGTAGCGTATCTGACCGATTAGGAGATTGTGCCACACGAGGCGCGATATGAAAACTCCAATTAATAAATCCTTCAAAAACGCAAAAACGCATTCCAGGATTTTGGTTAACATTTAATGGGACACACTGTACTCTCTTGTCATTCGTCCTCCTAAATATATTCATGATTTCTTCTGGTAAAATATAGCAAAATACCTGAACTCGTGCTTCAAATTGTGGATAGGAAAATCGCTTTGTGCCTCCAGCAATCCTTTAAATTAAGAGAAGATTTAGAAGCCAAATTATCGGAATACGGGTGTTTAGTTTATAAGGGGAAGTGGGATGAAGTGGGTTGCTTAATGACCAGAATAATTTGCTTATTTATCTGAGCCCCCAAAATCGTATAGGTGTCCACCGGCAGAGATAGAGCTGGCAGGAAAACAACTCATTCACTCGATATATCGGCCCGGCGCCGACATACAGAGCCCTGCGCAGTCATCCCCGGACTGGCGTTATTGGGGTTTGATCGGCTTCTGACCCTCTATACCTGTCGCTTGATTTGTTGTCGTTTTTATTTGTGATCATGAATATACGCACGAAGTCGATATCTCAGATGAATAACAAAATGGTTCTGGCTGTCAAACAGCCCTCTGCTCCCTTACTTAGGAATGCACCTGGAATTGGGACCTTCGCCTTAATTAAACGGATTTCCTTTCGTCACATTGCGCATTAAAACATTTTCAAATAGCTCCCGTGAATGAAGCAACAACAAACAGTCTTTTCAGGATAGAAACTGGCCAGTCAAGGCCACCCCCTCGGCCTGATGTTTGTAACATTGACCTCGGTTTTGGGTACCAGGACATAGGGCTGTTCTACTTTCTAAAGTTATACTTTATAGGGCTAGCTGGGTTGAGAAAGCTGAATTTGTCTATTGGTCAGCTGACTTGCTCACCAAAACCGCTTGTCGCGTTTCGAATTGTATAATGATTTCCCTGATTGTAACTTTACAAATGATTGTTATATAGCCTGCAAGTAGCGTGGAAAAAACGTTTGTTACATTTTCCCAAGAGAATCTGCATGCATTATAGCTCTCAATAAACCAGCATCCGTTTGAGACGCATATCAGACTTCCCTCCCGTGTTCTTATGGGTTCTTGAATCGCCACATTTAGCTTTGATCATCGCTCGTAGCGCGGCCCATAACTCTGTGGTCTCAGCTGTTTCCAAGGCGCTTTCAGTAGGGGCAGCGTATTTTCTATCCACTTTCTCCTTCAACTTCGCCAGAAATTAATGTTTTTTCGAGAAGAGCTGGAGTCGGTTGCCGAAAACGGCTCATGGATATTGGCTGTATATCAAATGGCCACGTGTGTTTCTTTCTGACTTATCGCGTGATTCCTGCATTTCCTGTGTAGGGTCTTCATGCCAACAGGTTCTTACCTTAAAACGTTAGAATGTAGGTTGCGTTTGCGACCTGTTGGGATGGTACTTTTGATGTCCTGTCACTAGGACGCTGAGAAACAGCTGTTTCTGCCCATCTTGTGGCTTCGAAGAGCAAATTTCTGTGTGCCATTTATCATACAGCCGTAACAGTGACAGAACCCAAAAACTGTCTTAATTTTGGCTACCTTAAGATGATATTTTTCTTTATCGTAGATGTGTCTTCAAGCCTCGTAAACAGTACTCGACAAGCCAGTTCAAAGGTAGTGGATAGCAGGCGCTAAGTCAGGTAGAGCGAAAATAATATTTTTTCGGCTTCCATTAGTTGGTTCTGTGCTTCTGACAGAATGTGTGTATGTGACCATTTCGTTTAGTTGGCAATCGAATGACGCCGAAATTTTAGCAAAGTTATGGCAGCATCCATTTACTTCATGGCTCGGCACTCCAATTTGACCTAATCATCCTGTTATTTCATGTGATAAAAGAGAAAATGCAGCTGAGCCACGATGGTTTGTAAATGGGCTTACTTTACTGGCTTGTGGAAATGTCCCCCAAGTTACTCAGAAGTTATTTGTTACTAAATTTAGAAAATAAAAGCAGGCGTTTCCGTTTATGAAAGAACGCCTACCTCTTTCACACAGCTTTTGAAAGAAAACCAGTGATTGTCGTCAAGACCACAAGGTTCACTGTGGCAGAGCACACACAATGAAAGACTTGTACAAAGATACAAATATCCATTTTAGTGTAAGGATTGGAGCGCAGATTGATTTTCCTACTAAAAATCGTGAACTTCTCTCCTACTGAGAGTGGACATAAAATTACAACTTGTGTCCACTAGGCACTTTATTTTCCTACCGACGGACAAGAACTGAAAGTACTCCTACATTATCTCATCAGTTCAATAATTGCTCAACTTATTCCCTGGTCAGAATAAGGAATACCCCGAAAATAAAAACTGCACTGTATGCATACTTAGGAGAAACAGTGACGACGTCGCACCTCAGTTAGGTGTACTTTTAATTGCGGGAAAATAGAATATAGAAAACGAGGTAGGGGAAATATGCACTCGGGTAAATAACGTGACTAGTTGTGTCACGTTAACTAAAGAAATGGGCGTTAAGTATGTCACAATCAAAAGCACTTCGAATTTTATCCGGATACATCTTGTTATAGCATCAACTCACATTTTGCCCTCACCGTCTTAACGATTTTTTGGCTTGCATGCTTAATCCCGACTGAAAATTTAGTATGTCCTTTCATATTCGCTAATTGATTTAAGTCCCATCTATGAACTTCATAAAAATATATCGGCCAAGAGAATTCGGAGCGTTCAAGGATATGCATTCCCCTAAATTTTAGGGCAATCTAAGCACGTTTTCCCAATACTGATGAGTGTTTGCCGTCACACAAATTCCTCAATGCCTGCTGCATACAATAACCATCAGGCCGCAACCTCAGCTTAGAAGTGAGAAAATGACAAGTTGTAGACTTGCTATATTTCGGATGATGCATAATTGATCCAAATATTCGAAAGAAAATACAATTTATACTTTCTACTGTTTTGGAAAAAGTAGCACAATACACTCAGAATTAAACTATCCTCTGCTTTTTGTCTATCCCTTTCTTCTAGTTCGCACCGTGGATGACATGGTAAAATTGAATAAACGGATGGCTGCTGTGGGCTGGAGTGACAGAGACTGTGATGGCATTCCCGATCACCTCGATCCCGACGACGACAATGACGGCTATTTTGACAAGAAGCAGGTGGGGGGAATTTACGTGTTTTACACTTTGCAGATCAATCAAGCTAGGGGATAGGGTCATCTCCTACGGACAGTTCTGGTGTAAAACTATGCCATGCAGTTTATACGGCGTCCAAATTGTAGGACGTATACTCGATATACTCACAAGCTACGCAATGTGCAAAATTGCATGAAATGCCAAGCGAGCTTCTCAAACTTGTTTTTTGGTTTAAAATGGATTTTTTACTCGGGAGTTTCATACGGATTAACGTGAGACATATTCTCATACTGTTTCATTTGCGCCAGAATGCCATTTTCCAAATGCTTTTCTTTGTGACCGCTTGTATATACCACATTGATGATAAAATACTAAGTGGTGGGTATTAATTTTTCATTGGTGCTTGATGTCTTTATAGATGCGAACATGTGTTAAAAGGATCACGTATATCTGCGCTTCGTCTGTGATAAATTGCCTGACAAATGGTTAACGGAGCAAATGTTCCTCTTGGTTTCAGAAAGCTCTATAGTTCCAGAATACGGTGGAACTCGTATTGTCATTGTACTAATGTCTAGAGATTCTAAACTATAAACAGGATACTTTTCACGTAAGGGACGTCATATATTCCTTAATATTGCCAATAATACATTAACAGTACAGAGGATTCGTTAAAGTCTGTAATTTTGCTACTTATCTATTTAAATAAACTAAACGATCAAAGAAAATTGCATAATAAGGAACATTGAACAACTTCCAACTGCTTAAAAGAAAGAGCATTTTGTGCAGACATCTTATAAGATACATTTGAACTGTCTAGTAGTTTATAAAATAAATAAAAAAATTACATGACATAAACATTTATAATTACTGGGTATGATTTCTGCCTGCACCGGAAAAAAGGCACATTCAAACGCCGGAATTCTGGCTTCAGCAGAATATCTTGCTGAGCAAAAATTTATTCTACAGATCAAAAATTCAGTTGAAATTTCATGAGGCATGCCTCTTACTGTATGAGTAAAATGATTACAGCTTTATTTTGCATGCGAAAACCTAAATAACTCTCTGTCCTACAGTGCCTTGTACATAAAGGTACTCAGTTTTCAGCTATCAGGTAATCCTTCCCCACCCAGACCATGTGGGTATGCTTTATTATCTTGAGAGACCTAATAAAACCTTTAGAAGTTTTGACCACACACGTATAGGATAATTTTGTTCCAATGTATCCCACTTAAAAACCCATCAATATGTATTAATACTAGCCTGCAGCCTGCACTTACGATAAATATTTACAACTGAGCGAAATTCCCCTCATTTGAATCATTCCGTTTGCCAATAGTGAAGGCAACCCTTCAGAGCACCACTTTGCGACTTCTGAAGTGTACTTTTCTTTCAACGCTAAATTTCGCATGCACATAAACATCATTCTGCCCAAAAGTCGAGTCATTTGAGATTAACAAAACGTCGAGGAGCTCGAAGATTAAAAAACGAGGAAGACTGAGCCAGTAATTGGCTTTTTGTATTCAGGCTCTAAATGACACTTTTAAGGGTCCAGTATATGATTAATTGGCTAGACTGGTGGCTAAAGGAATGTTTCAGCATAATCTTTTTACATTTTGGACGCAATCTCTTTCTGTAATATAAGGGCAAGAAGAGCACCACTTCGATACTTCTTGATGAATTAGATCTAAATAGCACGTTAATTCCTTATAGGACAGTGATCGCGATGGAATTCTCAACGAATATGACGACGACGATGATAATGATGGCATTCCGGACATTGATGACCCCGACGCCAACGGAGACGGTATACTCGACTGTATTATCCAGGTATATTTTCCCTTTTAGCTAGATCAGTGATTTGAATTTGTCGTTCTCAACGGCGCCAATAAAGGCATTAGGATTTACATTTCGCCCAGTCATCACGCAAACTTGCACACAGCACGATCGCATTTGGTTGTTTTTTTGGGAAATGTATACTATCTTCGATGACTTCAATTTTTACAGTGATAAATCATATGAAATGTATGATCAAAAGGTCCTTAATTTCTGGGACTTAAATAAGTTTGTAAAAGTGTTCATCGTGCATGAATTTAATAAAGCCGCGATCCGTAATTGTGTAGAAATTCTCACTGTTTCGAGGAAATTCATATTTTCTTGAAAAGGTTATGTATAAACAAATTTACTTCAGCAAGTATAAAAAGTTAAGCTGAAACTTTTTGTAAATGAATAGGGAACAGAAATGAAGACAGAACAAGCCGCATTCTGAAGCAGGAAAACTTAGTGCTAAATAAGAAGGTAATTTAGAGTAAATGAGCTTGGTTCTGCTGGGTTTGGACTGCCACAGCGTTAACCTGATATGCTTACATTTATATTTTGAACCGACAAAGAATGCTACACATAGGACACATTGTATTTTTCCTGTATCCTTTTGATGCAATGCCTAGGCCACGCATCCTTATTTGGGTTAACTCAATGTCTTAAGATGCATACCTCATTTTGCCGTAGGACTCAGATGGCGATGGAATCCCTGATCACATCGATACTGACGACGACAACGATGGAATTCCTGACTTGAAAGATCCGAAACACAAGTTTTTCAACTTCTTCATCGACAGCGACAATGTAAGTACTTTGCTTACGAGTGCAACTCTTTTATTTTTTAGATTGCTATCCTTTGAACCTTCCCCTCTCCCCGCCTCTACAGTATTCCATGCATTAGTCAACTTTGAGGGTTTTTCTGGTTAGATAAACGCGTTTTCCTTAACCCATCGAGAACGCTTGTTGCAAACCATTTGATCTAATGCAAGAATTTCATTATTCACACTACAGTAGTCGCCGTCTATTAAGCTCACGGTTAATAAGCGCAGCCGCTTATTAAGCCCAATTTGGTCTGGGCTCGATGTGAGCTTAATAACCGGCGACTGCGGTATTAAGCCCACGATTAATAAGCCCAGCCACCTATTAAGCCCAATTCGGTCTGGGCCCGAGCTGGGATTAATAACCGGCGACTACTGTATATCCTACTGATAATTTGACTTCATATAGCTTCAGTTAACACGTGGGAATAAAAACACAGGAATTAAATTTTGAGCAATCGCTTGCCTAATTAGCCCCCGCTGTATACCTGGCCATTTTATTTGCTATGGTAACTAGAACTTATTGTCTGCGAGTCAGTAATATGTAGAGTCCAAAGTCCTAAATTGATACGCCTCCCGAAATAACTTTTTACCCAGGACGGTATTCCCGACATTTTGGACAAAGATGATGACAACGACGGTATTCCAGACCACCTTGACTATGATGGGCACCGTTCAATCGCTATCGATACTGACGGTGATGGATTTCCAGACGCCATTGATGATGATATGAATGACGATGGTATCCCCGATCACCTCCAGGATCATGACTGCGATGGCATCCCCGATATAATCGATCCGGATGACGACAATGATGGTTACTTTGACAACAAACAGGTCTGTCATCAGGATTTTTACGAAACTTGTATTTCAAACGGTCATCATTTGGTCAGAAAGAGCTAAACACACAATTAAATTGCTTAGAACACTTTATTGAAGGAAACAGGCACGAGACTTTAAGTATACCATTCGTTGACTCAAGACAGTTAAATGGATTGCATTGGGTTTGTCTATAATTGCAGGAAATTTATAAGTGTCACCCTCATCAAAGGCAATTAATCCAAATAAGTAAAGACCTTTCGAATTATCGTTTGGTTATTATATCTTTGCTTTTTACTGCTCCAAGTTTTTCTTCGTGTGAGCAGCTGTAACTGCTTAAAAGTAGTTTTTTATTGTCTTCGCAAATATTTTAATGATTGCCTTTTCTTCGTTGGTTTTAGGACAGCGACAATGATGGCATTCTGAATGAATGGGATGATGACGATGACAACGACGGTATTCCAGGTAAGTGGAGTCAATTTCATTCAAGCAGAAGTGAGTCGCACTAGTTAATTTGTAATTCATGCTGGTAGGATGGTATATAGTCCAGAACAATTGATCGCTTGCGTGGAAATCAGCGAGTTTAGCCCACTTCAGCAATGAGGTGGTCATGAGAAACACTCGTTTTGCAAAACTTAGCCAATCGAAATGCATCAGTTTTCTATTGGCTGCAGGCGACCTAGGATTCGCGCCCCGGGAGCAAACCTCAACGGCATCACAGGCACACGCACGCACTTAGAACTCGTCAACTGAGCGGAAGATCATCAATCTAAACAAATTTTCTGCTAGCGACTCACTCTTTAGTTGAAATGCTCGTAGATGGGGCTGCTCTTCACTCGAGGCTCCACTGTATTGCGCAAAAGTCCCCGCTTTTTATAGATACGCATTAATCTCTTTGTCGAGGCACTGAAAACATGGAGAAAAAAGAATTATTTTGAAATTTAACTCTATTCTCAGCGAGAAAAGTCCACGGTATTTCTTGATTCAGTTGTGTGATATCAACATTGGTAAGTGGTTGTCACAATTCGTTCATCAATGCTTTGAAAACAGGGAGTAAGCTCATCAAAACAAGTCTGCCTTCCCCGCTGCTAATAGCCCTATGAACCACTAAGCTGAATGCTACCCACTTCAATCATCCATGGCCTAGCAAAACTATTTGCAGCATTGACTTTATGCTACTCCGAGACGAGTTTCGTAGATTTGCCACAATTACCTTGCATTAAATACATATTGGTATCGAACAGATACCCAACACTACCACGAGACCTCGGCACATCAGTTCGCTCTGCGAAAATGGCCATGTTACGATCGAAAAGTTAGATTGGTAAATATATGTTTTCGGTCATTGGGCTGACAAATTGACTTCGGGAATGAGGGCGTCAGTTATTTACAGTGCTTATGCAGTTATCTGGAGAGGGGACGTCTTAGTCATCGTTTCGTTCCCACGCCATCTGCATGGCCGAGTCAGCGTGTTGAGGACGTTAAGGTAGAGAGTGGAGGAGAGGAAAGGTATTCGAGATAGGCTGTGGGTGACAAATGTCAGGGGGCTGTGACGGCGTGCGACTAGCACCTGTAGTCCGCCAAAGGAAAGACTGCCTGTATCAGCGGGGTGCACTGCCTAACACAGCTTACGCTGCTTTGCGCCATCGTGCTGTGCGCTGATTGGCTGCCTCGTGTAAGCTTATTTTTATTCTTGTACCATTATGGAATGATTGTTATTCTTTTTAGTTATTGTATTTAGAAATGTTGATGGTTCACATTCTATAGGGTTTCCTTTCCTGCATTGTCATTTAACTGAATACAAAAATCATACACCAAAGCGCACGAAAGGCAACCTTAAAACCAATTAAAAATCCTAATAAAGCGAAATTCTGGTGTGCGTCATAAAAAAGAAAATAGGGAAAGTCATCTGTCGAAAATGTAAATTTGGTTTTCTTCCTAGCAGTTTTATTCCTAGCAATTCAATAAACGTGTCCTTATTAAGAGAAGTGATCATTAAATAATCAAATAATTGAGGTTTTGTAATTGGTTTTTAGGTTGCCTTTCATGTACGTTCATATATGATTTTTCCTTATTCAATTCAATGTCAATGCAGGAAACGAAACCCTATAGAATATTAATCATCCACGTTTTTAAATACAATAAATTAAAAGAATAACAATCATTCCATAATGGTACAGTGGAGTCCGGTTAATGTGGACACCTCCGTTCCAGGCCAACTGTCCACATTAACCGGTTGTCCACATTAAGCGAACTGACCCCAAACCAGTCGTTTCTACGCATAAAAAACAGAATTTTGCATCTGAATAAAGTTTTATTGAAAGAACATGCTCAGTTGTGATTGCTTTGGTGGAAACCTTTCTCTTAAAGCTCCCCTAAAGTTCTTTATCACAGTGTCAAAATTCTCCACATCAAAACCTTGTTGCCGATGCCCCGTTTCGAGTACGGCCAATGCCGCCCTCATTTCTTTGGATGAGACTGGGGGCTCGACTTCTTCGTCTTCCTCTTCAGACTCTTCTTCCTGCTCGTCTGGTACCCTCTTGGCATCTGCAACTGCTTCGGCAAGTTCGCTTGTCACCTCCTCCAGTGTTGCCTCCTCGGCGACTTCGGCATCGTCGTCGATTGAAACCCACTCTAGAAAACTCTCGATCCTGTCCTCTGTGGGAAAGCAGATAAGGGAGACAAGGGTGAGGATACATGGGCAGGGCAGGGGGAGTGGGAATAGCCTAGATGACGTATTGGCGGCCTCCTTCGACAACTGGACCTCCCAACTGTGGCGAACAGGACGCGGGAATTCCCCGCCGCGGGCGATTTGGACTGGATTTTTGACAAAATCTGTGGGTCGACCGACCGGTTGAGAGCTTGGTGCTGTCCACATTAAGCGGTGGCTGTCCAGATTAACCGGAGGATTTTACTATGGAGAAATTCCGTTCCTGGCCAACTGTCCACATTAAGCGGTTGTCCACATTAACCGTGTCCACATTAACCGGACTCCACTGTATAAGAAAAAAGAAGCTTGTACGAGGTAGCCAATCAGCGCACAGCACGGTGGCGCAAAGTGGCGCAAGCTATCTTAGGCAGTTCAACCCTGTATCAACGTCTCTTGACAACACTAATGGACCCGACACCTCTCCATAAGTCGTCTCTGGCAAATCCTCGAATTTCGAACTGCACAGCAGAAGTTAGCCATAAGTTATTTTTTAAAGAGAATTTCACTTTACACAAACAGAGTTTTTCATATATGGCACCAACATTTTGGTGGTCTCGTGTGGTCACTGAAAATTGGCTAAACTGGTGTCTACACCTTTGCTTAGTGTCTAGATGGGGAGCGTTTCTAACATAGTCACTTTGTTTTTGGGAGGCTAAATTAATGAAATGTAACGTGATCATTTAAGTGCACATTTTCAACATCCTGTACATTGATTTTCAATTTTCAATGAAACCAAGGTTGGTAAATTTTGCCTGTTGATACCAACAGTACCAATTGACGTTGTAACTTACCATACTAACAGCCTAGGTACTTGCTAAAAGGCCCAGACACGTGTTTCGCCGGTATTCTGCCGCTGCTTGACACAGCTGCGAGGGCTCCGGCTCATCAGTGGGTCGCCCAGCTTTCCCTATCTGCTATCTGGTTGACATACCGGTTTTGAAAGTTCAGCTTTTTAATCTCCAGAGGTCGGGTTGATGGGTTTCAACACGAATATACACTCACAATTTTGGTCTACGCCTTTAGACCTTAAATGCACTAATATAAACCGCATCTGGAGATTAAAAAGCTGAACCTTCAAAACCGGTATATGAAGCAGAACGCAGATAGGGAAAGCTGGGCGACCCACTGATGAGCCGGAGCCCTCGCAGCTGTGTCAAGCAGCGGCAGAATACCGGCGAAACACGTGTCTGGGCCTTTTAGCAAGTACCTAGGCTGTTAGTATGGTAAGTTACAACGTCAATTTATACTACTAACGACTGTCTGATGGCAGCATATGTATATTTCACAGAGGTTGACGGGCTTCAACACGAATATATACATACAATTTCGGTCTACGCCTATAGATCTTAAATATACTGATATATACCGCGATCAGAAATTAATTTCTCGGGAGATTAAAAAGCTGAATCAACAGTACCATCAATAAAAACCAAGCGACTAGCTTCTGAGTGCTAATTCCAACAATGTTATTTTAATTCGACAGACTCCGAGGATGAGGACTCCAATGGAGATGGTATTATTGATTGCCAGCCGAGGGATAGCGATGGAGATGGCATTCCGGATCATCTAGACGATGATGATGACAATGACGGCATTCCTGATCATCTCGACTCTGACCACATGTCCTTCCTCCTCTACAAACCAAAAGCACTGCATGCCATGTCAGGTACTTAAAATGCCCATTCTTATCGCTTTGCGTTAAAGTTATCGCCTCTAGACTTGAAAAATTTGAAATTTATAAGCACCTGGAAGGTAAAATTCGGACCAATTTATTCCGCCGGTGATTTTTTGCGTTTGCAAAGAACACAGCAGACAAGAGTTGCCACAAAAGTTTCTTCTCGACACGTAACACAAGGAAAACCTACTTGAGAGAAATAACCGATGTATAAAGAATAAAACACGTAAATCTGGAAGGCTCTTAGAATGGCAAAAACTTAAGCCGAATGCTTAATCGATGTAAGTCAAGAAGGACTACTGTGCCTGAGTACCGAGCTTCATTACTTATTAGTATAAAGGTAGAAATAGCATGAACTGTAGTAGCAGTACTAGCCTTGGTTTCCTTGAAAGTGTCTTGACACCTGTTGAAAGTGAGTTAGGATAAATAGTATGGCAGCACCACCGCAAAAGACTAGGTTGGGTGGTGTTCTGGCCTGCATTGACGAAACTGGCTTACGCCCTAGCCCGTTTGGTCATCTTGACTTTGTTTTGTCACCGGTTCAAATGGGTAAGGTTTTAAAATGAGGTAGACAGCTGCGCATCTATTTAACTGAAATCTTTTCTCTGACTCCGGTCACTATCCCTGCTCTTGGGCATATGAAGGACATAATTGAAATCGTTGGTCGACCTATCATCACTTATTAATAAGAGTAAATGAACACTGGCAACGCATTAATTGTATTGTGTGTGTCTTTGTGTGTGAACCCAGCTCTTTAGAGACTTGCTAGTTAAAAAGAGGTCATATTACCAAATTTGATGCTGATATTGATATATTCCGAGTCAATCTGATTGGAATGATGAACGCCAATTAAAACGAATTCATGAAGGCACTTTCATAGCTTGGAGAATGCACGACAACCATTTCCCAAGCAATGAGGCGTACAATTTAAGTATGGTCAGTTATAACTTAGCCGTGCTCAACCTTACTGTAAATAGTGGCCCACCTTTCTTCATATTCCAAATGAATAAAGAAGAAACGTTTTCAAGCCAATTTATACACTAAATGGATGCACATTTACTTTACAGCTCAGCAGGCACAACATGAGGCGAACACTGTGGACGTAGATCTTGGTGATCCGAACGACAAGGACTGTGATGGCATCCCTGATGACGAGGATGACGACATGGACAATGATGGCAAAATTGACCGGACACAAGACTCCGACTGGGATGGTCTACTGAATCACATTGATGACGACGACGACAACGATGGTTCGGAGTTCTTACTTTATGTTTAGTTTGACTCCTTTACTAATGACATGAAATTGAGTAGCGCGATGTATGAGAAAAATAAAAGTTCAACATTGATATTTGACCTAGGACACCCCCTGAGTAATCTAAAATCAGACAATTTTATCGTCTGCTATCAAAGTCCCCAACGCTAACACTGACGTCGATTGTTTTTCGCAGCGTGTAACTTTTCAGCTCAAAATCACCGAGCAAGTTATTTTAGGTGTACAGGTGAGACATACTTCCGGTTTTCCCATCAGGCAGGTTTTAGATATTAAGGCCTAGCAGCAACAAGTACTGCATACTTCAAATTCATTACCTTATTACTGTTGGGACGCACTTGGCAATCAATATCTATTCAGCGAACTTAAGTTTTGACTGTAAAGCACAAACAGTCTTTATTATACTCTTGGAATCAGGCGAAGGTCCGGCACATAGAACTTGAATCGTTAATCTTCTGAGCACCTGTGATTCTCTGAATTGTAAAACCTCATAGTGGACGCTATTGGTAAACGTTCAGATTCACAATGGGTATGCCTCGTCTTGCGCTTAACTGAGGCTTTATTAGTTAACATACTCATAAATAACCACCTTATTTCACTGGTAATTCACTTGGCCTTCACCACCACCGCAAGCTTTGACACCTGTGCTCCGGTGAAGATCCGACACATAGAACTTGAATCGTTAATCTCCTGAGCACCTGTAGTTTTCCGAGTGGTAAACACCTTGTCAATTTTTGGACTCAGAATGCGCATGTCTCATCTTGCGCTTAACTGAGGCTTTGGTAGCTTACACCCTCATAAATAACCACCTTGGCATGTCTTCACATAATTTGACCTTTCCGGTAATTAAGGCTTGTTGGGTTACTTTTTACAGGAATCCCTGACCATCTGGATCCCGATGCAAATGGTGATGGCATCCCCGACTGCCAGCGCAATGACTCTGTCAAATACCACGTGATCCGATCCTTCGGTGGTTCAATCAAGAAGGTCATCAAGGTTCGACAGTTGACCCGTGAGGAGGATGCCCTCCTTCGACTAAAGGAGGCCGTTGACCACCGGTTGCACAGAATTCGGGCTCTAATGGAACCAGATCTGACTGTGCCTGTAAAAAGTCAAAAATTGCGTCCACCTATCCTCAGTATAATGCCAAGCGAAGCCGCTCCAGTGCCGTCTAAACCCCGAAAACCTTCAAATGTGCCTACTCCAAAATCACCGAAGGTCACGACCGGTTTAAAGGCAGCTGCAGAGAGCAAAGGAAAGGGAAAACCGGTACCGCCCGCAGCGCCAGTCGTTAAGGCTCCTGCAAAGTTCGTAAAGGCACCGAAAGTCCCACTAGCCCAGATGGGAAAGCGAAAACTTCAGGGAATATTGACTCCCGGTTTTCAGGAAGTAGATAACACTGACCACCATTGCTGCCACCGCGATAAGGATGAACTGGAAGATGAAAAGGACGATCTTCCGCAAGCCAGTCTTGAACATCGCGAGGAGGTAGAGAAGGAGGAGGATCAGGAACAAGACCATGAACACGAGGAACATGAGAACGAAGATGAGGACTCAAAAGTACATGACAACCACAACTCACATGTTGTCGTTATGAATCGGAGACCCGGTCATCATCAAGAGGTACACTACCCTAACAGTCAACTGTTCTTATTTTCATTTTGTTTATCCTTTTGTAAGAAGCGGCAGTGCACTTTTGAATTTGCGGAATTGAGGGGACGAGCCTAAACAGAGGGAAGACGTAGCTAAATCTATTTTCCTCTGGATACCTTTTTTGGAAAATTTTGCAAATGCAAATAGAAGAGAGAATCCTGTTAGGGAACGCGGAAGGCCTGAAATCCTCACAAGTTGAGATTTATAAGGTCCTGCAAAGCGTTGCGATCACATAACGTTTTATTGTGTTTGCTAGGTGTATGGGATAGACTTACATGGAACGCATACCGTTTACGGTCATAACACCCTCGCGCCTGACAAGTGACTGTCATGAGACTGACAAGTGACTGTCATGAGACTGACAAGCCGTGACATTCCCCGATTGTAAACTAGATACCAGACTTCTGCAGACAGTTTCCCAAAAGTTGTATTGAGACCGACCAGCCTGCTATGAAGAGACGTGTCCATGCATGCTTGAGAGTCACGCGCATGGCAGAGGGCAGAGATGGTGAACGACACTAGGGATCTGCAGCGGTTTTAGTGGTGGGTGTACTCGGATCACTAAAATCATCAGGTCGAAAAGTCATCTGGTCAAAAAGGCAGGAGTCCCCAGAAGGAATGGTTTATTGTGTACAGAACTCCCTGTTGCTGCCTCAGGTGGCAGTGGCCATCGGCGAAGCCAGGGCTAGTGCTGACTGCGTCCAGCCAGAACTGAGGGAGTCGACTGTGTGTTGTGTGGGGGGCGTCCAGCCAGAACTGAGGGAGTCGACTGTGTGTTGTGTGGGGGTGATTACAGTTGCTTTTACATGACTCTGAAGCGAGTTCAAGTGTTCTGCTATTGGTGTGTTGCAAGTGCCCGAGCGGATGTCGCCTGTAGGGGTCTTTGCTACATCGGCCGAGGGGAGGGTGCATTCAATTGGCACTTAGCCAAGCGTACTTATTTGGACGCGCGTGTATACGTGGGTGTGTACGCAAGTGTGTGTGTGTGTGACTGAATAAGCTGAGGTCAATTGTGGGAACCGCCGGAAAGCCGAAGGACACAGGGGCGCTGACGCAGCTGTAATCGGTTAGCCAGAAGCAGCTGCGAGGTCAAGCCTCGAGTGGCAGGGGCGCCAGTGAAAGAAAGCATAGAAACAATCATTTCTGATGACAAGCTCTAAGGGGTCCTTCCTCATATGGCCTTCATGACCTGCTCACACAGGTGAGTCACCTGATCGTAGACTGGC
This sequence comes from Ligula intestinalis, assembly GCA_036362985.1. Lineage (NCBI taxonomy): Eukaryota > Metazoa > Platyhelminthes > Cestoda > Diphyllobothriidea > Diphyllobothriidae > Ligula > Ligula intestinalis. The sequence continues at coordinate 80,235,242 of JAYGXS010000002.1, read as the reverse complement.
ACGCGTTGTGTGAGCGAACCGTGTGTGTGCCACGGGCAGAATGCTATGTTAGTCACTGCCTTCGCGTCCACCTCCGGTCGACTTAAATATCGTAGGAAACTCTGTGAGTACAGAGGGAGAGAGTGCGTACGATAGATGTATCGCTGGGGATATATCTTCAGACCATGCTTCCTTAAGAGAAAAGAAGTCGGTGGAGGCCCAAATAGTAGGAATAGTTTGCTCTGTTTACAAAGGAATGGAGAATGAGCAGGAAGAAGTTTGACTCCGGAGCGCACGTCCTTCCGTTGGAGCGGCGTGGTCCGAAGTGATGTCTTAGCAGCAGACATCCCAGCAGCCAGAGACAGAGCGTTCATCGTCTGGTCGGCCTCGGAGGTTACTGGCCGGACAGACTACATCGACCTAGGCGCGCACGCGTCTTATTCGCCGCCGGGCGAGACCAGCTCTGCGGCATCTGTGACTGGCTGATCAAGAGGCCGCCTTCAGTACAGGCGCACGCGTTAGCAGCGGTGGGCCTTGGGGCATGCTTGCTTATGTGGAATGAGTCACTTCAGATGTTACGCAAGTTGGCCTCACGTTCATGCGCAAGTCACCACTCACAATGTAGCCGCTCCTTTGCACAGGTGAATAGCGCCGTCGGTGATTGCGATCGGATTGTGAGGGTCTCACGCAACCGCGAGGGACTGCAAGGCAGGCAGGCAAGTAGCCCTTGGTGGATCCGGAACTCAGCCGGGTGGGCCTCGATCCCGGCGGTGAGGAGGAGGAGGAGGAGTAGCATAGACAGGAGAAGCTGCTCTGCCATAAAAAACAGATGGAGAGGAGAAGAGATGGATCCACCCTAGGGAGGTTTGGTGTAGCAGACCTTGGCCGCCCTGAGGGCGGGTGGGAACGCGGCCGAAGACGCGTCTGCAAGCAACGCCAGTGGCGAATCTGGCTGTCTTAATGAGCTGGCATTTTGTGCTGAGGAATAGCAGGCGTGCAAGTTCACATTACGTCATTCAGACTGAGGGTTGGATGCGGATGCATTTTGGAACGCAGAAGTTTTCTGTAACGTCTGTTTTCAGAAAAAAATTGCCTTTCTTTTACGCATAACTTTCTTTGTTGTGGCCCGCAAGAAATGTTTTTAGGCAAGCAATGCGATTATGATCTACCCTGCTACTCCTGGTGGTTCCCAGCTGACCTTTCGGAGCTCCAACTGGCTAGACAAGGCTCATTTACTGCCAATTACAGTACGCCCCCATTATGACGCAAAGCACGAATAGTTAATAGAAAGTACATCTTGCTGTAACTACCGCCTGGGGAAAAAGTGATCAGACTACAAAGCTTGCCCGTTTCTGTTGTGCGGCAAGTTAGCGTCCTCGTTCATTAATTCTGCAGATAGGCAGTTGTCCAATGCGTAAAATTTTTAGTGGTTGAGGGTGAGCGATCTACTGTAATAACAAACACTAATAATTTTTTGTCTGTTGGAAGAAGGCAATTAGCTGATGGGAGCGAGTTTTAGGGTACACAAGGTAAGTTGCCGTGGATTGACTGTTTGCTGGTGTGTGAACAATGCGACCGTATGGGAGCGTGTGAGCAGCGAAGCGTTTTGTATGGATTTGTCAGTATTCGTGTCAGTACGCGGAAGCGCGCGTTGGATGTATGATTGGTCAAGTCAATAGGGGCAGGTCAGGGGGTCAGAACCAAAAGGGACCAGGCAGGGTGACGAGACAAGCTGCTCGATGCGCGTTGTCTGCACGCGTGACTGTGACTAAGCTGAGGTCAACTCTGGGGGTCGCCGCGCTTCGGCGGAACGGCTGTTAGTCAGCGGGCTTATCTCGGCAGATAGGATGCAGGAGAGATTGGGGAGGTCACTGCAACACTAGAACACTGTAGCAACTGTTAGGTCAAACCTGGGGGGCAGGAACGCCAGAGAAACAGCTGCTACAAATTGACAAGCTAGAACATCTTATCTGTGGTAGGCATCAGTTTCTTTGAATGTATGTGTTTCGCCGATCTATTAGAGGAACAATTACGTTCCACTTTGCCCAGGAGCACACTAGATCGGCGAAACACATACATCCATCATATTCCAGGAACTCTACTAGATTGGCGAAACACATGCGTTCATCATATTCTCGATCGCAAACGACAACGCAAGGAGCACGTGGACTAGTGGTAAAGTATTGAACTCAATGATCAAAGGTCTCTGGTTCAAATCTCGGGAGTTCCAAACCTTGAGATTTGGTATGACTGGCTGATGACGGCTAACAGGCCAGAAATGGCCATCCTGGTCTCCCTTTGCTTTGTCGGATCCATTTTTTGTGGCCCATATGACATGTCTTTAGGCAAGCAATGTGCTTTTGATCTAGCCCACTACTTCTGGTGGTTCTCAGATGAGCTTTGGAATATCCAACTGGCTAGACAACGCTCATTTATTGCCGATTACAGTAGGCTACCATTAGGATGCAAAGCACGAATAGTTCATAGAAAGGAAATCTTACTGTAACTACATCCTCGAAAAATATCTTATAAGGCTACAGAGCTTGCCAGTTGCTGTTGTTTGGCAGGTGGCCGTCCTCATTCATTAGACATGTAGATAGGCATTTGTCCAAAACGAGAACTTGACCGTCTGAACTGACTTATATGTCGTGGGCGATGGGTGTGACAGCTTTGCCTCAGAGGACGTCACGTTGAACATCACATCCGTTAGCTTATCGAAGAGAAGACTTGCCATGAATCTGTCTCAATCTCTGTTCCCACGCGCACTGTCTTCCAGCCAACAGACTAAGCCAAGACTACTGGATAGGGATAAAAGAAGATGGCTCAGATGTGCGCGTCCTGCCCTACCTAGCCCTTCTTATCATGCAAATCAGGTCTCAACGAAGGACACTCTGTTAGACAAAAAGTTTGACGAGGAGGAGAAGGCGCAATCACTTGACTAAAATTTTCATTTGCCTGACCTTTCAGACTGATGTTTGAACCTAGCCTCAGAGACAGCATCATATACAGGTTCATAATGCACGAACACTTGTGGTACTTATAGCATGCAGTCGCTAGGCTATAGCGTACCGTTGATGGACATTGCCGACAAGGACAAGAGGGACTGGAATTTGGCCATTTCTGGCTCATTAGCCGCCATCAGACAGTTCTGCTCGAACCCATGACCACTGCGCGGCTGCTAGCGGGGTTCGAGGATGAGCTCTAAGACCGAACGGGATGAGTGAGCCCCGTAATGGACTGATGAGCGTTCATTAGCTTATGTCAGTAATCCAGACGTGAACCTGCAAGGCAACAAAACTGTGGCGCAGTGGGGTTAGAGCGTTGGCTTTCTAGTTGCGAGTTCGAGCCTCGGTTGGTGCACAACCTGGGGTTAGATATGACTGGATAATTACGAATAATAAGTCGAAAACTTAGCAGAGGAAGGTCTTTCTGATAGAAGAAAACTCCTGGATCAAAAAGTTCGTCTTTGAAAAAATAAGTCTTTGGGAGGGTGGAATCCATCCTGTGTAAGAGACACCTGTTTGTTGCAGTGCTATCGACTCTACTATCATTCTTTTCACATTCTCTTTCAATACTGCAGCGCTCTTCACTCGTTAGTTAACAGAAAACTCCCGTCAAAGGGATGACCGATATTCTGAAAGCATGTTGTTCAGATCAGGCGCAACAAAAGTCTAACAATCTGTCAGAAACTTTGCTCCTTGTTTCTGGTCGGCTTCTTGTTGCCCAATCCGTAAATGTTATTTAAATTACGACTACTAGGTTGAAGAACCGGAGGAGGAAGAAGACGAGGAAGCTCATTCCGACACTTTGTGGACCCCTTCTGTTCACAAGGGGACTTCCGAAGACACTGAAACCAGCCACGGTCACCAGGATCCTGGAAGTCAGTTGGAAGGCGATGAAGAAGAGGTGGATGCTGAGGACGAGATGGATAATGATGGGGAGCAGCAGGAGGAGGGAGAAGATTCTGAAGAAGAAGAAGACTTTGCCGAGGAGGAGGAAGAAGGAGAAGAAGAAGAAGATATCGATGCTTATGATGCAGGTCTGAATTTCATCGCAACCAAACAGTAAATGTTACTTGAGACACAACATGTTTTGTCACAACCCACTTCACTGTCACCAGCTGATAAAAAACATTCAGAAGTGAACTGGATATACCACTATTCAACATCCCCCATGTGACACCAATCTACTGCATGCACATTCTATTGATTAGTTCTAGCTATTATTTTTCCATTCGTAGTTAGATGGACAGACTGTTGTGGCGGTGAATCAGATTCTAACTGTCGACAAAATCTGCATGCCTTAGTCAAGCAACTAACAACCCTCACTAAAAACAATGTTGTTTTCAATAACCCTCTCTCTTGTGTGGAGGGAAAGCGATGCCTAGCGGGGATAAGAATTAAACACTGCACTGGTAAGTCTTTTGTTTGGGGAACCTTGATTCTGTCTGTTTAAACTGGTCAGAGGACTCTCAATAGTAAGCTTACCTCACTTTTTACCCTGCATTGTAACGGGCAGATTTCATTGTATGAGTACAGGGCACCGTTTACGAAGCGTGATTAGTTCTGATACCTTGAGCGAATGGCTGTCTGGCCAAAATATTTTGCAGGACAGTATTTTAACACTTTTTGCAGCTGAAACTCTTTGATGCTGTTTTAGACTGGGCTTCACAAGACGATGATACGAATTTAGTGTACCCTGGAAGCCGTAAGCTGTTGCAGGCGACTGCGAAAAAGGCGGTGAACGTATCCAAACCTGGCAAACCAGCCACACCTGGCAAACTAGCATCTACTGACAAACCAGCAACGCCTGGAAAACCAGCAACAGCTGGCAAGTCAGCAACTACTGACAAACCAGCAGCAGCTGGCAAGTCAGCAACTACTAACAAACCAGCAACACTTGGCAAACCAGCAGCAACTAGCAAACCAGCAACCCCTGGCAAACCAGCACCACCAAAACCAGTGGTTAAGAAGCCCAAGAAGGCAGCAGAAGGACGTGTCATCGCAGACTACTTTAAGGACGACGATGGAGACGGGATCCCCAACTTCCAGGATCCGGACAGCAAACTGTACCGTAAGCCTGCCTCCAAAGCTGGTAGTCCTAAGCCCCAGCCCAGCCAACAAGTCCCGAAACCTCAGGCCTGTCAGGGCAAAGGGCCAGGCGCATGCAAACAGGATGCCCCGAAGAAAAGTCCACCAGTGAAGGCTACTGTCACTAAACCAGTATTGAAGGCTACTGTCAATAAACCAGTGCTGAAGGCTAAAGTCGCCCCACCAAAGTCAAATGCTAAATTAATGCCAAATCCCAAAGACAGCGATGGGGACGGTATCCCAGATTACCTTGAGGATGCAGATGGTGATGGAATTCCAAACTACCTGGATGACGACAGTCCCGGATTTTCCAAACGCTTCAGTTACTATATGAAACTGGTGAAACTGCTGGACGAGGACGGTGACGACATTCCGGACTTGCTGGAGGAAGATGAAGATGACGACGGCGTTGCAGACTACCTTCGTGATAAGGATAAGGATGGAATACGTGACTACTATGAGGACGATGACGGAGATGGTGTTCCAAATATGTTGGACAGAGATAGCTCACTATTTCTTTTGAAAAAGGTGATCAAATGGAAAATGCCTAAGGATATGGATCGAGATCGTGATGGAGTGCCAGACTTTTTACAGGGAGACAAGGACAATGACGGTATACCGGACTATCTGGAAGATGACGATGGTGACGGTGTGCCCGACTTTCTCGAGGATGATGACGAAGACGGTGTTCCCAACTTTCTTGAGGACAACGATAACGATGGGATACCCAACTACCTGGATAAGACGCCCAACAAAGTAGTCAAGAAACCCGTTAAACTTCGCCCTCATGCTAGAAAGCTCGCAGTTGCGGATAGTGACAATGATGGCATTTCCGATATGATGGAAGACGATGACAATGATGGGATACCCAACTTTCTTGAAGACTCGGATGGCGATGGAATCCCTAATTATATGGACAAGGACAGTGCCCTTTATATAAAGAGGAAGGGGAAACCTTTGTCCTTCAAAGATAGCGATGAAAACGGCATCCCGGACGGGTGTGAAGGCGACAGTGACAAGGATGGAATACCAGACTACCTTGAAGACTCTGACGGTGACGGAATACCTGATTGCATCGATGATGAACCTCAGCCAGTGAAAAAAGACAAACCTTGCAAAATTGCACGATTTGTTGACAGTGATGGTGATGGGATCATGGACCATCTAGAGGACGAAAATGGTAATGGCATTCCAGACGCTTTAGAAGGCGATGCTAATGGTGACGGAATACCAGACTACCTTGAAGACGCAGATGGTGACGGAATAAAAGATTACCTGGAAGACTCTGACAACGATGGTATCCCAGATTATCTGGACGAAGATGCCAGTATATTTACTATAACGCATTTTCAGCAGGCAAAACTATCCTCAAAAATTGACAAAGATGGCGATGGCATACCTGATGCATTGGAAGAGGACAATGACGGTGACGGAATCCCAGACTATTTGGAAGACGAAGATGGTGATGGTATTCCTGACTACCTTGAAGATCAAGACGGGGACGGAATCCCTAATTATTTGGATGCAGATGAGGAAAAACCAGGTGGCGGAGGACCCGTGTTGTCGGCCGAGGATGAAGATGACGATAAGGACACAACCGATAAGATATTTGAACAGGACAGTAACAATAATGGGATACCGGACTACCTAGAAGACTGGGATGAGGATGGCGTGCCAAATTATCTCGAGGATGCAGATAATGATGGAATTCCAGATTTCATGGATAAGACAGACAATAGAAAAATTAAAAGACATTTCAATTTTAACCTCGCAGATGAAGATGGCGACGGCATTCCGGATGTCCTTGATCAAGATTCAGATGGAGACGGAACCCCGGACTACTTACAGGATTCAGACGGTGATGGAATTCCAGACTATTTGGACAAAGATGCCGATGGCGACGGAATAGCGGATGACCTCGTTGACGAGGATGGTAATGGTATCCCAGATGAATTGGAAGGTGACTCTGACGGTGATGGTATTCCCGATTACCAAGAGGACGAAGACGGAGACGGTGTTCCTGATTATTTAGATGAGGATGCTGATGGTAATGGAATTCCTGATTATTTAGAAGGCGATTCGGATGGCGATGGCATTCCTGATTATGAAGAAGACGCTGATGGCGACGGCGTTCCGGACTACTTGGATGAAGATGCTGATGGGGATGGAATTCCCGACCACTTGGAGGGT
>JAYGXS010000002.1:80188744-80226218 GCA_036362985.1 Ligula intestinalis | reverse complement strand
CAGGAATTGATTCTGAAAAGAATGTAAAGGGAGTACCACGTGATCGTTTTTAAGAAGCTGAAAGCAAGGCACTTAGTGGTTTTACTTTAAAAATATGACCTCACTCTAGGTCAGTGCATACAAAAGGGGGCCAATATTATGATATCATTTATTGGAGTACACATATGCGCATCGTTAAGGTCGTTAGAAGAACCAATCCCGATGCACAACTATGGGTATACCTATCGGCGTTGACTAAATAATGAACAAAGCTACTAGGTTCATGACTCATCTGGTCCTCACACATGTCCGCAAAATTGCTTAGGTCGGGTTCTAATTTACATCCATTCTTGGCAGAACGCAAGAGTGCGCTGTGATCGATCAAACATTCACTGTCGTTCTCCTGTGTATTCAGTAACTTTATTAAAGGATTTTATGAAAACTGTGGCATTAGTTATAATCTCCCAATTTTTGGTAACGCTATTTGTATAAGCCTAATAGTCAGTAATACAAATTATTATTAACGTGGCTTCAGCAAGTTGACATCAAATTTTTCTAACAAAACATCAGGAAGGAACGGCTTCATTAGCACGAGAAGTAAAATTTAGTAAATACCCATAAATTAAGGAAAATCCTATATTAGGAAGGAAATTTGATGGAAGTAATGACAAAATAATGTTTCCAACATGGTTAACACGTGCCGTCAACATAAAATAGTCAGCTCCCGACAAAGTTTCGGGCAAGAACTCCAAAAAGCAGTTCAGAACAGACAGGTGCAATGGCTGGGCCTTTCTCTCCAGAGCCCATCCTCAGAAAAGTCGCAGACAAAAAAACATGGAAGTGGGATTTTTAACTATTTTGCTCTTCAGTAGCCAGCCTCGTCCAGAAATCTAGATATTCGAATTCAAATCTGATTGGTCGACAGGCTGAAAGGTTTGCCGATCGTTGAGAAGTCAACGGTAGGTCAAGCTTGAAAAGCTTTAATTTTTTCAAACGAATATACTTATCTCTAACCATCTCTGATAATGGGTTCGAGTGTAAAATTGAAAAAAACCGACCAATAAACGTCTCGTCGCAACGACAGCATCGTCGTCCTCATCCTTATCAGCATTTTTTCGTTATCTTTTAAATTACCCTTCCTCACACTTCGCTAGAAATGTATGCAGAGAATTCTCACGCGCTGCTTCACAGCACTAATAATTGCATCCGGATCTGCAAAATGATCTTTTCTGGCACAGATGTTGGACGCCCTCTTTTTGCTAAAGCAAGAAGGAATGACCAGCTTAAGAAGGCTGCATGCAGGTCATGTTACTTCAGCTTGGTCCGACGACACCCAGCTATAACCACCTATTTTGACTTGCCACTTAAGATGACGACGACGATAATGATGGAATTCCGGATATTTATGAAGATGAGAATTTAAATCAGCTGCTGGACTTCCTGGAGGCCAGAGACTCTGACAAGGACGGCATTCCTGACTACCTTGATGATGACGATGACAATGACGGTATACCCGACAACCTTGACGATGACGATGATGGAGATGGTGAGTAGGATATGCTCTTCCTGTCTGGCTCTAAGTCCGAAGCAATTTACATGAAAAAAATTTCCACCTACCCTGCCTCCTAGATGGCACAACAGCCAGAGTGTTGGGAGGACTTTCAACTTCAGTAAAAATTCAGATCTAAGTATACATTTTAATAAATATTGATTTTAGCATCAGCAGCTGATGCTTCTTAAGGAACCCAAGTATAGATCCAATGTGTTAGAGCTGCTCAATTATAATGAACTGCATAAAGCAGTACTTTACAGGAAGGTCACAATCAAAGAACACCGACCCAAAAAGGAAAGGCGATAAAATGAACTTCCGTAGTCGTCTTAAAAGACCAACAAATTGGGTTATCGAGACTCCACGTGATCGTGCATACCGGAAGACAACTCAAAAGGGACTCCAACCGCAGAGATGCTGTGCCCCTTCATTCAAGCTATATTTAAATTAGAGCGGAAAGCATTAACACAGCAGTTCGCTGGCCACATAGACATACGATGAGGATGTCTTCTACCATAACTGACAGTGCGAACTTACCGATGCATTTTGTTAAAGTTTTTAACAAACTTTAACTCTTCTCTAGGGATCCTCGATGTTGACGAAGATGACAACAAAAATGGGATTCCTGACAAGCTAGAACAACTGGACTCCGATAACGACGGTGAGCTTAACGCTGATTTTTAGCCTAACACAACAAGTCGATTGTCAGGGGTCCGCCACTGACCCACGAGGCGGATTTGTAGGATCTAAGTAGTGATTGTGCTTATAGCAGTACAATCATCATGTCAAATTCCAAGTTGTAGGTAAAAGACAGTAGGTACCTATGGAAGGGTCTAATTTATGCGCAGAACTCCCTATTGCTATTGTGGCCATTAGTGAAACCAGGACTAGTGTTGACTGCGTCCAGTCGTACCTGAGAGAGGGTGAGACCGTGGTGGCAGCTGCTTTTGCTTGATTGTGGAGCGTGAATGGCGTTTTGCATTGCTCGAAGGGGGTGTCGTGCATAGTGGCCCCTGCTGCATAGGCCGAAAGGTTGTGTGTGCACGTGGGCCTTTGGCAGTCGAGACTATTTGAATGCGCGTGCGTGCGCGTGGGGAAATCGGTGAAGGGTCTTCAGGTCAGCGAGTCGGGAAGCGCTCTCCCCCCCCCCCGAAGTTGCGTGACCTTGAGGCAGTGGGCGTTGAAGAAGGAAGCTGGACAGCATTGTTGTTTGTCCGTAACGGACGCAGCCGTAACTTCTGCATAACTGTTCAGGGCAGTGTAGGCTTGTGCTTTATCTACTTCACACTCTTCTCCCACACGCACACACATAGCGTTCAGGTGTCAAGGCAAGGTCAAGGTGACTGGTGGTGGGCACAGGCGTATTGTGCCCTTCATAATGATGTGATTGTATAACGTCTCATATGGATTACTTCCAGCAACGCGTGATATTGTGCAGGTGGTTTGAGAGTACAGGCATGTGACCACATAGTAAACATATGCTTGTTTGTGCGAATGACATTAATTAGATCTGAGCTGCTTTGTTTTCATGTGTGTGTGGGTGTGTGCACACGGCCACGGTGCAGTAGCTACTCACCCGACTCTGTTCTCACATCATTTTATGGAATGTGGCGGCTAGTTGTCAGTGCATGGCAGCCGGTATGTCTGCAGGATCGTGTCGTAGGTTCTGTGAGGTTTGAGAAATAAGTATTGGGCTTCTGAAAGGAGATGCCATTCTAGTCTGTGTTCAGGCGACTGAGGGACATTCAGGCAGCTGGGTGGCAAGATAGCCCGCAGCTTCTTTGACTTTCCCTTCCACTTCTATAGATTCGCAATGGCTGCATTCCCGAAATATTTTAGAATTTATCCTCGTCGTAATAACTTTTACAGCAGTGGGATAAGCCTATCCCCCCATTTGAGTGCCAAACTAGTTGCGGATTTTGGTTGGTATTCAGTCGGCATCAGCAGATATAGCCGCAAGACATCTGTTCAATTACTCTGATTACCTCTAGCGGAGAGGGTAGGCGTTTGAAGCCAGCATGGTACATCATACGGGAAGCCTCTTATTAGTCTTTTCATGAACAGTACCTAGGCGGAATTCCACTTAAAGGAAAGGCGTCCTTTGAGAAACTCAGGAATGTGATATTCAGTAAATCTTCGACACTGGATCCCAGGGTCATCGTTGTCAGACTTGAGAAAATCTGCAAAGAACAACTGACATTTTAAAGTGTTCGTAGAATTATATAGTCGTTTAGTGCCAGGCACTAATTGGCAGATGCAAGTTGCGTCAGTCCATGGTGGACAGAATTAGCAATAGCGTAGTTGCTAATTGGCACGTATAGCTTGCGTCGCGCCGGGGCCAGTCCAGGTCATTCGGTGTGGGATGCCTGCCTTCCAACTTTTACGAATGAGTTCAATTTATTAAACATATTCGCTGTCTCAAGAGTTCGGAGGCAGAGGGATTCTTCTAAGGCAACGTTAAACTTTCCGTGTTTGGCATAGGTTTGAAGCAGTCGTTTCAAGTTTTCAGGCATGTAGGTATTTGCTGCTGTAATAGACAATGTAAGAAGAAGTAAAATTTGTGTTCTCATTCTGAATTTTGTTTCTACCTATGTCAACTTTAACAGGAATTCCAGACTACCTTGACACTGATGATGACAATGATGGAATTCCGGACTATCTGGACGACGATGACGACAATGACGGTGTACCAGATGTAAAACCACAGGTTTTACCATTCAAATTACCAAAACAACCGATAAAACCAGTAGCCAAACCGCAAGGTATGTGAAATTCTAGTTTTTTTACTTTATTTGCTATGCGAGTTTCAGTCTATTCTGATGAAGACAACTGCAAAGGTAGGGTAGATTGCTAGAAACCACAGGGAGCAGAGAAACTTGAAGCGAAATTTAACCATCGAAGGTTTGATGGAGCAGGCAGTTGACACTGACTAGTGCAAAAAAAGATCATTTTCAACATGGTCTTCTTCAGCATGAATTTGAGGCATCCGGGAGCAAAAAGGTTCAAAATTCGATGCAAGATCCGTTTAAGTTATGATGTTAGGCACGCAGTTGTCGGCCCAGATAAAGTAAATATATCCAGTTCTACTCTGCTTTTGCAACAGTCGACATGTGGCGGACCTCGAACAGTTTCTCGTTTTGGTAACCTATGCCAATGCTTCGTCAATCCTTCCTATAGGCGTCTACCAGTAATGAAGGGAACATGAGGCGGAAAAGGTTTGGTGTGAAGGATGCAATGATGTCGTCAACATTTGGGCGTCCCGCGTCCCATCATGCCAGGACAGCAATATTTTGTTGTCACGTTCTAGAGGCCGCCTCAGTGTAAGATACCGAAGAATTCATGAGAATACTTTAAAGACTGATGACCATTTCTCTGTTTTGTCCTGCAGTTTCTGGACTGCGATGGTTTTACCGGTGGTCCTGTGGATACTCAGGAATCCACACTCGGTGGTAATCTAGGTGAACGAAGCGTAATCGTGCGGATATTTGGCCAGTGTTGCTAAGAATGGAGGTCACTCTGTTATTATTACGGGTTTGGGTGGCTTCCTTTGCAACTTTAAAAAAGAACGAATGTCTTTTCCTTGTCATCGCATATTTTGAAACTGAAATCAGTTGGCTCATTGCTTGAGATGCATAAGCTACATATTTTTCTGTTCTAATTGATTATTTTTGCCTATCGCAGGGGGTTAAGTAAGTTAAACCCTAGCAACTGCGATCTTCAGACCATGGTTCCTTACGAGAGAATAGAGAAGACGGTGGGAAGGCCAGAGTGTTAGGAATAGGGTAGTCTGCACAGAAGGATAGGGGAATAGTTGGAGGGATTTTTGTCGCTCGGATGACTGCAGTCCGGCTGCGAGGGTGCCAATTCCGGAGTGAAGAGAGCGTCACGAATCGCCGGAATGCCGGCGCATGCTTTGTCATGGCAGCCAATCACGCGGCTAATGTCTAGACTAGTGGTCATGGCGCGACCTTGAGATGGGCGAAATCTGGTGTGGGCGCGCGGGCCTTGCACGTCAAAGGCGCCATGCATCAGCGACTGATCTTGGGGCCACTACATGCCCGAAGTTTTGTTTTACTGGAAATAAGTTACTCTGTGTGGATAGACGCCTGCAGGGCAGGCGCGCGTAGAGATTCAGAGTGGTTTCTGCCCGTGGAAGTCTCTTGACGGCTTGGTCGTAGATAGTATATAGGTGGTCGAATACGTATCTGAAATGTTCAGCTCAACGATTCAGGATCTGCGACTTCCTGGTCTGTAGGCTAGTTCACACGCAGTTAAGCATTACGGGCCTATCACAGGGGGTTAAGTGAGTTAAACCCCAGCAACTTCGATCTTCAGACCATGGTTCCTTAGGAAAGAAGAAGTCGGTGGAGGCCAGAGTAATAGGAATAGTTTATTCTCTATACAGAAGAACGGAGAATAAGCAGGAAGGAGTTTGACTTCGGAGCGCAAGACCAGCTAGGAGGCTAGCCGGGTTCTAAGTGCGGGAATAGTTACAAGGGCCTAGAGCGAGCATTGTGCGAGTCAGCTTCAGGATGCTGATTGGCCCGACCAGCCTGGAGTACGTGTTTCGCCTCATTCGCGCGAGGGCAAAGGTAGCGCGTTGCATGCGGACGTCGGTCATCGAGCTGGGTCGAGCGACTGGGCGACCAAGATTTTCACCGCGAGACCACGTCTGTGGCATCTAGCGTTTGGAAGAAGTTGGCTACCGAACCGCTACAGGACCTCGTCCGTTGTATCATGGGGCTCGATTGGTGGATGACCTTTACTATCGTTGACCTACCCTTGGCTTCGTGGTTAGAGCGTTTGCCTTCAAACCAATAATAGACGAAGTTAAGCCTTAGGGGTTGCAAAGCTGGGCCTGAGTATGGCTAGATGATATCAGCTAATAAGCCAGAAATTGTCATTCAAGTGTCCGATAAAAGTGAATATGCGAGTTCCAGGAAGCAGTTCAGAAGAAGAAGATGCGATCATTGGATTAAGTGTCCCAAGTCTTTGTCTTTGTCTTTGTCCTTGTCCTCGTACGGTGCCGTCGATCGCGTTGACGTCGTGTTGTCGGGCTGCGACCACCTTCCTTCCGTTTCGTTTTGGCATTTCTGCTCTGCCAAAGCAACTTTGATCAACATCCACAAAACCCTGCATGGAAAAAAGCGATCACACATATATTCGCTTCACGGCCAGAACCTGCTCATGCATATGCACACATAGTTATTTTTCGGTCATGTGATAGTAGGTGGCCAGACATTACATTCAGTTGACGTGGCAGACGATCCGTGAAGTCTTCAGGCGATATTCGACTCCAGGTCTATCTAAAGGTCACTGTTCCTACATGTGCCGAAAACTCCGGTAATTCGATTGGTCCAAGACGATCACACAGTCAAAAGTGAAGCAGGGCCTCTTAGATAAGTGAACGACCACCAGGGATAGTTCATCTCTAAAAACACGCACCCTTGTCCGAATTGTTGATAGGTTTTACCAACATAAATAGTTTTGCAGTACTTGCCTTCAAGCCGGGAAATAGGCTCGGATTTCTGCCAGATCGGCAATCGTTCCGAACGTTTAACAAATTATCACTTCCAGTCTTAACGCCATTGTTATCTGAAGTTCGCTCATTGCTGTGGCAAGTTCTTCGGAGACACCATAAACAAATGATATAGCTCGCCTGTATTTTGGCCTAGAATTCTTCCTAGCATTTAGTTCGTTGATTTTGACTGGCATTCTCCGATAAAACTTCCACAATATCCGTCGATTGTGAACAGATTTCCGCGGTAACGTATTTCGGTGTTTTTTCTGTCATCTAACTAGCTGCAATTCATGTTCACGTGGCCGCCAAATTAACTAATATTAAGATACAAAGCGGGTCCGTACGAATGAACACCTTATAAATGGTTGTTTAAAGTTCCACATCACTTAGTCGACAGACGAGTATCTCTCCAACGAACAAGGGAGCGTAATTATCTTCCACCATCGTGAGGATGCTATCCGGAACGCGTAAATTCATTTACCGAGATGGTTCCAAAAACTTGCCACTTAAAGAGGACAGACCCATCATCAACTTACCGGATTCACAACTAGTCATTAATGGCCGAAACCCGATACCTATAGCTGTTGCAATATTGCTTCAGTATCGAGGTAGGACAGCGTTGACCCTTTTGCGGCCTAGGGTGTGCGATCGTCTTTACCCGCACTCACAGTAAGTCCATTCTGTCTAATAGGAGAAGTCAATCATCCACGAGGAACGATTTATTTGATACGCAAGGCAGGTTGCCGTGAGATGGCTGCTTGCTAGGGTGGCAGAAAAAAAGCGTCCGTTCGGGGGCCTGTGGGCAGTAGCACGCTTGTGCATGTCCGTGTTATCGCGGAGGGGGGCGGGTGCGCTTGAGTGCTGAGCATGTGATTGGTTGGTTCAAGGGCGGGGTGTCTGGGGGCGCTTAAGCACAAGAGTCCATGGGTGACAAAGCAGGGTAGTTGAAGCGCGTAAGATAGTCCCAGGTGTAAGCGAGATCGACTTTAGTCACATGCTCTGTGTCCCTTCCCTCTAATAGGAGAATTCAAGTCATATGAGGACTGATTTATTCGATACATAGGGCATGTTGCCGTGGGAAGGGTTATAGCTTGTGTAGCAGAACAAAGCGTCCGTTCGGGAGCCTGCGAGCGGCGGTGCGCTTGTACATGTCCATGTTGTCGCGGAGGGGGTGCGCCTGGGCATGTGATTGGTTGGCTCAAGGGCGGTGTCTAGGGCGTGTGAGCACATGAGCCCAATGCGTGACAAAACAGGATAGTTGATGCGCGTAAGAGCTGTACGTTTTCATTTGTCTGAAAGTTTAAAACGCCACAGGAAAGCTGGATCCAATAAAGTTGTGGAGTTAATTTACATAAACGAAATGTGTTTGCTGCAGTCTTTCGAACCAGTACCTTGGACATTCTGTCGAGCTGGACATATTTCGTAAGCTTCATTGGACCACTGCTTGAAGTCTGGCAGCAGTTTCAAGTTCCATGTGAAATTATGGATTCAGTACTGTGTGAGGGAAGGAGCGACCTAAGCTTCCTATGTCCAATAACAGTATCATGTTACTCACTTGGATGCTGTGTTAAAGAAAGTATATTCGAGGAACTGACCCCTTGGAAAAACAAGTGTTCACGATTATGAGCTGAGCTTGAGCTGTCGAGTATCTTATGGATATGCACGTAAGATTAATTGGGAGGACATTCCCGACAAAGACCAGGGAGACTGAAATCGCCATTTCTGGCTTATTAGCCCTAGTCAACCGACCATATCCAACCACAAGTGTTGCACCGCCTGGGGATCGAACCCGCGATCTGTTGAAATCCAACGCTCTAAACATTGAGCCATGAGCTCGTGGTCTTGGCGGTTTAGATCGGGAGATATTTATCATTAACTCCAAAGGCAGAGTTATATGCAACTAAGAAAAAGCCTTAACAGTATACAGCCTGTGTACGGGGCTTCCAACCTCATAGATTGTCATGTGAAGGGCAAAAACCCAGCAAGTAAAAGTTAATGACTACATAATCATCCTGATATATGGGAGGCAATGAAGGACTATATGGTATATTGACATTTCACGTCCTGTATAGCCCCATAAAATAGCGGTGTTACTAAAATATAGGCGATAAATTATTGCCCAGCCTTTATGGAAAGGCAAACGGAGGGCATATAAAGCCATAAGAAACGCAGGAGGGATGACTTTAGATTCCAAAAATGGTGCCCATTCCCAAAAGGTTACCTTTTCCCAACTTAAATTCTAATCCTAACCTCTCTGGAATTGGGCGCACGATTCTGTTTCCAGCACGTTACCGTAGGACCGTATATTTAACAAGGCTGTCGATAAAGCTGCGGGGACTGGAATAGCTACTTTTGGCATGTTTTGTTGAAATTATCCGGGCGCGTCCTACCCTCCATTCGCGAGAAACGGATTTCTGAAGCCAGGTTAGTTAACTAATGTCTGGTCGTCAGAGTTGCTGTTGGGCCCGGCCCTTCCCACATGACCGAGTCTTTTGCCCAGGCAATGTCGTTTCCCACAAAATAATCCTATATCTGACATGTAAACTATATAAAAGGATTTAAAAGTATGCGCAAACGCAAATAATTATCGTCACTATGAGAAATTTATAACGATTAAGTTGGTCGCTCATCAAAAAATACCCCCAGTCCATACTCCGGTGGCTGCTTTTGATTTTATCAGTTTTACTTTAGTTTAGTTTTTTAGTTTATTATTATGTTTATGAGTTAAATTTCATTTTCATGTTAGGTTGGTTTTTACTTCATTTAAATACCGCAAAAATTCAAATAATATTCTTAAAGAATTACTTTATACTAAACTAACCTAAGCTTAACCTAGTAAAACTGACTAAACTAAAAAACAACCAGCAAAAGAAAATTCAACTAATAAACTAAAAACAAAAAATAAGCTAATCCCAAAGTTCTTTAGATTTCCGAATCAGATTCCGTCTAATGAAGACGAAGATTTCATCCCCATACCGAGACCGGCACTTCGGTTCGCCGTGTTAGAAGACCAGTGATATTAACCGTTGCAGGAACGTCTCAGCTGTGAGTCCTGAAATCGTAGAACTCATCAGTGTTACTTCCACTTACTCGTAAATTGTTCTGTCGGACACGAAGTAAATACAGATAGCATTGCCGGCAAGGATAAGGGAGACTGAAGCGGGCATTTCTCGCCGCCGTCAGTCACTCATACCCAACGTTAAGTCTACCGCCCTAACAACTGAGGCACGAGATTGTTGTCTGACCTGTTTAGCTCGGGAGATATTGGCACTCGTTGGGGAACGTTCACCGATCGCTAGCGAAATTCAATTGTCCCGCTCTGCTTTGGCTTACGTTTCTCGGCTCACGCTGCCGGCATACTATCTGCTCAGAAGAAGAAGAAGATGCAACTACTGGTGTGACGTGTGTCACCGTCGACTTACGCCCTGCTGAAATCCTCAAAGAAGAACACAATAAGAAGGGGCAGAATTCTAGAATCCACCTGGAGGAGCTGTCTCGGGTGGCTGTTGCCGCTGGTTGATCTCCAGCGCGCTCTTTGCCCTGCCTCAGGGGCAAGCCCCGGCATTGGGAGTGGACTGGCGTGTCCTCGCTCTCCGCGTGTGTGATACAACTCTCCCCATGTCAAGGGCGACAGTGTCTTAAAAGAGAATTTCATGTGCGCGTTCGCCTATAGCCAGTTGTGACCAATGACGCGCGCGAGCAAGTGCGTACATCTGTGTCCTCTCCAGGGACTAAGTGTCATCTCGCGTGGACGGTCGTCGTCTTTATTCGGTCAGAGCTGACAAACAAAGACATTTGGCTAGGCTGGACGCCTTACGATAGCCTCCAAATGTTGCTAGCACTTAGTCCGGCTAATATCCTAACAACTCAAATCAGAGTTTTATTTTCCTAAGGTTTCGGATTCCGTCGGAATTCCTTAGTCGTAGGTAATGGTTGGATAGTCGGAGCCATGCGCAGATAAGGGTGAAACATGCACAGATTGTACGGTATTTATAGTTCGCAGTGGTCATCCGCGTGCGTACTATAATTATCTGTCCGTCTCCCATAGTCACCGTTTGGGGTTTTAATTGGTGCAATGGGGGCTTGACACTTCGCGTTCGACTCACTAACTGCCGCAATTTACTTGTCCGCGTCGGATGCGGGCTTGGTAATTGTGCGACAATTACGCTCGCTGTCGTCAGAGTTGTTGTTGGGCCCGGCCCTTCCCACGTGACTGATGCTCGCGCTCAGGCAATTTCTCAATACGCAGTAGGGAAACGCCAAATCGTTGTGCTTGTTGCTGGTTTTCAGGCCCCCAGCCCATTAACAGGCGCAACGATTTGGCGTTTCCCTACTGCGTACTGAGAAATTGCCTGAGCGCGAGCATCAGTCACGTCGGAAGGCCGGGCCCAAAAACAACTCTGACGACAGCGAGCGTAATTGTCGCACAATTACCAAGCCCGCATCCGACGCGGACAAGTAAATTGCGGCAGTTAGTGAGTCGAACGCGAAGTGTCAAGCCATCACCGCACCAATCAAGACCCAGGTGGTGGGTACAGGAGTGATTACTTACAGTAAGCACGCGGATAACCGCTACGAATTATAAATACCGGGCAATCTGTGCATGCTTCACCCCTATCTGCGCATGACTCCAAAATTTGTACCATTACCTATGATTAAGGATTCCCGACGGAATCCGAAACGCCAGTATAATAAAACTCTTGTTCCAGCAGTTATTTCTTCTGAACTGCTTCCTGAAACTCGCATATCCACCTCCATTGGCAATGTCTGGTTCTCGGCAAGGCAGGTGAAGACTCGCCGCCTTGTCTAGTGAAGTGAGAAAATGTGAACTCGCCTGGTCGTGATGTTAATTTATCAATTTGCGTGTCTTAATCGCACAACCAAGTATAGCTTCCGAAATGAGCGGAGAAAGGCCTCCAATTTTGAAGGATTTGCAGCGGTTAAAAGGGCGGTCATCAGTGTAAAATTGCTCGAGTTCATATTTTCTACTCTGACAACCCACTAGCCATCGGTGAGTTTTGATTAAATGGAGGCGAAAGTATACTACG
Organism: Ligula intestinalis; assembly: GCA_036362985.1. Taxonomy (NCBI): domain Eukaryota; kingdom Metazoa; phylum Platyhelminthes; class Cestoda; order Diphyllobothriidea; family Diphyllobothriidae; genus Ligula; species Ligula intestinalis. The sequence continues at coordinate 80,214,121 of JAYGXS010000002.1, read as the reverse complement.
AATAACAGTAGGCCGTGACACCTAACAGACATTACCGCTTCTAAGAATAGTATCATGGATTTGTGTGTGGTAGCGCGTATTTAAACAATTTCTTCAGTCCTTACATTATAATACGCATACAATCTTTGCTTTTTTCAGTTAAACCAAAGCCTGCAGTGAACAAACCGGTGCCAGCAAAACCTATCGTTCCACGAGCAAATGATGACGACGAGGAGAATAAGGCGATGTTCAACCAGAAGAAGAAGCAGCAGCAGAAACCAGCTAACAAGAAAGAACCGGAAGAGACAGGACCCTCTCGAATTCGAACTGTCATCCAGAGCATTCTCCGGCGCATCGAAAAAATATTCGGCACTGAGGACTAGAACACCGCAAGCTCGCGCGCGCTATCGGCAGTCCCAGTGCTATACTCAGGTTCTGCCAGGACACTTACCCCATTATGTAGCGAAAGCTCAGAGGCCAAACACTCAACTCCACCCGACAAGCTGTGCAATAATAACTCCTCTGTTTACCTCGTTATCTTTCCCACCGTCGTATTTACCCTCGTCCCGGCCAGCAGCCTCCCCGACACACAATGGGGACCTCGGCTCCGAGTCCATTTCATTGACAGCTAAATTGCTCCTCTGTTACCCCGGACCGGATTCACCCTTCTATTGATCCTTTCGAGGAGACTACACTGCTTCTGAACTTTCGCAACAATCAGATTTCATCAGTCGCAAAGCCGTTAATCTGATTAGTAGGAGGACTCACACTGATGAGATCAGGTGCCCTCTTCCAAAGGTTGCCAATGGTTTCATCCTCCCCCCGTTTATTTTCGAATACCATGACAATGAAGGATAGGCACTGTGCCATCCAACTCTTTGTCATAACACACACACACACACAAGCAGACTTTTCCATAGACAGCCACTGGTCTTCAACAGCCTCCGTCCCGCATGCCTTCCCCCCCCCTCCCTGTAACTCCAGCACGCCCATATGCGCGGCTTTTGTTGCCCAAACCCTTGCCAAGTTTCGCGTTGTAGCCAACTATGAAGCAGTGTTGTTATGTTATGTTCTTTACTTGTAACTATGCAAGTCCCGGAAACAACCCTCCGCATGATGAAACACACGTAACCCTGTGCAAAGCCAGGCACGTGGGCACTTTCGACTGTGGCAGTTCGGGTTCCCACTGAAAATACACCTCCCCCTCCACCCCCATGGGAATTCAAAAAAACTACTCAAAATTTGAAATGTGGTTGCAGTCGTTAAAGATGACTTAACTAGCGTTGCACTATTAGTTATCAGGTAGCCTAATCCGCACACCAGTGTACCGGCTTTTGAAAGAGCGTCTTTTTAGCCAACGGCAAAAACCGCACTCTGTAAACAACTCGGTACTTAGGTATCATGCATGCTTCGCATTGACTTTCGAGGCCCTCATATTCCAAAAAAACTATTTTCTCAAAAACATGCATGAATCATTCTTTTTCTTGTACTTATTTGGTAACACAAGCCTTCCTCAAATTAACCACATGGAGAGAGGACACATTTAGGCTTTAAAACTTTATAATTATGTGAATTTTAAAGACCCCGAAATTTCAAAAAACATTGGATCCGTCCACTTAGTAATGTTTCATGAAAATTACACCACATGGTTCATATCTACTACAAAATTCTATGGTTCCCATATGACACCTTCTGAAAAGGGCATTTAAATGTATAATTTTTCCCACACAAAATAAACCGTTAACATTCTGGGAAACCCTTAACGAACGTGTAACGACAGGTAGGCTCAAGGTTATTCAGTGAATGAGATTTTTTGGTAACCGAGAAAGACGCAATTTTCTACCAAATATGTGCGAGAAGGAATATTTTTGTGCGTCTTTCAGAAAATATATACATGGACTTCTAAATTCTATGGGGAAAGGGCATGCTACTCAAGTAGTCAGTCCTTGCTGTTGTTTTTGATAGCGGCCGGAAGATTGTTCCAAATCACGCGTCTTTAAGTGCCTGAAATATTTTGTACTTAGCTGTAAGATAATCAATATCGCAATATCTTCGAATAGGAAGTCCATTTCCCCTAACAATTAACGACGAACACTGAAGTATGAAAACGCCGATGCTTATGAGTGAAATCATTTTCATGCTCTAACACGTGTCCGACAACCATGTACGCAATGACTATACACTTCCCGCCCCCCATTAGGAATATCAGTTAAGGCGGAGTCAATCCAACAAGTAAAAGGATGGTTTCCTATGAATCTTTTTATAGTCGCATTTCTACCTGCCCGCTTATGACCCTGATGCTTGAACCTATTGATGGTGCATAGTAGGCTAAAATAAACTCGTGCTCTAGTCTCTATATGAAAACTAGTTCTGCGAGTCGTACGCCCACAGCACCCTCTCCACTTACTAGGTTGGTCTCTTTGGGTTGACCCTTCATCTTCGGCGATCACAGCTACAGGGTGCCCCACAAAAAACCCCTAAGTTTGTGATTGTTACGGCGGCCGGACCGCCCATGCCGTCACGATCGATGGCGGAGAAAACAGAACACCTGGGCCACATCCGAAGTGAAGCCGCCCCCGTTGGTTCGCACCCGCATTCATGTCGCCCACGCCATGTTCCGCTCAGTGGTGAGGAGCACCCACACAACGTGGGTGGTGGTCGCAGAGGAGAAGGTTCTAAAATGCCCACCTGCGCACCATATGCCAGGAATATTCTGGAAAGACGTGTAGACCCATGCCACAGCTAAGCAATTTCCAGCGCGAGGTCATCGTCCTATTCGGGAAAGAACATCCAACATGGGGGTTGCAGAAATGTCGGAACATTTTGCCTAAATTTTTTTGGTGCCATTACAACTGACCAGTTTAGAGGTGTCGCGGCTGCATTCAAACAAGGTGGATCACCTGTAGCAAAGGTGCGTAAGCCTGGTAGTGGAACTTCTTGCAGGCACGATTCCCCAACAAGGCGAGCAGTCTTGGAACTTGCCGTAACTCCACCAGATCATCACAGACGACATTCAAGTCAACGTGAAATTTGTAAAGAACTGGGATTGTCAAAAGGGTATGTGCACAGAACAATTGCAAAATCCAATTTAAAATGTTTTCGACGTATTCAATGCCATGTTTTAACTGAAGCACACCAGCAAGCTCGAAAGACAAAGTGTGATGCCATGCTTCAGCGCTTCGGTGAAGGAGAAAAATGGAAACAAGTGTGGTTCTCAGATGAATCATCATTCTGCTTGTCTGCACCACTGAATAGGCAAAATGAACGCATATATCGTGCAGTGGAAGTCAAAACTGATATTCCTGATGAAGATTTGCTGGTGGAGATAGACAAGCAGCAAAAATCTACCATGTGCTATGGTGCTGTTTCCTGGCAAGGCAAAACAGACCTCTATTTTATTGAAGGAGATGCTACTGGGCAGGAAGGTGTTGCACCGAGTCGGAGAAGGAAAAAAACTGTAAATCAAGTTGTTTACAGAGAGGCGATGTGCCCGCAGATGTTTACAGATATTGATCAAGTAATGCAGGGAGAACCCTGGACGTGGCAGCAAGATGGTGCAAAGCTACACTGTCATCTGGCTCCGAGTTAACACTCCAGATTTCATCACACCCCAGCAATGGCCATCCAAGAGCCCTGACCTGAATGTAATGGACTTTTACATTTTGAGTGTACTCTTACAGGAGGTTCAGAGACGAAGAATAGGAATCACTGATATTGAGTCAATAAAACATGTGTTGATGGACACATGGAACAACATCCCTCTTGATGTCATTCATCGAGCAGTTCAGAGCTGGATGGATCGCTTACGTCGCTGTTCTGCAGTTAATGGACAGCATTTTGAGCGGTATCTGTAACTTGTTATTAGGTAACAGTTTGTTAATTACACAATAAAGTTGTTAGTTATAATTGTAATCAATATTTTTTAATTTTTATAACAGTATAAACATTATCATAAATTTAGGGGTTTTTCGTGGGGCACCCTGTAGAATGGGCGGATTGGAAATTTTGAAACCAGCATTCGTATTGTAGCGTTTGGGCGTAGCAGCCCGACTAACCAGCGGGCCTTTTATTAATCCAAGTCATCCACGGAGTTTGCGCAGCAGGCTACTTCTTATATGAGTGAACCTACCAGCGGTCTAAGTAGTGGGTGTACTCGTATCACTACAATCACCAGACAAAATTTCCGGTTGGAGGTAAAAAACACAAGTCACCAGAATTAGAGCTTTATTGCGTACAGAACCCTACGTCGCTGTCTCAGGCGGCCAGGGCCGATGTTAACCGCGTCCAGTCAGACGGTGGTGGCAGCTGCTCTTGCATGACTTCAAAGCGAGGTCACGTGGTTTGCTATGGATGTGTTGTAATTGCCCGAAGGGATGTCGCCTGTAGAGGCCCCCTGCGGCGTGGCGTGTTCACGTGGCGCTTGAGAAACCACGACTAGTTGGAGACGCGTGTGTGCGACTGAAGAACAATCAAGTGGGAACAACCGCCTGCAACGACGGGTGCTGTTGAGGGCTGCAGACATTGAACGCGGAAGGAAACAGCATTTGTCGGCCAGCCGTCACACATGATCAATCATAAAAAGATGCCATAGCGAACTATTGCCATTCAATGAATACTAATATGATTTTTGTTAAATCACTCATATTTGAACACAACAACAGGAAGCGAGCAATAACAGTGTACGAGTAGCAGCCAGTCAGACGAGACCAAACCTTGCGAGAGGAAACGACAGAAACCCCGCAGCCGTTTAAGGTACCTTGGGAGTACAGTGCATAGACTTAACTACGGACGCGTAAATGGGCCAGCTACAGTGGTTGAAGTGACTGGTCGTCCTGCAAGACACTTCATCCCCTGTGTCCCGAGTGAAGACCAAGAAATTTTACGAAAAATTTTGTTACGCGAACCCACAACAAGTGTGGCAGCACCTAAAGCACGCAGTGCATCGTTGGAACTCTTGTGCGGACTGGTGCGCACTTAGAAAACCTGCAATCTCTCTCGCGCCTGAACATCGTACGAGCTCCAAGTGGCCTTAAGGTTGAAAACCTCTGAAGTTCCCACTAAATCAAGCACAACCATGGGAGTTCATGGTGCTAAAACGTTGAACTACTTAAATATCATAAACTACGGATAGTCAGCAAGATGTTTGATGGAAAAACGAGATATCACCCGCCTATATCCAACCCGACGCCGCATAACTGGATGATTGTGAATGGACGGGAGACTGCATCTCACAAATGACCAGTATAAACATGCTGGAGTCCCAAAGAGCAGGAAAGATTTACAGAGGCCTCCCAGTTAGCTCCGTGTATGAGATGGGTCCAAATCAACAATCTGGAAATGCAGTGTAAAGTAAGAGAACAGGGGAAACGGGTTGAAGAGTTGACTGGATGAACAACATCAACAGGTAGTCACTGCAGCAAGGAAATAAGTTTCTTGTTGCAGCCGGGTGGGATCTAGGTGACCAGGACGCCAGATGACGAGGCAGGTTCCTCTTTTTTCTGTTCACCTGGATTTCGTTCGTCTTCACCTGCAATCTTGATCTTATTTTCCTCTTTGTAGGCCTGAAGTTCGCGGCCCTTCTCCTCAAACTGTTTGTGTAGTGTTTCGAGGTATTCGGCCATCTAAAAGTTTTCAAAACAAAATGGTTGACAAACGCTAGTTTTACGTAGAAAGGCGGCAGCACAAGACTGACATTTGCGGTTCTATTGGCTAACGAGGAAGTTGGTTTGGATTAGGTCAACGTGCACGCAGTAATCAGATTAGTCTCACACACTGCACCGGATGATAGAGCTTTGGGAATTATCATCTGATAACCTACTCTTCCGATCTCGGAGATCGACCCATTAGAATTACCAGTCTCGGGGGCCGAATCCACGAGGGAATATCAATTATTCAGTGTCATTAACGGCTCAGAATAAGACAATTTGCGTGGTAGTTTGACTCAATATGGAAACATGACTCCTAGCTTGCTAAGTTGCCAGGCCAACTTCTGCCTATTAAGCCTGTGAAAATCATTTGATCACACCGGGGAAGAGGTGAAACTACTGATAAAGTTGCTGTCTTGCCGGCAAGTCACACAACGCCTCGGTCCCAGGAGACGAGATTAGCAGCAGGTGAGGACAGCACACTGGACGGCGGCTTCGTGCGTGTATGTCATCGTTTCAGGTTTGATCCCAGGGCCAAACTACGTTAAAACAGGATGGTGACAAGACATCCGAGGTGCAGCTTTTACTCAAGACTTTGGTTCCCCTTGCCGTAATTTAGTCGATGAAAGAGACCTACACAGGCTAGTCAAGTGCTACTCACGTTGAAACTCGTGCTTAGAGAAGGGTTCTAGGAATATAAGGGGGATGAGTGTTACTTGGAGTCTAAAGACACTACAATCCGATTTTCAAACAGGTGTCAACTACGAAATCGAGAACTAAACGCGTTTTGATTGGGAGCTGGAGGTGCTAATAGCACAATCATAGAAGCTAGCACCGAGGACACACTAATCGAACGAACCCGCGTATTTTTGAACCCTTTTGTTCGTTAAATGTGGGTGTTTCGAGAACTTGAAATCAACGGTCATTTTTCTTCAAAATACATGTCTGCCAATCGAGTCAAAAGCAGCAGCTTAGAGAATGAAGCAGTTGGGCTGGAATACATTTTCTATGTTCTTTCATTCCTTACAGTAATGCGCAAGGACTGTGTTCATTGAAGGTTTGACCGCGAGTAAACGGTTCTTTTAGTGGTGATCCCACCGTAATTTTTGCACAAATCCAGCGCATCTCTTCGGATTCTAGAACCTGGTGGTATAAAACCGAACAACTAGTTGTTATTACGTTGCCGACTGTCGGTGAATATGAGAGAACAAACCATTAGGGAGCAATTACGACTGACTGAGATCACAAGGGAAGGGAGAGAGGACATGGTTTCGTGAAATAAAGTGCTGGATATTCAGCCTCCGTCGAGTGGGACGTCGAGACGCAGCCGACCCCAATAATTTTAAGATTAACCGCGAGATTTTTTTCATGTGGATGAGGAAGGTATAGGTAGGTTCCCATGCGCTTTGAGGCAGCGCGAAGGGGCGCTAGGTCCGTTAGCAATCACGCATACACAAACATCTATAATCAAGCACCAGGCATTAAACTGAGGCCATTCAAATGTTATCAATTAGGGTGTTGAGTTACACGTTAACAAACGCCTGGACAGACATTTGGAAAGTAATCAAACACCCTGTAGCGTCTCAAGCGCATACAAGTCTACCATCTCTGGTACATAGGCCATGTGAGGAATCATGTGACGGCGGCGCCCGAGCGGCCGGGATATGCGCACAGGCAGCCTCTGGGCGGGCCAATCACATTCACCATTAACTATGCAATCAACCAATTAAATCACTAAACTGAGGCTTATGCACTCGCGCTCTTAGCATCCTAGCGGACAGACGCGCGCGCGTCGGTCATTCTGCCCATCAGTGCCCACTACTGGCCTTGCCTTTTCTTCCCCAAAAGAGAATTGAGCCGTGATGGTTGTGGTGGTTAAGTTACAAAAAACTACCTTAGCCGTCACAATGTCAGTTACGTAAATAAAACTATCCTAGTGAAGTCGAGTTAAGGTTAGGGAGCAATCGTTTCGAAGATAATGTTCTCTATCTACTTTGAACAGAATGAGTACTTCAGAGCTTAAGAAATATGATGTCCAGCACTAGGCGGCGAAGCATCAGACGTGACAGAAACCACAAAACAGTGTATTACACATAAGGGCCGTAACCGCCTCCACTACCAAATATTTGCCACTTATTTGTCTCCAATATTAAGGATAAGACCTGAATTCAATGCAGGCAAGGCGACACTATCCGTTGACAATTAAAAGTACGAATGAATTAATTAACAACCAAAGTGATAAGACATACCTTTTTCTCATTCGCTTCGAGGGCTGGCAAAACATGTTTTACCTGTCGTTCAACAAGGACTCCGTCAATGAGACGGAAGCATTTTCGCTCGCCGTCTACGCCCTTGAGCACCTTAATTACCATACTGAAAAGATAAAGGGTTCGAAGACGGTTAATATGATTTGCACTTGGAACAGGAATGTCAGAAGAAAAAGAATGGGCTCAAAGGCAAAAGGTAGACATTTTAGATGTGGAAAACACTAGTACAAGTTACGGTTTACCGGAAAACAGTGTAGCTATATACAACCTCAAAAACCAAGTCAAAGGAAGCAGTGTTGAGCGAAACCATGACAGTGTTTGCTGCAAAAATTTGCCTCTGTACGAATGAGCCGTTGGCTGCTGTCAAAATTTGGGCAGAACCAGCGGCCCCTAGAGACAAAATTTCTCGGATAAAAGAAGGGCGCTTCGAAGAGACTCAGCACGCGACGCGTTAAATGGGTCCTATGGATAGGAAGAATACTATGCTACTCCTCCCCCCCCGCTTCCGCAGGAGATTCAGACACGAATATTTAAATACGGCAGGCAACAGCGCCACGTCTTTACCTTACTAGAGACTGCGTCAACCCATAATTCATCACCGGGCGGCTCTAAGGTATAATCAGCGTTTTAGGTGGAAAGCTACCTTACAATTCGTTGATATCACGCAAGCGTAAACAGGACTGCGCTACAGAAAGTCGTAAAGGCTGATTGTATGGCGAAATATCACGCCGAAGGATGCCGGAACGGCGTGGGTAACAAGAACGGTGACTCACCTATTCGGTAGCATTACGCGGCAATACTTACTACTTGTAATAGTACAGGCATATGAATGGGTAGGGTTAGTGAACTGAACAGGAGACTAAAAGCTCGTGAAAGCTGATGACACAAAATTGTACCATTTGGAGGAAATTGCAAGATGCTAGCGCCCGTAGGAAGCTCAACGGTTTCTAAACAAATTGGATAATATGTTAGGCTTTAAAGAACATTGGTGTAGTATGAGTGTTGTTTATGTTGTTTTCTCTTCACAAACAGCTAACCCTTAAACGACACGAGCCATGGAGGAAGGGTAGAGGATAGTACCTTAATTGCAGTGCGACGAAAAATCAAGAAGGTTACATAGTACCTAATTGCGGTTTTAAACGGCCTCTAATCCAAAACTGTCAACCTTCTGTGTGTGTGCGTGTGCAGTTATCTGATTGGACGTCAATAATTTGTCAATTACGAAACATCTGAGCTTGATCGAAAGACGGCGACGAAAACGAGTTTTGTTACTTGAAGATTGATGTCTTAAGTTGTGTTACCTAGTTGTAAAACAGACGTGGCTTGTGACGACTCACTACTGCGGATGCATTTACATATGACAAACCACCTCCTCCTATACTTTAACCATCATAATGACTACCACAATTTGGTGCCCCATTGGGCAAAATCTGTTCAACTCCGGTTCCAGGCTCCGGCCTCGACAAGCCCTAACATTATATTAGCATACTATGGACATCTTACTACCGGAGATGTGTCAATACACTGAGCGGTAAAGATGCTCTCAAAGGGCGTCATGACTGGCGGTTTGAAATTGATTAGTCTCTGAATGACAGGCACTAGCTGACAGCACGCGCCGGTTGCTAATGCGTGGGCATGTGAAAGCGCCATCGAGGTGACGTGGGCAAGTGTGTGCGCAAGCCGCTCCCACAACCAGGCGACTGACATACGTAGATTCATTAAGCATAGTATTGATCACCGTGTCTCCCCTGGTTTCGACTGGCTGGGGGGAGGTGACGTGTTGTAGCATGACGAGGATGATCGGTATTTATGCGCCTAACCGCTTTTGTGAATTTATGAGTCTAAAGGATCTTCTAAAAGTCCGGAGATTGCGACCAGTTGAGAACGGGGAATCAGAAAAGGACTAACAGAGTGGGAAATGCCCTTTCAGCATCGCCTTCTGCGAAATCAGAATGTATTCACAGCTTTAGGAAAATCTACTTATTAGGCCCTACACAGATAAACAAGGACATCAAATACGGTAGCCATTAATGACAATTTTATAACGAGAAAGAAGGTGACGCTGTCTATTTGGACGGACCATGTCACAACCTTAAAAATATGTTAATGTGCTTGTGTAACAGATACTTTCAGATTAAAGAAAACATCAAGTAAGGTCAAGTATATCATTATTCTAATTTCGGATGGATCAGAAGATTTACTTAAGCGTGGGACTGCAGATACTTAATACTTTCTTCAGATACTGCGAAAGATTATAAAAAGCACATTCGAGTTGGCAGTGAAAGTTAGTATGGCGTACTGGCTAATCGTACATTGAAGGGCGCATTTTATTTAGCTTAGTCGAATAAGGAGCAAATTGTTTGTTGGTAGAGCATACTACGGTCCCATCCATCTGATGACGACCTGGTGAGCCAGTGTCGAAAATTCACTCAATAAACAACATTTCCCCAAAGGACTTCTTCTACCGAACTATACTTCTAGGGTGCCGACTTTCCAGTTCATAATGCGGTCTCTTGAAGCTGTATTTTTGAACGGTCGCATGCGCTATAGCCGCAAGTATAAATAAAACGGGTAAACATTCTGGAAATAGTAGGCCCCAAGAGCAGGGTTTTCGGGTGCTATTGGTGTTACGCTAGGATTAGCGTTGCCAAAGCAAGTCAAGAGTGTTCATTCATATGAAGACTACGAAGGTTGCATCCTTCATAAGCGAAAATATACGAAAAACAGGAGGATGACATATGTAGGCACTTATTATAAGGCACACAACACCCAGAGAGCGGACGCATATTGTGTAAATACGTAATCACTCCTGTCTTACAGTGTCGCACTTGTACCTGCCTTCCCCCAGATCCAACGGGTTTCATTTGCTTCGGTGAAATAGAACAACTGCTTTACTTTCAGATAAGTAGTCCAAAGAGTATGATTTATAGACAGTCACCGTCGGCACTGCGTACCATCACCAAACAACTATCGTTCATAAACGGCCGCATATAGATTGAAGTCATGCGACAGTCCAGTGACATAAGGTCCTTGAAATTCGGGATACACAGCATACAACATTATGCGTTTCCATAAGGCTATTATCCTGTAGTAATTAATATCACCAGCAAAGATCTTGCATCCTACTTGACCACCTATATAATGCCTCACTGTTTGGACGCAAGTCAGATGTTCGCACTACTCTACACCTAGAACGACGATTCCAGGACGGATCGATAAGATGTTCCCTACATTTCCATTCGAAGGTGTTCGGGTTGATCAAAGTAGACCTTTGAAACAAGTAGTCCTTCATCGCAGCCAAAATCTGTTGGATGACGCCTGAGAACATGTGAGCAACAAGCCGTTTAGTGTGACCGTGGAGACGGAGACTAACTACTGTCATTTTTGCTTGCTGTTCTTTGGCGGTGAATGTAAATGATAGCATTTAGGAATAGAACTCCAGCAGTTGGTTTAAATATCTGTTCATGCACTTAACCATTATGCATTATAAGTACAGTACGTACCACGGTAAAATTCCACCTATTTGCAGACGTGACGACTTAATCTAGGGTATCATGAGCATCTAATCTATATACGACCTGTTGCGCTAAAAATATTTATGGAGTAAAGGAGACATATGGTCGAACACTGGAACAAAATTTATTTTTGCCTGAGCTTTCGAGCTCTTACAAGAGCCCATCGTCAGAGGTGGAGAAACAGCAACAAATGTGGAGCTACTTGGGGCGTGTGTACAATAACTAAAATTTTGAACGTGTAGAAAATCAATAATTGTGTGTGCTGCCGACTTGCCACTGAGGGCTGTGCTAGCCAGTGCCAGTAGGCAAGACCGAAAAGTTGTGTGGAAATATTTACAGAAATAGAATCGTCAACAAAACAAGTAATAGTTATGGTGGGAGGGATGAGAAATTAAAAAGTCATAGGAGAAGGGAAGGAGGATGAGAAGCGAGGGATTATGTAGGCTTGGGCGCCAAATGGCCACGTCAGCATCGAAAGTGGGATGATTATGGAGGATTTTGGGCCAATTGATTACGGCGGGCGTCTGGATGTGATCGTTTGCAGTAGCGTAAGGCCCTGTACGCTGGCGCCAATTCGACACATCTGTTGACCGAATTCTCATCCGTGGACCAGGCTTCGATAAATTCTCTGCTAGTCTTGTTTCCCGCGTGGGCGAGTACCTTGACGGCAGCGAAGTTGAACTCATGGCCTGTTTCGTAGGTGTGAGTTGCAACTTGTGATGATTCGTCGCCTAGTCGCACGGCCTGCTTGTGTTCACGTATACGCGATCCGAGCATGCGTTCCGTTTGACCTGTATAATTACAGGGACAGTTTAGGCATGGGATGCGATATACTACACCAGATTGTTCATTCTGCGTAAGCCGGTCTTTTATTTTCATCACTCTGCTGCGCATTGTAGCTTTGGGTCTGTGTGCAATTCCAACACCTAGCCCCGCAGCGATGCGCTCAGTCGCTTCTGAGACGTCTTTTATGCATGGCAGAGCGTGCCATATCTTCGGTGGTTCTTCTGTTTGGGTCCTCCGGGGCCGAACGCGTAGGCATCGGTTTATAAATGCTTTTTGGATAACCGTTCCGCATGAACTGGTCACGGAGATATCTGGCCTCGCGTGCCTTTTCCTCTGGTTTACTGCAGTGGGTCTGGATCCGTTTGAAGAGTGTTTTTACACAGCTCCGTTTGTGAGCAACTGGATGGTTACTGTGAAAACTTAGGAGTTGTGTTGTGTCCGTCGCCTTCCTGTAAACCGTCGTCTCGAATTCACCATTGGGTGTTCTCTTGACGAGGACATCAAGGAAAGGCAGCTGCTGCTCTTTTTATTCATCCCGTGTAAACTGTATGTCAGGAAATATTCTATTGAGCAAGTCATGGAAGTTTTGCAGCATGCTTCTCTTGATGATGACAAACGTGTCGTCGACGTAGCGGCGCCAGAAGACAGGCTCATGTTGGGCGAAGGCGATGTTTTCTAGTTCCTGTAGAACCAGTTCTGCCACTAAGCCAGAGATCGGGGAGCCCATTGGAGTTCCTTTGATCTGTTCGTACGTTTCTCCAGCAAAGTTAAAGTAAGTTTTCTGGCAGAATTCGAATAACCTCATAAGGTGTTCAATTTTTAAGGGGCTTTGGGCCTCATCATATGCCTCTTCAAGTCTCTTCTGTAAGATATTGTGCGCCAGTTTTGGCGGTATGGATGTGAACAATGAAGTCACGTCGAAAGAGACCATGATTTCGTCTGATTGAATCGTCCGACCTCGGAGGTCCTCGAGGAATCGAGAGGCTGATTGAACTGAGTTAATCGAGTTGCCTTGGAGGAATTTAAGTTTTCTATACATCCACTTTGCCAAGTTATAGGTTGGGCTGCCTTTAAGGGCAACGATTGGCCGAAGTGGGACATTCGGTTTGTGGATTTTTGGAAGTCCATAGAATCGCGCCAGAGCTGTATCCGTTACTTTCATTTGGCACCACTCATTCATGGTGATCACATTCTTGCGCCTGTATTCTCTGAGAAGTTTAGTCAATCGGTTGGATAATGCTTTGGCTTGCGAATTGGGTGTTGGTTGGTAAACTTCTCTGTCGTCAAGAAGAGTCTTAGCTTTGACGTTATAATCTTGTCGGTTCATCACGACAGTCGACCGTCCCTTATCAGCAGGTAAGATGATAATACTATCATCTTTCTTCAGTTCTCTCAAGGCTTTTGACTCACTTTGCGAGATGTAGCTGGCTGGTTTATGAGCCATAAGCAAGGAGGTCACACGTTGTCGTATTGAATGTTTAGTGTCGTCAGTTGCTTCCGTTCTCACCAACATCGCTTCCACTGTAGCAATGAAGTCAATTGGGTCGGCATCTGCAGTATTACAACAGGCTTCGTGCTGTAGCACGCGTAATTGCTGCTCTGTTAATTGTTTCGACGAAAAATTGTGGACTAAGTCAGAATTCGTAGTGTCTGTAGGTTTCAATTTATTCAGCTTTCTCTCCAAAATCTCCCTTTTCTTGGCCTGCCGGTTTCGTGTTAAAGCTGAGATCGTTTTTCCAAGATTCTCGGCAATAAAATCTCCGAAGATCTGGAAACACTCTCTTTTATCCTCCTCAATCTTGGCCTTGTACTTTCTTATGCGTCGGTGGCAGTCATCAATGAGGACTCTCACCATCTGTTTGATGAACCTTTTGGTAACTTCTCTCCCCATAGCCGTATTCACTGGTGCCTTATATCTGAGGCATCGTGGCGTCAGATCCTGTTGAAGGCACTTGTGAAGGAAGCGTAGCTGTTCATAGGCTGCTGCTTCTCGTGTGGAGAATAGCTCCCAGCTGCGAGCTATGCGAAGCGCCTCGCGCCCGAATTGTTCTCGCATTTATGGAGTAGTTAAAAAGAGGAAGCTTGTGGTGCTTCAAAGAACAAATACTATACTTTATTTAAAAGCTAGGTTTGCAGCACCTCAAACGTATATACGCTTTCCGTCTCTGACGCTTAGATCGTCTAGGATACATGTGAACACGGCGCCCGAGCGGCCTGAATATGCGTGCAAGCAGTCCTTGATATAATCAACCACAAGTGCCCACAAGCTCGGCTAACCAGGCTAACACTTGACTAGCTCTCATACGACGCCTACTCATTCCCACCCAAATTACCCTAGTGGCAGACGCGCGCGCAGGTCCGGAGTCGATAGTGCGTCGGATCCTGGTCGCTTTTGACTTTCAGTACAAGAGGCCGGCCTTTTTTACTGAACAGGGAACTAGTGCATACTGTTATCTCTGAAGCTCTCGGCTTCCAGACCCTGTTCGAACTAGGAAACCTCTTTTGGATGGAAGAGATTCTGAAGGTTGACAGCATGCACTCAAACGGCTGGAAAATCAAACTCTATCCCTTGCTTTGAGTGCAAGGCCAAATCATCATGGCTACCAACCCGTTTGAAATATTATCAGTCAAGTCCAGAGGTCTACACGTTTCACTAACTCAAAGTGGCTACTTGCTAGGAATAATTGACCAATACAGTAGTCGCCGGTTATTAGGCCCAGCCGCTCATTAAGCCCAATTTAGTCTGGGCCTGAGGTGGGCTTAATAACCAGCGACTACTGTATTAAGCCCACGGTTAATAGACCCAGCCGCTTATTAAGCCCAATTAGGTCTGGGCTCGAGGTGGGCTTAATAACCGACGACTACTGTATCAACATGTCCTACGTGCAGTCATCTGTTCTAATTAAGCTTGCAAAAATGCCTGCTGCCCTTATTGTCCGACATTCGCTTATACATTCATATTAGTCAGAAATCCTTATTTATGTAAACGGACTTTAAACAGTTCCTTTGTGATAATGGATAGGATAGGGTCGGGGGAAGCTGGTAGGGTGACACTCCAGGGAACTCCACGGAAACTTACAGGCCGCACAAGAACAATAAATTGCTTAAAGTACTATATTTTCGCTGTAAAATCCCAATTTTGTGAGCAGACACAAAAAGTCTGCTCTAATTCACATAATGCACTCAAAAAGATTATTTTTGCGTGTGGCCACCAATACTACACCACATTAAGGTTTGTCAGACAACAATATTAGTTCGATCACTGGGATCATTCATCATTTGGCTTATTTACCCTGGCCCAGTCCAGCGGAGGAATAACAGACAACCTAAATAAAAACCGCGTGTTAAGGAGACTTTGTTTTTATCTGTGGCACAAATCCTACAGTTGAGTTCGGAAGTTCGCTCATAGGAGACTTGTCTGACAATGGTATATACACATATTACTAACGAGCAGCCTTGTAGGTTTCTGACAACGCCGATGTCGGTAAACTTGTAAGAGCAATGATCCGGGCCACAGTAGCGAAGAATTAAATTAATAACCTAAACAAGAGGGAGTGTAACTTACCATGAACCTGAATGGGTAGTTAAAGTGGAGGGGCACTTCTTATTTTAGTGCAGACCACGACAAAGCGGATTTTAGGGTGTCAGTTAAAGTGCCGATGTCCTTTCCTTTCTAAGCTGCTGACACGCAAATATGATCGTCGCAGACCATGTCACATTCTCTCATTCAATGTCGGCACTTCTGCATTTGGCAACTGCAGTCTCCCACAGCGCTGCACTCCCAACCGATGACACAACAGATGACAGAACACCCCCAGAAGTGACGCACCATATTTTTATACGTTTATCGTCATCAAGACAGTTTTTATACGTTCGTATTACTTCTTCTTAAGACACCTGTATAAGTGTACTTGCAATGGTGCTTATCGACACTATTCAATTTTCACGTTGCCTGAAAACGATTACACGTACTTTACTAATCCGTATACGTGCCAACTTTGACGTCTTCAACCTCTTCCATCGTCGAAAACGCTATTTGTTTCCACTACAATAACTTACCTAATTACTTAACGTTACGAGCTCCACTCACGGCCTTCAACAGAGTGAACAAAAATAGAACTGTTCGTAAAGTGCTAAAAGGCTTCGTTGAAAGTTTGTGACCATCTGGCCGGGAACAGCTCAAACTGTCAGGTGCACTTTATCATCAGGGATTTCACACGGGTTACATTGTGGTACACATTTATCTAGACACTGTTCCTGTGCAACTGTATTCTCACACAAATCTTTCGATACACTGACATTTCTCTGACAGGACACTCCAATAACTGTCTCTGTAGGCTGACATCTTAACATCGCCTCCATTTTGCTGGGGTTTTCACAAAGTTTCCGCTCGTGGTTATTATTTACCTAATCGACACACAAAACAAATTCTATTTTGGGCGTTAGGGAAGGAGAATATAGACAATTCTGGTAGGGATTAGCAGTATGACAGTGTGGGTATAATTCACGAAAACCAAGAGAAGAAATGCGACCATCTGTAATCAACTACATTCATTATGCATTCAGCACCTAAAGCGCGACGAACTTGCCAGCTAAAACGGGTATGAATACGGACTTACAACACCGGCTTGGTGATACTCGAGTGATAAGAATGTTTGAACTCTAGGCTACCTTTATGTCGCAAACCCGAATTTTCGAGAACGTCCTGCCTACACCCTAATAGCAAAATTTGCGGGATAGAGGTACGAATTGCCGAGCTAAAATCAGGGCTGAAACTGAGTGGTTGCTACATGTCTCGTATGCCCGGTTACTGAGCGCGCAAATGCGTCCGTGCAGAGCTATTGGAAAATCGATCGGCCTTATCTAAGAGCGGCCGCCTCACGCTTACGCACGCCATTTGGTGCATAGTCTTGCTGCTGAGCGGTCGAATTGCTAACTGAACGTTGCCTTTGGATTATATCCCGTAATTTGTATATCTGTGACGATTTTTCCAGCATTTCGAAGCCTGTTTCGAGGAGTATCCGTTATATGCCTAGGAAACAAGTGCTTCTCGAACGTTTGGGTGAATTTGCTGATCAAGTTGACGAACTTTTCACGTCTGACGCATCATCCTCCGACTGGATTATAAGAACCTCTTCCTCTCCATCCTCTTCTTCCTTTTCCGTAAGCAAAACATTGGCGTTATTAACTGATGCCCCAGGAATCCTCTTCTGGCTCAGGGAGTGTGGTGACTATGTCGTCGAGGAGTTCACCACCTTACCCAGGTAAGCAATCAAACTAATTCATACTTCTTAGCCAGCAGTCATAAACGCCGCCATAGAAAGCGGCGGAGAGGGGCTCGAATAAGCCCACCAAGAAGGCATTGAAATGGATTGTTAAAACGCCAATGGACAACAGGCGTCATGACGTTATGCAAGAAGAGCGCCTGGTCCGCATTGAAAATTCGCTTCTGCAAATAGTGAATGGGGAAGTGCAGCCTGCGACTGGGACTTCGGCCCCAAGTCAAAGGCCACTCATCCCGAAGGCCGAATCGTGGAATGAACTAATGGACTTCGACCAGACCTTATCTTATAAGGATTTTGGGAAGCAAGTAGAAAGTGCACCTTTCTTTAAACTCAAGTTACTGTAACCTATTTCTATTTTTAATTTTCAGGGTCCCAACCCCAACCCCAAACCCGGCCCCTCGGATAGGATTTAACATTCCCACGGACAATCGAGAGGAAATTATTTTTGTACACCTATTTTTATAATATTTTAAGTTCAATAAAGTTTTGCCACACACAAAGCAGACTTCAAAACGTGCTACGGGGTATATCGTGCGAATGGGGGTTTTCGAGAAGTAGGCTGTGTAAAAAAACTTGAGATACGAATTTTTGTACGAACTTTCTTACGAGTTCATGTTTCAAATTCGCACGAAAGTTCGTACGAAGTATTCGTGCATTCGTGGTAAATTCGCGGTTATTTTGTTATTAGGGCGTGCTGCCTGATGCGCATATAACCAGATGGGAAAGCGCGACCAATGAATGGTAAACATTAAATATTGGTTAAAGAACGCCTATCGAAGAAACGTCTAGGTAAATAAATGAAAAGAGAAGATTGTACGCACTTATGCTCGCGTTGATCCATTTGAATTCCGCTAATTTTATTCCCGATTGCCCTTTGTTCATATCGTAATTTTTGAAAGCCTTCAACGATTTGCTCCTCGGTCAATGGTTTCCGTTTAACATCCGAAACTGCAGACATTTAAAGCACCAACACAGCAACCCGAGATAAGAAGGGGACAACGACCTCGTGGGCGCTCCTAGTTGTGACAAACTTCTGTAATCAGCCAATCATTCTCTCGCCATTCATTAGTTTAAACGCGGCAATTTATGCAGGGAAAAAGGTTTTCACTTGAAAACACTAACTTTCTTAATATTTTCGCTCACCATTAAAGAAGATTGTTAATTATATGAAATCTCTGAGTTATCCTCAAAATTTATTTAGGTTAGACCTGAACATGGGCGATCACTTTGACTATCCTTTTCTCATTAATGCCGCACGGTCAACGTGGAGGAATTCAGTTGACAGGCTGGTTGTAAGTAAAGTAAATGCGTTCTGTGGTTGGCTGAACTCCTGGTTCATCCAGCTGTTATCCAAATCGAATGCTCCTACCTAGAAGTAGAAGGCTTACCGCTCACCTTGTTATGTTTCAACACCTGCAGAAGAACATGACCCATTCGTAATAGGGAACATCCGTCTGCTCAACCTGGGCGATTGGAAAGAAAGTAAGTGAACTTTTCGGAACCATACCGTCATAGACTATTTATATTTTCCCGCACAATAATTGTTTCCAATTCATCTCCCCTTTGTAGAGCCGCAACAGACTGTTGACAAATTTGGTGTGTTTTTCCGCTTTCGTCACCTTGTCGGCACACTCGGTATTCAGTAACAGCGAAGCATAGCCGCAGCTAGAGCAATTCGGTGATTGTCTTGTGACTTCTTTGGTCCTCTGGTCATTGCGGCCATTAGTATAATAAGTATGCCCACGATGGGCTCTTCCCCTCCTGCCTCGCTGATTCTCATCAGCAAGACGGTCCAACTATCCATTTAGTTACCTGCCATGAGCGCTTGTTTTTCTCCAACAAACCCCTCAACTCGCAATTAAACGTCTGAACTTTCCGAATCCAATCTTTCTGCAATTTTCACCTAATTGCTCGTGTAATGTGCTACCGCCAATAAGCCGATGTAGCATTTTCGAGATAATCATAAAGCATATCTATACCTACTACGCGTAATAGGTGTGCAATCGTTTATGCTAACTTTTTTGCAATAACCAAAAACTGCCTGCTTTTCGCCTTAAATGATTAAAGTAATCTTATTCTCCAATTTTCGCTGTATAGATGCGTTCCTTAGATATGAATTCCCAAATATGGAGCTCCAAGCCGATGACCAATCTCATCCTTTATAAAGATGTACTCAAGTGAAATGAACAAAAAAATGGCTGCTGTACTTTCGTCCGGGAAGCCTACCCAAAAACTCTCATTAGGAGTTGCATTTCAGTCGGACTTCCCTACATAGGAACGTCTGTAACGCCCGGAATGAGTGACTGAATTTAAGGGGGACTTAGCGAATGATGTTAAGGCTAAGAAGGTTGACCCTAGTGGCTGCTATCTTCCAGGCCCGGTTACTTAGAAGAAGAGAGAAGTCATGGGAATGACGGAGTGACAGGAAGAGTTAATTCTGCAGAAAGACTGAAGAATAACTAGGAGGAGATTTGACTCGTGGATAAGTGCATCCGTTTCCAAGTCGAGTATGGCCTAGCAGTAGTTATCCGAGCGGTCACTGTCAGCTGTCTTTATCTCAGTCAGCCTTGATGGTAATTGGTCAGACCACGACATTAAGAGAGGGGGAGAGGGTGCAGGCGTTCATCACGCCTGCATGCTTGGTGTGACGAAGCAGCGATCAAGATTTCCTACAGTGGCGCTAGCGATCACTACAAAATTAGGCTAGAGAGGACAAACTAGCTACTGTGAGGGTCCAAGTGATACAAAGAAACGCAGTATTCCTGTAAACCAACGCTCAGATGAACTGATAAAAAAGTAACTAATACGTCTTCGGACGCTATAACAATAACAGAAACGCGCATGTGAAAGAACATAAATGATTGGAAATTCAGAACACAATAGCAAGCATTTCGAAAAAAAAATGTTTGAGCCACTATGCATGTTAACAACACTTTTACATTGTAAAAGGAAGCAAAACCTGCCACTTGGCATTCCTTAACCTGGTAACTTCACTTCGTAATGAACAGCAATCAGTCATCGTGATTTACTTTGACCTTAGTAAAGCTTTTGAAAAGGTGCCTCATAGGCGCCTTTTAGTGAAACTGGAAGCCCTAGGCATCAGGCCTCCCCTCCTCGATTTCATTGCCTCCTACCTGTCTTACCGCAGCCACAAGGTGTTCGTAGGCAATAGTTACTCGATGCTTCAGCCGATCACGAGTGGTGCATTACAAGGCACGGTTTTAGGTCCCCTCCTTTTCATTCTTTATATAAATGAAATTTCAACAGTGCTAAATAATTCGGAAAATTTCATTTATGCTGATGAACTTAAGTGTATTTACTCATTTTCTAAGGACACGGCCAGTACTTGTGTTGATAAAGTTAACGCAGACTTGCGCACTCTCTCAAGTTGGAGCGCTACATGGCAGACGGAGTTTTCTCCATCAAAATGTAGTTTCTTGAGTTTTGGTCCGCAAGGCTTCCTGGACCCATTATCTTCCAAAATAGTCCACTGTTAGAAAGATCTACGATAAAGGATTTGGGTCTTACTTACACGAATAAGCTTGCATTATCACCTCATGCAGATCGAATTTCTGCCAAGGCCGCACAGATATGTGGGTTTATATCACATAACTTTTTCCTTCCAGGAATGAAGTTAAAACTATACCGCATGTTTGTTCTTCCTATACTAGAATACTGCTGCCCGCTTTTTGGTCTCATGACCCAGCATGACCGTAGTAAGATTGAAAAGGTTCAGCGAGTTTTCACTCGTAAAATATTTTCTGTTTCTGGGTCTGGTATGTGTTATACAGATAGATGTCAATTAGCAAACATTAAATTTCTTTGGATAAGAAGACTCGAAGCTGGTCTATGCTTTTTGTTTCGCGTTAACAATAGTCCTAATCTCCCATAAGTTAACGCTCTCCTTCCAGTAGACCGACCTTACGCCACTCGTAACTCTTCCATGATAATTTTACCACCTCGTAGCTCCACATCTAACCGTTCTCGCTTTTTTACCTCCAAATATGCTTTTATTTGGAACAACCTTCCTCTCGATATTAGACTGTCTTCTACACTGTCGATTTTTAAAGGCAAATTATATAAGCATTTAAATTTAGAGGAAATAAAGTCGTTACTGTCTGTTTCCTTTCAAAACACACAAGTTGTAGATTTTGAAAAGGGTCCTCCTGGCATTTGAAGCTCTTCCCAGGATACTAAAATGGTTTCTTAATATGTTAGCATTTCCCTCTGCAGAGTCAAGCATCGCTTCCAAGGGCTGCGAATTCTTCTCCGTTTTTGCAACCTTTGCTGTGGTCTTCGCGATTGGCTCTGGAATCTGGTGGGTCGCAACTCGATGATGTTGCCTTGACTTCTACTGCCTTCTCCTGCCTTCCGGATGACCCCTTCCTAACTCAAGGATATATTATTTTTTTCCCATGACCATAAACGTCCCGAACCCTCAACATCAGGTCCCAAACTAACCACATCAAACCCTATTACCTATTACGGCAGTTTTTTCTCCTAACGTTTTTTTGAACTCGGTGGCCCGCTGAACTCATCCACCGATCTAGGAGTTTTTTTTACTGCCGATGACCATTATTTTATAAGAGTTCACTGCTTATCATCATTATTTTTATTTTCACGATAGCACTAAGTTTGTAACGACAGGGCTCCTTGGGCCTTAAATGTACAAATTATTATTATTATTATTAGAGCGACATAAAGATTATGTAACCTGCACAGTACACGAAATGAAGGAAAGGCAGTTTTACCACATAAGCGTGGCGGCCTCACAAGTAGACTGGGGATGCTTTCTTCTACAAGAACGGTATTGAAAACTGTTAACCGCTTAAGACGTGGTTGCTGCAGCTAATGGTTGTTGTATTTAGTACCAGTTTTTGGCAAAAGTCAAGTGAAAAATACAATGCAGAAATTACAAGTTGATATTAATATTTGACAACAACTCACGTTTTGCAGGAGAAAAAATGGCAGCTCGTTATATGATAGTAGTTCGGGACTAGAAAAGATCAGCACAAGTGCATGGTGTTTTCCGTCTCCCTCCGCTGACCAGGTAGAGGTGTGCCGGCAAATTTTTGCTTGCTGACGCCTCAAGAAGTAGCACGTTGCAGGCTACCTAGTCAGCACCGTTGCCTGCAGGAAGCACAGGGCTCAGAGTCTGAAAATGTCATCAGAGCGGAACAGAGATTCCCCCAAATGAGCACACATTCTTCATGAAAAATGTCCTGAATGCTAATAACTAGTTATATTTCACATAAACAGAATAAATTTGCCGAATTTGTATGTTTCTGGCTAAGATATTCCAGATTGCAAGGGCATTTACTGAAAAAAGAAGCTGACGATATCTGACTATGCGAACAAGAAGAATAAACAAAAAATATGTCTTAATGACTTATATGTAGTGAGGGGATTAAAATTCCGACGTTTTGAAAGGTAAAACTGTAAAAATTGGCCCTCCTGCTATTCGCGAAGTCCCAAAGAGTCACTGTGTTTCTGGTTTGACAAATTGCGGTCTTCCGAATAGAGAACTTTTAGCGTCTAAGCCTTGTTTTTGCTTAGAGCACTAAAGTCATCAGGTAAATCCCGGGTTTTAGGTAAACGGCAAAAGGCACCCGCAGGTGGGATTATTTGTGTGTAGAACGCCTGGTTGCTGTTCTAGAAAGCAATGTCCACTGGCGAAGCCATGGAAAGTGTTGACTGCGTCCAGATAGGTCTGAGAAAAAAGCAGACTGTAGTATTAGTTGTTAAAGTAGGATTGGGAGGGGTGTCTTTTCCGGTAGCGTAGGCTGTGTCGGTCGATGGAAGGAGAAAGGGGCGTATTCAAGGGTCGCATGTGGGCCTGCGACTACGTGGACGCACGTGTGTGTGTTCCCGAATGAAAATTCGTCAAGCCTCTGCAGGTCAGCGCGTCTAAAATCACCGAATGAGATAGTGGATGACCACGAGGAAGTTGGCCTTAAAAAGGAAGCCGGACACAGGGATGCAGGGCGCCGGCTACAGACTCTTTAACCAATAAATACTGGAACGATTCTTTTTTTATCGCGTTCACTAGTGCACAGAAGGCTAATGTGAAATGAATAGTTTTCCAGACAAGGTCTTACGTACAGTTGATAAAGGCTTGTTCTAAAACTGATAGTTTAAATATTTGAAGATTTATGCCGGTAGCTTGGCACGCTTTTTGGACAAGCGAAGAGCAATGCTGCGACAGATGGAAACCATATGAATTTGATATGCCCAGATTCTTAATAAAAGGGCTCACATTTAAGTAGTAACATTCGATGCTTAGTTGAGGCAGATGATTGCCACAGAAAACCAGAACGCAGCACTTGGACCAAAAGGGAAAGGCGCCATATGCAATACCACTGGAAAAAGAACTGAAGATTGGGAAGGTGATTCGATCAATGGGACAACAGATTTATCGCCTGACGTTTTGATATCCGTCGCGGATTCTTCATCAGAGTAATCAGTAGCAAGCATTAGTTGATAAGTTTCTGTTATGGCTTTCTCCTAACCTGAAAATACTTTTTCAAAGATCAAGCTCGTTATTGCGATCTGTCGGTTTATATCGATACACAATGGCTAAATGGTTCGCGTACACAAAGACCCAATCTAAGGACAAGCCAAACAGACTTACTTCAGTAACTCCATTTCTCACATGTATATGGTTGAAGATAACAGTAGAAATATGAATTCTTTGTGTGTAAGCATCCAATTAGGAGAGTATCTGATTGATAGGCGTGTTATTTGTGATAAAAGAGACGAGAGCATGTAAGTACGGTCAGGTATATTGAAAGTAGCAGCACAGCCATCTACTCCACTCTAAACCCTATCCTCAAACTATCGGCGACAGGACAAAGTCGAGATGACCGAGCAAGAATCAGACTGCAGCCGCTTCCTCAAGATGCAACCAGATGCACCACCTCACCTAGTCTTTAGTGACAGAAGACTTTGTGCGTATACTACTGCACTGTCTACCTTCACTCACCTATAGTAGGTGACTAACCAGATTCTAGTGAAACAGGATTAGAACTGCCTCGCCCAATGCTGCTATTTCTTATAACATTAAATAGGGTGTAGCTATGTTATAGTATTTGCTGGTACTATTACTGACTGCTTTATAAGTCAGAAGTGACGATGGTTAAAGGCAGCATTGGGCTTATATACGCACAATCTCAAAAAGAAATGTAGTAGTAATGGTGCTACCGTTTGCCAGAATTCAGACCATCATCTTTCAAAATAGGTGCACTACAAGAAGAGGTCAACAGTGTTGCTTAGACTGCAATATGATAAAAGCTTAGACTATATTTTCAGGAGTAGTCTACGCTATCAAAATTAGGCAAATCTAAACTAAGAAAGTCGACAGCGTAAACTAAGTGGTACATTTTGTCTAAACTGAGTAATGAAGTGAGAGCCAGGATGATTTAAAGGTAAGCTAGATTATGATTGTTGTAGACACTAAAGCAAATTAACTGCTGCTCTCACATTTTACGTAATTTGGATTAGGATACTGCCGCAAGAGGTAACCTGCCACTGACAAGAATGCTTATTTTAGTAATCATTCTAGTATAGTATATTCGAAAGTATAGTATAGTATCCTTAAGTTTACTATTCTATACTGTACTCAAGTATACCATAGTATAATATACTATAGTATATTCTAGTAATATATTCCTATAATTGTATCAATAACTGACATACAGCCTATTTTTGTAGCAAGCATTAAAAATGGGAATTTGAGCATATGCACGGCCAAAATGTCATCTGAGATGATTTGTGAGACAACCGGCGACCGTTCACGTCCAGTAACACATAAGAAAAATTATATTCAAGTTTGTTTGTTTTAATGTGCTGATTGCAAGGCCAAAGAGAACATTTCCAAAGTGTAACTTTCGAATGTCTATTG
>JAYGXS010000002.1:80116005-80183744 GCA_036362985.1 Ligula intestinalis | reverse complement strand
CCTACATCTGTGGGAAAATTACCATGGATTTGGCTTTGTTTTGAGGACGGCAGACAAAAAACGATGGTTTCTGCTGTGGAAAAGTGATCTCCAGCAGAACTGGCTGGCTTAAAAAGGGAGACATTGTTTATGAAATCAATGGCATTAACATACGTAAATATATTTACATGCATCATACTGCTCTAGGAGGAAAATCACAGAGAGAAGTTAATTGTGCAGTACACGCTGATGCCCAAAAGCTTGAAATTGTGGTTGCACAAAAGTGGGAGACGTTTTACCTTAATATGATGCAGATTACTCCATCGTCAATATCTCTGTATGCATTTCGTATCGATTGCCCTATCCGACCACCAGGTAACAAAAACTTTTATACATTATTTTTAAGCCACAAATGTAAGCATTCTCGTTTTCAAATGGATGTTTAAATTGAAACTTTCTCCATAAATCGCTAACTTTCATAAGCCCACAAAAATGTAAGTACAATATTTTGATTTTCACTGCAAGAACTAGTGAAGTCAAGTCAAGTTTATTAAGAGTGCTATAGGCAACGGCCTGTTTACCTTTTATTGGTTCAAAGTAGTTAAGGAATACATCGATGCAGCTGAAAATTTCAAAGAATTCGTTTACATAATTGCAGCCGACTTTTTGTTTGTCCGAAGTTATGCAATCACATGTGGTGATATAATTTAACACGAGCCATCTGGCGTAACTTAACAGGAAGAGCAGACAGTGATAAACTCCTAAGGTGTGGCTCAGAAATCATTCCGAGTTGCATGGGAGATCTGGCCAGCATTTCGTAGGCAGCCTTCTCATACGAAATACTTGGCCATCGTTTTGATTGATTACGACCTTTTGAAATTTGATTCACGTCAATGATTACTCTAAACGGCCGTCAGCTCTGATGTTTCTATCGATGGAGCTCTAATTCACCTGGGCCTGGAAATCGCCCTGCTGCACTGATGTTCCACACTGCCCTATTACATGTTAATGTGATTTTGGATGCTACACATCGGTTTCTGCTCCAACGCTCGATAAACACTGACGTGTTTTTCATAATTTCTGGCATTTTCCCTTCGTGCTTATTTAAATAAACACCTGTAGATTCTTTTATGATTGTAAAATGATAACTTAATTTTTTCCTGCGAACGTATGCATTTTTTAGTTACTTCTGGGACCCCAATTTAACCAATACACTTCAGTTAAAAACAAAACCCTAATGTTTGTATTCTTTAGGCAAAGCTAAAGAAGTCTGAACAAATGAATGAAGCTGAGATGAGTCTTCTACGGACTGACTGGAATACATATCAGTGGCTATTTTGTCGACTGGTTAATCAAATTTCCTACTCCATTGAATAAAATTTAATGAAAAATATTGTCTTTTTTATAACGTCACTTAAAACACACGAGCAAATGCCCTTTGGGATTCCAAGGAGGCAGATATTTTTGTCACGTACGAGTAAAATATATACTGTAAAATGAACAATTCGCAATTACCATTACCTAAATGATGTATGAATTTTTAAGTACATACAAAAGAATCATATTGTCCTCTTTTTAGGCAGTTAATAATATCATATAGATACATGATCTTTAGCATGTTTACCTTTGGGTGTACCATGACAGCTTGCAACTAACTAGTCAGAATTCAGGAGCTTTTAATTTCGAAAATAATAAAAGGCTCAATACCATGTCTTCTGACTGCAAATCAATCACTTTTTCACTGCCGTCGTACACACACTGTTGTTACAGTTTGTATAAGGTATGTTGTATGCTTAAGTGCCCGCTTATATAGAACAAAATATGCAAAAACTACATTTAGATTATTTTTACTCGAGTACCTAAAGTGAGTCAGAAAAAGTTTTTCGGTATTATTTTATCTGTGCATCTGATGACTTTCAAATCTCTATTTGTATGATCCACGATCGCACTAGGATTGTGTAAACGTGATGAGTTAGTTAGCTGGTCTTCGGAAATACTTACTTCTTAATAACAACCGATCAGTAGATAGGCGCACACCGATCAGATACAGGGCCCACCCCCCTGGTTTTTGATGTCCTTGTGTGGCTCGTGCACTTACAAACCCTGTCACATGGCTATATTTAAAGTTATTTACAAAGTTGCAGTAACATTTTTGTTAATTTTAGGACATATTACCGTAAGACAGAGAATCCAGAATGGCCATATCTGCCTCATTAGGCGAAGTCAGCTGGATATAGTCTACTCAAGTGTAGCAGCGGAACCCGCGTCTCTCTGATCAAAAGCTAAGGCTCTTACCATCGAGCCATCAGACTGCAGGTCTTGACGGCTGTTGATCGGGACTATGCATTAGAAGATAGGCGTACACCGATCAGATACAGGGCACCCTGATGCACGAGCCACACAAGGACATCAAAAACCAGGGTTAGTGTGCCCTGTATCTAATCGGTGAATGCCTATCTACTAATTTATAGTTCCGATCAACAGCCATCAAGACATCGAGCCCGAAGGCTCGATGGTTAGAGCGTTCACCTCTGACCGGAGAGACGCGGGTTCGAACCTCGGGAGTGGCGGCAATGTCCGCTGCTACACTCGAGTAGAGTAAATCCAGCTGACGACGCCTAGTGAAGCAGAAATGGCCATTCCAGATTCTATGTCTTACGGTTATATGCTGCCAGTTATTAAGCCCACTTTGGGCCCAGACCAAATTGGGCTTAATAAGCGGAGGGCACACTAACCGGAAAGTTCTAGTTCTTGATTAGCAAACGCAGGATAGGCACTATACATTACATTCGTACTGTATTATGTGAAGAGCTTGATTATGTACAAGGAAAGAATGCCATTTGTCTGTATTTTACGTTATAACAAAAACAAACAAAAATGATTTGCGACACGTTTAAAAAAAGTGGTCTAGTGTCAGTTGTTTTGGAGGAAACTTCACTCGCAAGTGCTCTTTGATTTCCTTGTCCAGGCACCAGAAATCTTCAAATTTTGTAAAATTTGATGCCTGTAGACTGCGTTGCAGAGTGTAGAGAGATGAGGATCTCACTCGATCCTGTTGGCAAACTGGGCTTTGTATCCGGCGACTGGGCTTATAAGCTGGCGGATTTTGCCATGTAAAATTCCGTCCCCAGCTGACTTGGGCTTAATAGGCGGCTGGGCCTATAAACCATGGGCTTAATAACCGGCGACTACTCTATGTCCTAAAAGTATCCGATAATATATGTGAAAACGCTAGATACCGTTGTTTTTATGCAAAAGTAAATGAATGCTCGTTTGCAGAGGTTAAAAATTACTCATTTGACAAATGTCGTCTGAAAGAGATAATTACTTACTACTTTGTTGTTCCGCATACCAAATAGCCTTAAGTGGTCCTCTGCTATCCTGAAGCTTTACCGATTACCACCAACGGCGCTGGAAATTGAATCATGACCTAATTGTAGACCTTTTTGTGTGGTACGAGTTTTTGTCAAATGCTAGCTCATACTCGTTGTATGAAATATTACGGGACTAAGTGTCGTCAAAAAATCATAGTTAAAAGTTCTCCATGGTATTCCTTATCAAATTATGCTCTTCTGGATTCGATGGGCTGAGTTACATAGGTCATTGGTCATAGTTCGTGAAAGCCACATGTTGCGGGGATCTTCGGCAACGTTTTCTCAGTTGACGCGAATAGTACGACTATCTGCTTTTTCTCTCTGACTATGTCCCTGATGACAAATCGGCGACGGATATCGAAACGTCAGGCGAATAAAAGTATCGTCCCAGCAATTGAGTTGTGTTTTTCTCAACAGTACCACTATTTGTTCCAAAGTTAATCATGGAACTGCGTGCGTGCATTGAAAGTTATATTTTAACACCAGGCTTATAGATTTATTGCATTTAAAAGCAAACTGCATAAAATGTACAAATGCATTGTCAATTAGCTCGTATTTTCTTTGATTCGGTAAGGTGTTTACTTGAGCAAATGGATCTTCTCATGCTTTATTTATTGGGTACAATATTTTTGGCGCATATATGGACATTTTGTTGAATTTGGAAAATGTCATCACAAGGAAAGTGAAAGTGAAGCCGCGAAAGGCTTTTAATATTCGTATTCATTTGTGCTTTAAACATCTGGAATAAAAACACCTGAAAAGGTTTGAGACTTCTTTACTCAAGTATTACCTCTGTAGTCTAGCAGGAACAAATCGAAGTCTGAGGAGCCTAATAACCTAAAATTGCACGGTGTCCAACCCTATGAATGATAAGTAAGACCGACCATGAAGCAAACCGTTGGACACGGAAATAGGAACCCTTCTACTATAGGACGCGTGGCGCAAAATTCCGGAAGGTAGTATATTATCGTGTTCTTACTTTATAGCCTGAAACCGCCTAAATCAGGGGCTGAACTGGTCAATGCCATATGTGCCACATATGGATCAATCATGCGCCTCTTTCATCTTTGAGGTTGAAGACTATTACCTTCGCAGCACTCCAACTTTGAATTGTCTCAATTAAACAACCTAACTTCCAGCTGCTTAAAAAACAGCCTCCACAATAAGCCAGGCATTTATGACCCCATAGGCCTGTACTGGATTGTATATAAGTGCACTTATCAAAGACAAAGCGAAGTGCAAGAGTATCAGATTACAAAGTGTTGGCTGACCATTATGTACACCGCACTGCTAAACGATTGGGACACTCATTCTTCCTGACTGTGATACAGTGGGCCTGTAGGGGAATGTCGCATAGGGAAACGATTTGCAGAAAAGAAAAGTTCTCAGCTTGTGCGTTTTCGGCAGGTCATATGATCGCGCCATTAGCTTCTCGGTGGTTTATTTACATGCTCTCAGCTGAGCATGAGGCTTATGGCTCTTCAGCGAACGCTACTGTTTAGTCAAGCCGCGGGCATAGTACAAAGCTTGAGCTGGGCACCTTAAGCGTAAGCTTAGGGGTAAATAAACCAGTCTCCGAAGAAAAACGATAGATTCTTCTACTTTAAACGCCGGATGGCTAAGAAGGCCCTTCCATAGTTAGCCATCATATACTTTTCAGGTAGTCTGTCTCAAATCACACTTTATTTGTATCTAAATCTTGGAAAATAATAACGTTAGATGCACTGTTTCAAGTAGCGAAACGTTGACGCTCGCAAGATGCAAAAAATATGCCATTGTTTTTCATAATAATTTTAGGAGTTCTGCTCTCTACTTCGTAGATGTTAGGAAATCATAAAATGTAAAGTTTTCAGAGTCTTTATGCATCTTAACTAAGCAGCCAACATCTTACCTTATATCTTGCCAAAAATAAAAGTTATCGCCAGTTTTAACGGTCAAGCACATAGCGGAATGGGCTCACCACTGAATGTTCAACGCTGCTGGACACATTACGTTAGGCGCGAGAATTTTATCGTTTTGAAGTAGTCTTCTTTGGTTTTTGTTAACCAGAAACGTTAAGGATATGCATGCTTATCTGAATGAATAAAAGTCAATGAAAAATTTCTCCACTGTGGGTACTCTCCTCATAAAAATGATACTTTATTACCAACAATACCATTTAAAATATAACTGCTATCTTACGAAATAGTAGTCAAAGTTCTAAAATTCGTTTTTGATTGGAAAATATTACTTAAGTTGGTTCGTAATATTAATTATCTTGTTACATAATTTCCAGGTATTTCAGTCACTTTAAGAAGCCAACATTTGAACAAGGTTCTCCCAAGTCACCTGTAAATACATCCTTCTAAAAACGTGAATAGATTTATAACAGAAATATCCTCATAGGGTTTTGAAGCCCTTATAAATTTAAAGGTATTTATTGGAAAAGAAGCACCAAATATTATTTCATGCACTCGGTAGAAAATTACGTCTGCGTTAAAATATAAACTCGAAAAAAGGGTAATTTAAAGCTTTAGAAAGCTTCTCAATGTGAAATTGTTTAAGCTCTTGATATTTTTATTCATAAAATATCACATTTAAACATTCGTTAATGTTGCTCGAAAGGTATACAACGTGTTTAATGCCCAGAGCAAAATTTAAAGAGGACCATATGACGTCTGCTTAAAAGCACATCAAAATGCACGATTTTTCTTACAGAGAAGATATGCAGCTTTTAGACTGGAAACCTACAATCCACATGTAAAATGTCAGGTTCAAAATTATTTGGGGGATAGATTTTTTAAGCCAAAAAAAGCTATTTTAGATTATTAAATTTGAAGACAGCATACTTTTTTATAAAGGAATACAATAAATAATATTCTGATACCTGCTTTCAGTTAAATATATTTGAGTTTATAAGGGCATCATAATTCCATGGGGAAAAATTCTTACTGCTTCGCTTGTCATTTTTTATGGTCTAGTTTTTGCAAACGAATCAAAAGAGGCTCATTTTAAAATCGGTATGCTGGCCTTACTCAAAAAAGCTTGGGAGTATGCTTCAAGTAATTATTATTAACATCGTAATTAAACAAGAATTTCAAAAAAAAGAAATCTTTAGATTTCTGTTAACATTTCATGGGATGAAAATCTTTTGTAAGTTAATACGGAAAATTTGTCATCGATAATATACTATGCTTAGTTGTGTTTCAAATTATTTTCAGCTCTCTAAATTCTGTGCAAGTGGAGCTTTGGCTTATCAACCAACTCAGCCATGACTGAAATCATGTGTCGATCCAACTGAGAATTGGTCTTTAAGCTCTCGCCTGTTTTGCTAGCCTCTCAATTAAACATACCTTTTCGAGCTTCCCCATGACCAGAATTCATGCAGATAATATAAGGTTCGATAATATTTTCAGACATGCCTTAATAATGGACATTAGAGTGTTTTAGATTTTTCAAACCCAGAAGCTGTTTAAAATTCGTTCTTACCTCAAAAATGTCCCCACTTACGCTATTGGTGTTTGGGGTTGTTATTTTAAAGTTTTTCCAGTAGATCGTTCGTACTTGCAGCATTGTGTAGATAAATTGTTCTCTTAATTGAACAAAGTAATGCCACCTTCCTGCGGTCCGCCTCAAAATTAATTTACAATCTTTCAGACTACTCATTTTTATCTTGATGTTAAAGTTACTTCTTGTTCGTTGAGATGGTCGCGCCTTTTTTCATGACTTATTAAATCGCAGTTGTCTCCAAGTGACAAATTATTGCTGTAACTTTAAAAGTTCTCGTGATTGAAAATCGCTTAATAAATCAAGTATTATATTTGCAATGGAAAGGCGAAGTTCCTTAATACTTTCTGTTCTTCCTTGTAATAATGCGTCAGCACAAGTATGAATAGTATGAGAGAAGGACTGTTATCCGACTTCCACATTTTATGGAATTTCTTATAAAAACAGGTAGATATATGTGTACTTGTAATTGCTTTAGAATTAGAGTAGAGGTTTGCTTTAATCAATGATGTCATGCTTAACTTACTTCCCAAAATGCACCATAGTGATTCAAATTGTGCTTGTTTGCAACTTTGTCCACAATAGGTAAGATAAAGTCTCATAGTTTTCAGAGGGCAGATAAAAATATAGAACAGGCCTACTAGAAGCAGAAGTAACTTCACTCATCACGGTGAACCCTGTTGAAGGCCATATAATCTCCTTTAGTGTCAGTTACTGCTTTCAATGCAATAGCTTTTTTTTCCTAAACACAAATTCGGCATTTTACTAGCAAAAGGAATGGCATCTACTTTGGCGTACGCGGCCTGTTATTTCTATAATCGGGTTATAACTTAAAAATTTCTAGAACATTTTTAGGCTGTTAACTTTACCTATTTTCACCAGTTCATGAAAAAGGCTCACTCACTAGACAGGTCTGTGGTAGAGTTCAAGTCCTGTCTCATAAATGCCAATCGAGCGGCAGATTGAACCACTGACTTAAAGTATTTGACCCGTCACTTTCCAACAATTCGTACGATCTAGGTCATCATGTCTCCGTTTCGTTGTCCTAATACTGGGTACAAATAGATGACAGCTCACTTTCAGTAATAATGTTACACAAAGCTAAGAAGTAAACTCAATTGGCCAAATGCCGAATTTTGCTAGAAGGCAAAGAACTAGATTATACAGTCACACTATGAATTATAGCAGTTTCACAGCCTCTCAGTGAATTTAAACACAAAATTACCATTGGATGGCGCACGGATAGAGGTTTGAAAATAACTACGTCATCTTTGATCTTCAACCCATGGATTGGAGTTTAGACGCGCTTTATTAGCTAGCTGAAAGTGACGTTTCCTCTCATATGTTATCTGTAGCAATGTTGCCAAAATCTGCTAATTTCGTTCAAATTTTGGATCAGCCCATAATGTCGATAAAGGTTCATTTATATTTCAGTCAAAAAGCCTAAAACTAGGAAACCCTGCTAAATGGTCGAAACCTCTTCCAAACCACATTTTACAGACAAAGAATAAGACCTCGTTGAAGAAAATTCTCCCGTAGCTTAAGGACATCGATGTAATAATTTTCAGTGTATGCGGAAACACCATTGTCGAAAAGGAAAGCGCATTGAGATTCAATGAATTTTATTTGATCCGATTGTGAAAAAGCTTGCGGCGTCGGCGGGAGTCGAGCCCGCACAGCAGCAAAGGCCTTTACGAGCCAACACTCTACCGATTTGAGCTACGCTGCCACACCTTGCGCCGTGAATTCAATCAAAATTGGATCTGCCAAAACCCTTAAGAATTAAGTCAGCCTGGTAGTCGTTTTGATGGATCCTGCTTGGGCAGCCAGCTTGCTGTTCCGTAATGGTGGATTCCATACGAACGGTAAGTTGAACGGGTAAAATCGACCTAAGTGTGATTAAATTCACGGAGTAAGGTGTGGCGTTGTAGCTCAAATCAGTAGAGCGTTGGTTGCGTAAAGGCCTTCTCTGTTGTGCGGGCTCCACTTCCAACGACTCCGCTAGTTTTTTTACAATAAGGTTAACTAAAATTAAGCTAATCTGCCAAAACAAGTTAACGATTCGTTGAATTTTTATAACATCCCTCCGTGATCAAAAAACAGTCTACAGTTCCTCAAGAAAAATGCCCCTTAGAACACATAATGTAGCGTACCATATAACTGTATGTAACTAAAAACATTTTTCGAAGAAACCTATTCAGTGAGCAGAGAACTCTAACATGACCTGTTGTCTTGTGAAATTTGCTAAAAGTATTTGATGGCGATTTTTTTCCAGAAATATGCTTAAAAAAACGCCATTGTGCATAAAATTTGCGCAGATGGTCTTCCAAGCTTCTCATTATTGCAATTTCACATTAGTGAAGTACTTAGTTGAGAAAATTGCAATCCTTGTTTTGTTTCTTTATTCGAATTGGCAGTAATTGTTTGAGAAAGTCTGTTCTCTTTTGCTTTATTTATGTAATACTGACTCTTCGTTTATCCGGAAATCTAAAGCTGCATTTACGGATGCAAGTTCCAAATTCTGGAATGAAGTCAGTCTCTCTTCACGCATTATGGTTTAGGTAGTATTCTAACAAAGAAAAGCTTACCCAACCCAGAGAGAAAGCACTTTCATTTTGTTGAAGACTTGTAGTAAGCGTTTTAAATTCTCACTTTATACCCCAATACCAATACTCATTTGCAAAGATCTGGAAGAACTGATGGGTAGAGAAAAAGAAGAAAATAATTTAAAAAGTGACTTTCTTCAGATTGTTTTCACACTAACGTGTGGCAATAGACAGCGTTTAATCATAGAATACGTTCCGTTGCTTCAAAAGACCAGTTGAAACTTTTTCTGAGACTTGGATTGCTTCCGCATATTCGTATCTGCACTTCCTATTGAAGTCAATAGGCTGGAGGCACCCGACTTCCGTAGATACTGCAAATTTCAAAAAAAAAACAAAACTACATCTCATCAGAGCGTAAACAACACCTAGCATGCTAGTACAAGCGAACATGCGTGTCCCAGGAAGCAATGGAGAAGAGAAAGACTTGATCACTGGGACAATACGTTTATTCGTTTGATGTTTCTACATCAGGCGAATAAACGTATTGTCCCAGCGATCAAGTCTTCCTCTTCTCTAATTAGCATGCTAATAATCCCGCCTTATATGACGTCTAATATTTCGTTCGTCACATTTAGAGACAGAAAACAAATTAACATAACCAAAATTCCGAAGACCAGTTTGTCGGGTGTACATGCCGACGCCCATCCAAAAGAATAAGGGAACAGCTCCCGGCATGGCTAAGCAAGAGCGAAGTCAGAAGCATAAACAGCTCTATTCTGGCGCACCTGGTTGATTCGGGAAACCGGGTGGACCCCAACGACGCTTTTCGAGTGATCTACAAGGTCCCACTGAACTATCCAATGTCATTGGGTCAGCGCCTGCTAGCAACAGCAGAAGCAACCGCTATCAGGTTAATGAAGCCGGCGTTGTATGTGCAAAAGAACTTCATGCAAGCTCTGGCATGGCCCGCAGTCACTTAACGGCATGCACTCATCCGCGTTCTGGTTGTCTCCCGCTTGAAAGAAAAGCCGAACATTATGGACCGATTGTTTGAATTTTATCCCTCGCATATAAATGTATAAGCCTGAAGAGAATTTACCGAAAGTGCACGTACGCTCACCTAAATAGTCTTTTGAATTTTCTGATAGAAATTTTCGCAACGCTAAAATAACTAAAATTTATAATGACCTATTAAAATCCCAATCAAAGATCGGACAAACAGTGGTTATTCAGTAGATGGGTATTGCTAGATGGAAAATCTCATTCAATTTCTGGAAACAATTTGGCTTTAATAGTCAGTTTGAAAAGGCAAGGCTGTTTGAAATCTGCATAGCAGTCTCAGATGAAATTTGTGGTCCCGTTGGTTAAAAAGTTTCCTTGACCTGGCCTCGAACAATAGCCTTACCACTAAAAATAGCCCTTAACCTTCGCTGTAAACCGCAACCTTAGCCCATGGTCCTAACACTGAACATAAATTTGCAGCCAAGTATGTGATTTTTATCGCGGAATCTTTAACGTAAAAGGCAGTAATAGACCATCCTTATTGTGTTGCAAAATGAAAATAAATCTTTAGGCAAAGGCACAAACTTTGTGGTAAAAAATTTGGATTTTGAAAGTGGATATTTTTTATCATTGGTGCTCACGGCGGACCCGTGGCTCAAGGGTTAGAGCGTTTGCCTCTGGCCGAAGAGACGCGACTTCGAAACTCGAGTGTGGCGGCAATTTCCGCTGCTACATTAGAGTTGACCTACCACCACCTGATGACACTCAAAAAGGCAAAAAAGCTTCGTGAGTGTGGTCTCCGTTTTTCGGTTAAATACCATTGTTGCTAATAGTAAGCGAGAAACATATATAATTGGGGTTCCCATTAGTTCGCAATCATGAAAATAAACCAAGGTGGGTACATCCTGAAACTGATCGGAAAAGACCCACCCAATAAAACAAACAATATTTATACTTTCCAAGGTGTAGCTTTTAGAAGTCATTTACATTTGCCTTCGATATTAAAAATTGTCTCATCTGTTCAATTTGATCATATTTAAAGTGCAAGTAGAAAGATGTTAAAAAGCGAAAAGCGTTTAATTGAAACTTGCCTCGTCCAAACTACTCAACCATTCCGAAGAATAAAGTCTCTGCGATTGTAGAAATAGTTGATCCACGCGTAGACTAAGTCTGTCAATCAACATTTTCTCAATAAAACCGCATACGAGGAGTTCCACGCAAAAGCTATTTTCATTAATTCTGTCAATAATCTCCTCTGGTGTTTTGTTCACTGAAAATGTAATCACATAATAATGTCAAATACCTATAAAACATTGATTTATGGAGAGAATTATGTCCCATTTAAGCAGTCCAATTTTTTCTGCGAGCGAATTTTTCGCTACATGCTGGATGATGCAGTTGTCTGGACCAATTCTCAAACGAAATCCATATTTTGAAAAGGTGGTCTTTCTACGAAGCACGCAGGATCTGCAGCAGAAAGCCATTTTCAGGCAAAGAATTGGACTCCGCTAAACGACCCGAGACTTCACTCAACAGGCATTTTTAAATCATGGATGCTAAAAATCTGTGAAAGGATGCAAAATGTGTGCTCACTTGGAAAACTGACAAACAAGATCTCATATAGTGCAAAAATGGTGGTACTTAAGGTTTACATAAGTGAGGAAGAATTGGTAACGGTATTCCACAATACCTTTAAATTTGTTTGGTAATATTATGATGCAGCACAGCATACAGTACCCCACGACGCTACTGAATACGAATAAACGCAGCACCGTTTACCATACAAAATTTCTTTGGGGTCATTAACCAGAATTAATTGATACATAATATGTTTCGGATTCGTGCTTCAAGAAAATGAAAGACTTTTAAGACTAAGAGGTTTGCAGTAAACTTTCCAAAACAAATTGTTAGCCGTAATTGGCTGATAACCTACACTATTACCTAGAACCACAGACTGCAACATAAAAGATTTTTCGTTCCGATTTCAAAAAAGCTGCTTTTGTATTTTCTCAAAATTCCAATTTAATTAAGAAAATTTGAGCTTTGAACTGTTTACAGAAAGCAACTAAAAGTTGATATAACATTTTATGGTTGCCAAAACATTTACTCGAAAACTACGTGAAATATCATTTGCTTTTGTCGTTTTTACTAGTTTATATTGTGATAAACAATCTCTGTTTCCCACCTAGTTTGGATGGACGACAAGCTTGACATCTAGACGTTTTTGTCTTCGCTGTTGAATGAAAACAGTTATATCGGGAAGTACACCACAAAGGAAATGTGACCAATAGTAGCAAATATTCGAGTTCCAGGAAACAGTTCAGAAGACGAAGATGCGATCACTGGAACAAGAGTTTTATTTGCAAACTCTTGTTCCAGTGATCGCATTTTTGCCTTCTGAAATATGACCTTCGAAGCAAACTAAATATCGGTTTATATGTATTCTTATACATGGACATGCGTATGTTTCAGTGCCTTTAAGCAGGATCTAAATACTATCAAAATGATTCTGTTTATTGCTCATTTGTTCAGACCACACTATAACCAATGTACTTCACTAACCAAAAGATGTCAGATATTCTAGGAACACTAAGGGGATGACGAAAGCAATGCTCTGCGTGAAATTTGACATCGGAGGATGAACGAGTTACTTACCATGCACATGTTTTGAAAACTATTATTCTATAAATAAATTATCAGCAACCATTAGTATGCACCTTGGTCTATGGTCTTTGAAAAAAAAAATTAATTAGGATGGTTTAAGCGAGAAAAAGGCGGCGTCTGGCTGCTTGTATATTTTTCCGGCTAAAGGAGCTTCCAGGTTGATATTCCCGTCATCTGCCCAGTCGAATTCGGAGCTAGGTCCCTGGATCCCTTCTATTGCAATCTGGCGCTGTTTCTGGCAGGAAACCGACTCTTAGCTATCAGAGCCAAACATATAGCTTTAATACAATCAATCAATTGATATGAAAGATGGAATCAAAGAAAAAGAGGAGTTTAGGACAAACAGGAATGTGAAAATTTGATAAGCATTAGTAAATCTGCGTACCAAGGACGCTGATATATGAGTCATATCGTTTTTTTATGGGTAAAACGCATAAAATCTAACTAAAGGTAAAACGTAAGGAAGCATAGTGACAACTGGCTATGCAGTAATCTGTGGATATATCGGTCACTCAAATTCCATGGTATGTGCGTAACACTGTGAAGTTAAATTTTATGAAAACAGTTTTTTAATTCTAGCCATGAATGAAGTTATAAACTGTATATACGTCCCACCACCGGGTGGTATTGAACTGTTTCGGTAGTCATAGTTAAAAATTCACTTAAGCGGAATTAATAAGAGCTGCCGCTGCGTCTGCATCCCGCCTTACCAACGCATTACTTGCTGCAGTGGTTGCGACGACTTCCATAGCATACCTTTCATGTTACCCAAGTAACTTTCAAATAAAAACAAAAAAGGCTATTTAATGAAGCAGGTCGTTCGAAATAATCGGCTAGGTGAACAATGTTTGAACACTGTATACCATATTAGTCTTGCCATACAGTAATGTATACTTCTTGCCAAACTTTGTAAGCAGTCGTTTACTGAACGGCACCCAGTATCTGCGTGGCTATATAAAGTACAGCTGCAAACAGTAGAAGGTGGTGATTACAATATCATTCAAAGGACGCCCCAAAGAACTGTTGTGTCTGTGCAGAGCAGAAACTGACGCAGTTCAGTCTCCTCCATATGTTTGCATGTGAAAGAGACCTAGCACGCGGGGAAAACAAATATGGAAGGTACGAATTGATAGCTTTAATCCTATCATTTACTGTTATTACAGCTTCATCGAATAATTTAAAAGCCTTCTTTTCAGAGCTTTTATGCCGTAGATTGAAAAGACTACACATACCACCTGGGTTAACTAAATGCAAAAAAAGTTAAAGGGAAAGAACTAATAATTCCTATATTATAAAGCAGGAGTGGTAAAGTACCAAAAAAATGACATACATGACTGCAGTCACCCATCCTGTGCTGAAAATAATTGTCGAGTTAGATAGGCTAGTTTATGATACTCCTTATCATAATATGCCTTAATAAAGCATATCTTACAGCCAGTGCGTCGACGCGTAGGCCATGCCATCCAACGATAATAGCTCATTAACCAATGGCCAGCAAAACATATGGACATTTTATGGCTAACCATGGCTAAAGAAACTCCTACGACAAAAAAAAACACTAAGAAGAAGCTCAATAATTACACCTTATATGGGCCAGAATTTACGCTTAGTCTTATTGTGTATAAGGAGTACATCAATAGCTAAGCCGCATGGAAGAGCAACTTAACTGCTCAGTTAAATGCTTTACAAATCATAAGTGGACAAACTAACAACTGACCATTGCCGTAATCTCTGTCGCGTTCTTTTTCCTTGTCAGCAATGTGTGAGCAGCTGCAGGTAAATCATAAAACGACTACTGAGCCCTGTTAGAGGTGCGCGTGACATTACTGACATTGATTGTAGGGCATCTTGCACACTAGGCTCCCCTTCAGCTGGAGGTGAACTGGACGGTTCGAGTGGCCTTCTACCAGACACGAAAACGCAAAGTTTCCAACGAGTTTATTCGTCCGAAACAGACAAAGAGGACAAGCAGCTGAGATGATACGCCGATTAACACGAGTCAGGCGCAAAATTCCCTCCAAATTCTCTATAAAATTCACTCGTCTTCAAAAACCCCTACTTTATGCAGCTATATCGGGTATTCTTCAAAATAGGTTTGAAGATGTTGAAAAAACTAATAAAAACGCAATTTAAAGAGTAACGGCAAAGTAAAAAATCAAGGCAGTTATGCGACCGCTCTGCAGGGTGACAGTGAAGGAAGTGACGTACGATAGCCTGCCCGCGCATCTCAGCACAATGTCCGATCGATTTTCCAATAGCTGCACGCGCACTTTTTGCACTGCTAGCTACGAATTTGCGGGGCAACTGGCAACCATCAATTTAAAGCAACGAATGAGCGAAGAGATTTGAGGCATGATTAATCGTTTTTTGCTATACATGACAAAATGTAGTATATATATATATATATGTATGTATGTATAAGTACGTTGTGCCAGTACACACGCAGATAAAAAAAAATCCGTTAGAAAGCATTTGTCTGATTTCTAATTAACGATATGTAGCTGAGCGTAGCTTAATATTGCCCGGTTTTAAAATTGATTCTTATCAACTGGACATTCGAACTTCTGATGCGCAGTAATCAACAACGCAATTTAAACAGGCTTTATTTGGAGCGCCATAGAGGCTCTACGTTCAAAAGCATATTCAAGGTTAAATAAAATGATCAATTACTGCGCGATCCATCCATAAGTCGGGCCTACTACCATGATGTTTATCAGCCTACGTATTTGCAAAAAAGGATATTTTGAAGGAAAAATATGCCTACAGTTCGAAAAAAATTATGTTATTACAGACGCTTTACATTATGATATTAAATGTACTTCAGTAATTTAAACGGACGCATATACTAGTTCTGCAAACGCAAGTTTTCCCTTGGCTTCCCACACCTTCATCAATTTGCAGAACGATTTCAACAAAATTTATCTATTTTTCATTGATCATTTTACTCAAAATTTTATTTGTTACCAGGTTACAGACAAGGTAGAAAGCAAATGTGCAGTCGGGGATAGCGCTGATTGCGAGAAAACTCCCTTATAGTTTTGCTAGTGTTTGCGAGTAAGTGGCGTTTTAAGGTGAAAAAATGTGAGTCCGTTAAATAAAAATTGCTCCGGATGTGTCAGTGTTGCCACAGGTGTATGGTGTTGCCAGTCTCCCTGCAGAGTTATGGAACACGCAGTCCTGGAAGGATGCGGAGCGGTAAACTGGCGGCGGCAGTCCCTATTGTGTGTGCGTGTGTACCTGTGTACATCGCGGGGCTGTTGCTGTTGCCGGTCCCACCAGTACGTGTGTGTGCTCGTGTATGCGAGCATTGCCACTGCTGTGTGTGTGTCCGTGTTTGAATGCTGCTCACGCAGTCCTGGAAGGATGCGGAGCGGTAAACTGGTGGCGGCAGTCCCTTTTGTGTGTGCGTGTGTACCTGTGTACATCGCGGGGCTGTTGCTGTTGCCGGTCCCACCAGTATGTGTGTGTGCTCGTGTATGCGAGCATTGCCACTGCTGTGTGTGTCCGTGTTTGAACGTATGGTTGTTGGCGACGATCATCAACCGGAATTAAGCATTGACGGCCACGAATTAAATGTCCCAGGAGTTATCAAGGATTTGGGCATATCCTACTCTAATAGTCTCAATTTGTCAGAGCACTGTGCCCTGATAGTCTCGAAAGCACGCCGAACCACCGGATTTATCCTTAGAAATTTTAAGACTATCAAGGTTAGAAATAGCCTTTATAATATTACGTGAGACCTAGTCTTGAATACTGCTCACCCTTATTCAGTCTTCTGCGCACTAGTGAACGGAAGAAAATAGAATCGGTGCAGCACTTCTTCACTAGAAGAGTTTTCACTACAGAACACCGTAACTTAACCTACCAACAAAGGTGCGAACTTATAAAGCTGGATCCCCTATAGCTTCGTCGATTGCAGAAGGGTCTATTTTTACTGTTTAAACTTTTGAATGGTCAAACCTTTAATCCTCTTAGTACAATAAGGCAGCTTAAGCACTCTCGACGCGACAGTCATCGAGACGTATTTTTATTTCTTCCTATGGCACGCACAGTTAAGTACCGGCAATTCTTTTCAGTAAATGCCATATCAATCTGGAATAAGCTGCCCAAAAGTATTAAAACCCAGCAAAACTACCCTATGTTTAAGAGAGCTATAACTAGTTTTCTACATTCAGGACAACTTTCACGAATTTTGGGTGCTGACTCGGTGGAATCTCTTTTTCACTCTGATGGCGTTCGTGGACTTTGAACCCCGCCAGGCTTCACTGCTGAAGATAATGCGGCTGAAGCAGCAGCCCGCAGTCTGCTAACCTTTCAGCCGATAGCGCGCAACTTTTGCCGACAACCATTGAAGGAAGACTGAGAACACTGTGTTCTTGTGCCAACCCTCTCCGTCTGGAACTTATGTTTTTAAACGATATGAAACAGTTCTCCTGCTGATGAGTCAACTCAGCTTACAACTGTACATTTATTCCGTTTTTATCATACCTTTGAAGGCAGGTTTTTTTCACTTGAAACAAACTCCCTATCTCGCCCAGTATTGACAAAACAAAAACCTGAAACAAAACCAATACTGGCTGCAACATAGGGAGTTTGTTTTAGGTTTTTTCCGGTCTTCGAGGTGTTGGAAGGCGCCCAAGAGGTGCATTACCAACTCTTTACAATTGCCTGTAAACTGGCATAATAAACATATTATATTATATTATAAGTATGCTGTCTCCGGTACCCCTAATGGCAATGTTCCGGAACCAAAGGTTAAAGTGGTTCCAGTGGAACCAAAGGTCCCACTTTGGACCCACTGTGCGTGATTGCATATATGGAAGTATTCCGTGCACTGGCCCGAGTAGTCTACAGCCTGTAATCGAAATCGATGGTCGAAAACCCAAACACAAGCTCCCACGTCCACCTGAGAAAAACTCTACGCACACGCACGCCTCCTGCACTTGCTACCTCCCCCCTCTCCAAATGCGGTGCATGGATCAATGCCTTGTTCAGGCAACTTTTGCCGGCGTATGCCTAGGGTGAAAAACCCGTGTTCAGATCACACAATGCCTGCGTAGAGTGCACTTGATGCACTTCTACTTCTGGACCCCACTTCCCCCCCCCCTATTTGAACGAGTGCGCCCTAAACCCGGGCTTTTTACCCAAGGCATACGCTGGCAAATGTTGCCTGAGCAAGGAACCGATCCAGGCGGCGCATTTGGAGAGGGGGGGGGTAGCAAATGCAGGAAGCGTGCGTGCACTCAGGGCTTTTCTCAGGTGGACGTGGGAGCTTGTGTGTGGGTGTTCGACCATCGATTTCGATGACGGCTTATAAATTAATAAATGAATTTTATATTTTTAGGCCCGAAGGGCCTCGTCATTGCAAACTTAGTGCTGTGGAAAAATAAATACAAAGTTGATAAATGC
Organism: Ligula intestinalis; assembly: GCA_036362985.1. Lineage (NCBI taxonomy): Eukaryota > Metazoa > Platyhelminthes > Cestoda > Diphyllobothriidea > Diphyllobothriidae > Ligula > Ligula intestinalis. Next base: position 80,165,284 of record JAYGXS010000002.1, on the reverse strand, counting down.
TGCCATCCGTGAAACAAACACAGGCAGCGGGAGCGTTTAGGACTGTTGGCAGATAAAATTAATACCCCACCAAATTATCGTCTTTAAAAAATAGTAGTCAACACTCTCTGAAAACGCATGGTGAACTAAGGAGGAAGCAGTGAAAAAAATCTTACCATTAAAACTGGGGCAGATTTCAGCGGACCCCCGCGTAAATTAAAAAAATAACGTACGAAAAAAAAACTGCTTCTGCAAAATTAAGGAGGTCGGTTGATAGGATTGATTGTGTTGCAAATGAGACAAAACTGTTGATGAGAACGTATGAGGGTTGGAAATGCTTCTTGTCAATTGGAGAAATCATATAGCAGTAGAGGCTCTAGTTCACAACCGTAACACCGCCCAACTGGCTTCATGATCAACTATTAGGGAGGTGAGGCCGGAGGAGGCGATCGCGGACAACAGGGTCGACAAAATGAGGCAACAGCAGAGGTCACGTGATCATCAATCAAACACAGGAGATGCGAACTTGTGGACTGCGGATTACAGCGACGAGCTGGCGAAAATATCAGAAGCTCCGTGAGCACGATAAGAGACCATGAAGCCCATCGTCAATGTTGTAAAACGCGGAATGGAGAACGGCAATGATGACTGGACAGCGATTGGGACAAAACATCGTTGCAAAATCACCCTAAAGAGGGAGAAATAGACATATGTGTAAAAACAATGTTATATAAATATAATCACCTCAAAATACCAGGAGGAACTTTTTCAAAGTCCAAAAGTTGTGTGTTTGGGAAGGAGACGGATAAAAAGTACTTTATATCTTCTGAAGTTAAGTGTTTACGTAATTAGACTTTAAAAACGGCTAAGTTAGACGACAGCCTAATTTCGAGGGGAATATTATTCCAGAGGAAGGCATATTTGGAGGCAAATACTATCAGTACTATCAGTACCATTGATTTTTCCATAGAAGTAATTCGTAAGCACATTATCTGTCTAAAAAACTCGCACTCCTCGGGAACTGAGGGCCTTCCAAATTCACTTATCAAGAGAGTATTCAGTTTCCCTCGATTGCTAAGTTATCTATTCTCAGCTTATCTTCTAAACGGTTTCTTTCCTGACTCATGGAAGACACCTATTATTCTTCCAGTCTTCAAGTCAGGATCTCGTTCGGACGTAAATAACTACCGAGGTGTTCATAAAACCCCGGCCCTAGCCAAACTTCTGGAAAAGATCATTTTTAATCAAATTCTCGATTTTTGTGTAGAAAATAAACTATTAAGTGCCTCACAGCATGGATTTCTACCTGGAAGATCATGCGAAACCTGCCACTTGGCATTCCTTAACCTGGTTACTTCACTTCGTAATGAACAGCAATCAGTCATCGTGATTTACTTGGACCTTAGTAAAGCTTTTGACAAGGTGCCTCATAGGCGCCTTTTAGTGAAACTGGAAGCCCTAGGCATCAGGCCTCCCCTCCTCGAATTCATTGCCTCCTACCTGTCTAACCGCAGCCACAAGGTGTTCGTAGGCAATAGCTACTCGATGCTTCAGCCGATCACGAGTGGTGTATTACAAGGCACGGTTTTAGGTCCCCTCCTTTTCATTCTTTACATAAATGAAATTTCAACAGTGCTAAATAATTCGGAAAATTTCATTTATGCTGATGAACTTAAGTGTATTTACTCATTTTCTAAGGACACGGCCAGTACTTGTGTTGATAAAGTTAACGCAGACTTGCGTACTCTCTCAGGTTGGAGCGCTACAGGGCAGATGGAGTTTTCTCCATCAAAATGTAGTTTCTTGAGTTTTGGTCCCACAAGGCTTCCTGGACCCATTATCTTCCAAAAAAGTCTACTGTTAGAAAGATCTACGATAAAGGATTTGGGTCTTACTTACACGAATAAGCTTGCATTATCACCTCATGCAGATCGAATTTCTGCCAAGGCCGCACAGATATGTGGGTTTATATCGCATAACTGTGTCAACGACCTGGGTTGCAGTGCTATCATGTTTGCCGACGACATCAAACTCTGGAGAGCCATCAGGTCTGACGCCGATAGGAAAGCGCTTCAAGAGAGTCTCAATCGACTTAGCTGCTGGTCTGCTCGTTGGCTTTTAAACTTCAACATTCGTAAGTGTGTGGTTTTAAAACTCCGTACTAGAAGGACTGATGAGGAGAACGATTCCTTCCAATACCTCCTCGATGGGCACCCGCTTTCAAATGTGAACGAACAAAAGGATCTCGGTGTTCTGATAAATTCCTCACTCAAACCATCTACTCAGTGTGTAAAGGCAGCTAAACGCGCGACACAGGTTTTGTTTGCGATAAGGCGGGGATTCGTAAACGTTGACAAGGAGCTCTTCAGGAAAACCTACGGAGCGTTTGTTCGGTCCCACTTGGAGTATGCTGTCCAGGCCTGGCGTCCGTGGTTCAAGAAGGATTATCTGCACCTGGAACGAGTGCAGGCGAGGGCTACGAAGATGGTCAAGAATCTTGGTCATCTGCCTTATGAAGACAGACTGACCGAACTTGATCTTTTCCCTCTCAATTATAGGCAACTCCGCGGGGACCTCATACAAACCTACCGAATTGTTAGAGGCCGAGACTGTGCCCTAGAATTTGATGATTTCTTCGAATTGGCTCGGACTGACCATCTGCGAGGTCATCCTTTTAAACTACAGAGGAAACCGGCCCGTATCGACGTTCGACGAAACGCCTTCTCTCAGAGGGTCATTGGAGCGTGGAACGGACTCCCGGAAGATGTGGTCCTCTCAGATACTGTTGACATTTTTAAACACAAACTTGATTCTCATTTGCTGAGAAACTGTGGCAGATATAATGAACAAAGTGTCAGTAGCAGCACCTTGCAACTGGCTCACACTTATCGCTGATGTTAAGCCTACATTTGTACATTTGTATTATGTACTATTGTTACGGTGGACCTATTATGCGATTTTGTTTATGAATAGGGAGCTCAAGTGCGAAAGCCTTCTTCCCTTAATAAAGTGACTTAAAGTGACTTAAAGTGACTTAACTTTTTCCTTCCAGAAATGAAGTTAAAACTATACCGCATGTTTGTTCTTCCTATACTAGAATACTGCTGCCCGCTTTTTGGCCTCATGACCCAGCATGACCGTAGTAAGATTGAAAAGGTTCAGCGAGTTTTCACTCGTAAAATATTTTCTGTTTCTGGGTCTGGTATGTGTTATACAGCTAGATGTCAATTAGCAAACATTAAATTTCTTTGGATAAGAAGACTCGAAGCTGGTCTATGCTTTTTGTTTCGCGTTAACAATAGTCCTAATCTCCCATAAGTTAACGCTCTCCTTCCAGTAGACCGACCTTACGCCACTCGTAACTCTTCCATGATAATTTTACCACCTCGTAGCTCCACATCTAACCGTTCTCGCTTTTTTACCTCCAAATATGCTTTTATTTGGAACAACCTTCCTCTCGATATTAGACTGTCTTCTACACTGTCGATTTTTAAAGGCAAATTATATAAGCATTTAAATTTAGAGGAAATAAAGTCGTTACTGTCTGTTTCCTTTCCAAACACGCAAGTTTTAGATTTTGAAAAGGGTCCTCCTGGCATTTGAAGCTCTTCCCAGGATACTAAAATGGTTTCTAAATATGTTAGCATTTCCCTCTGCAGAGTCAAGCATCACTTCCAAGGGCTGCGAATTCTTCTCCGTTTCTGCAACCTTCGCTGTGGTCTTCGCGATTGGCTCTGGAATCTGGTGGGTCGCAACTCGATGATGTTGCCTTGACTTCTACTGCCTTCTCCTGCCTTCCGGATGACCTCTTCCTAACTCAACGATATATTATTTTTTCCCATTACCATAAACGTCCCGAACACTCAACATCAGGTCCCAAACTAACCACATCAAACCCTGTTACCTATTAAGGCAGTTTTTTCTCCTAAAGTTTTTTTGAACTCGGTGGCCCGCTGAACTCATCCACCGATCTGGGAGTTTTTTTTACTGCCGATGACAATTATTTTATAAGAGTTCACTGCTTATCATCATTATTTTTATTTTCAAGATAGCGCTAAGTTTGTAACGACAGGGCCCCTTGGGCCTTAAATATACAAATTATTATTATTAAGTGGAGCTAAAGGGGGGGGGTGCAATTATCCTGGAGGAATTACGAGTGGCATAAGGTCTATCTGCGGGAATGAGAGCGTTGATTCCTGGGAGGTTGGGGGTGGAGTTAACGCGAAAGAGGAAACAAAGGCCCGCTTCGAGTCTCCTGACCCAAAGAAATGTCATATGCGCTAACTGACATCTCTCCATATAAGAAAGAGTGGATCGAGGAAGAGCAAATATTTTGCGAGTAAATACCCTCTGTACATTTTCAATCTTACCTCAGTCCAAAGCATTCATTAGACCAAAGAGGGGACAGCAGTATTCTAGGATGGGTAGAACATACATGCGATAAAGTTTTAACTTTATTTCCAGCAGGAAGAAATTGTGTGATATAAAACCACGTATTTCTGCAGCCTTCGCAGATATTCGATCCGCATGAGACGCCAATGCTTTTTCCTTTGTGTAGCTTAGACCTAAGTTTTTTATAGTGGATCGTTCTAAAAGTGGAGTATTTTGAAAGACTAGGGGACGAGGAAGCTTGGCGGGACCAAACACATGAAACTACACTTGGATGGAGAGAATTCCATCTGCCATGCAGCACTCCAACGTGAGAGTGTAAGTAGGTCCGCATTTATTTTATCAACGCATATACTTGCCGTGTCCTTAGAAAATGAGTATATGCATTTGAGGTCGTCTGCATAAATGAGATTGTGTGAATTTTTTAGAACAGTTGAAATTTCGTTTATATATGGAATGACGAGTAAAGGACCCAAGACAGTGCCTTGAAAAACGCCACTCGTGATCAGCTGAAAAGTAGAGTTAATATTACTTACTAGTACCTTCTAGCTGCGTTAGACAAGTAGGAACCGATGAAGTCGAGAAGAGGGGGAAGGATGCCCATGGCTTCCAATTTTACCAGAAGCCGTCTGTGCGGTACCTTGTCGAAGGCTTTGCTCAGGTCAAAGTAGATAACAACCACGGATTGCTGCTCGTTACGGGGGGAAGTGACGTGGTTAAGAAAAGCTAAGTGACACGTCGAATTGGCGTCCAAGATTCGTCTTGCGCGTGACCAACACAGGGAATCTTGCGCCCTGAGTGACTTAGACTCTGCAAAATCGGTTGCACAACTGTTTCGTCGTAGGTCCTCCGCAAAAGGAGGAATTGAAATACTCCCATTGCTCAATGAAAATAAAACATTTGTACTAGATGAGTCTGATAAGGCTGAATTGTTCAATGCTTTTTTGCGAAGAATTTTACGACAGAATCCGAACCGGTCCCATCGTTTCAACCGTACTCAGACAATACTCCCGGAAACATTGATTTCTCCATAGAATTAATTCGAAAGATATACTTCGTCTACAAAACGCACTCGTCGAGAACTGACGGTATTCCCAACTCGGTTATCAAAAGAGTGTCGACCTTTCCCAACGTACTAAGCCATATATTTTCAGTCTATTTCTCAAATTGTTTCTTTCCTGACACTTGAAAGACATCCATTATTCTTCCAGTTTTTAAATCAGGATCTCGTTCGGTCATAAATAACTACCACGGTGTTCATAAAACCCAGACCCTAGCTAAACTTCTGGAGAAGATAATTTTTAATCAAATGCTCGATTTTGCCTAAAAATAAGCTTCATTTATTTTTTATTGAAACAAGCTTTTAAGCGACTCGCAGCATGGTTTTCTACCCGGAAGATCATGCGAGACGTGGCACTTAGCTTTTCTTAACCACGTCACTTCGCTCAGTAATGAGCGGCGATCCGTGGTTTTTGTCTTCTTTGACCTGAGCAAAGCCTTCGACAAAGTACCGCACAGACGGCTTCTGGTAAAATTGGAAGCCAGTGGCATCCGTCCCCCTCTCCTCGACTTCATCGGTTCCTACCTGTCAAACCGCAGCCAGAAGGTCCTAGTAGGTAATAGTTACTCCACTGCTCAGCTGATCACGAGTGGCGTTTTTCAAGGCAATGTATTAAGTCCTTTACTCTTCATTCTGTATATTAATGAATTGTCGACTGTTCTAAAATATTCACACAATCTCATTTATGCAGACGACCGCAAATGCATATGCTCATTTTCTAAGTACACGGCAAGCATATTCGTTGATAAAATAAATGCAGACCTACTTATACTCTCACGTTGGAGTGCTACCTGGCAGATAAAATTCTCTCTATCCAAGTGTAATTTTCATGTTTCGGTCCCGCCAAGCTTCTTCGTCACCTAGTCTTTCAAAACACCTCCACTTGTAGAACGATCCACTATAAAAGACTTAGGTCTAAGCTACACAAATAAACTAGCATTATCGCCTCATGCGGATCGAATATCTGCGAAGGCTGCACAGATATGTGGTTTTATATCACACAATTTCTTCCTGCTAAAAATAAAGTTAAAACTTTATCGCATGTATGTTCTACCCATCCTAGAATACTGCTGTCCACTCTTTGGTCTAATGAATGCTTTTGACCGCGGTTAGGTTGAAAATGAACAGAGGATGTTTACTCGCAAAGTATTCGCTATTCCTCGATCCACTACTTCTTATACGGAGAGATATCAGTTAGCGAGCATGACATTTCTTTGGGTCAGAATACTCAAAGCGGGCCTCTGCTCCCGTTTTTGTGTTAATTCTACACCTAACCTCCCACGAATCGGCGCTCTTATTCCCGCAGATAGACCTTATGCCACTCGTAATTCGTCCAGGATAATTGCACCCCCCTTTAGCTCCACTTCGAACCATTCTCACTTCTTTGCCTCCAAATATGCCTTCCTCTGGAATAATATTTCCCTCGAAATGACGATATGTTGGTGGGTATTAATTTTTTCTGCCAACAGTACTAAACGCTCCCACTGCCTGTGGTTGTTTCAGGGATAGCAGCATTTACCAACTTTGTACTTATTTTTCCACAGTGCTAAGTTTGCAATGACGAGACCCTCAGGGCCTAAAATATAAAATTTATTTATTTATTAGGCATCATGGTGCACGGTTGCCAGCTGACGCCTGAAGAGCAGGCCGATTGCTGACAATAGGTTCAGCAACGTTGCTTTCAAGATGAAACCTGACACATGGCTTATAGTCCATCAATGGCATCTATCGAAACTCTACTTAAAATTCATGAAAATTTTACTGAGTGCAGAAAACTTATGAGAGCTCACCTAAATAAAGCACAGTCTTGCTTAATTTTCATATTTTTGTGAACCTTATTCCAAATTACAATGGCGTTCAACGAAACGGCTGACTTTATCTAACTGTGCGTGTCGGATGAAAATATAAAGGACCTTTCAATGAGTGGGATACCGAAAGCTGCCGAGCCCCTACATAATACTAAACGGTCAAAGAAACAACGGCTTAGGAATAAGGAAGTTATATTTGTTAGCGCCAGTTTCGTAAAAAATATGATGCGCGCGGATAAAATGAACCAATTTGTAATGATGTAATTTATTTATTTAACAATGTCCCGACTCCGGACCACATCCTCTTTACCACATATTCAGAATTTTGCCTCTGCGCTATTCAGCAATTCCGTGTTCTAGGAGATGGATCTTGTTTGAGCCTTCCATCAAACGCCATTGCCCCACAGGATGTTTCGAAGGCGGCCATCACCATCCCCTCGGCCTCTTTGAGTTCCTGGGCATGCCATTTGGGCCCCGCAACGCCTCTCAAATCTTCCCAGAGGTTCGTGGATAGGGTGTTCCGTGATATAATTTTCGCCCTTTTTTACGTTGGTGACCTCTTGGTGGTCACTTCTACCGCCGAAAAAAGCACAGAACCTCTCACAAAGGTGTCCGACAGCCTTCACCAGTTTAGCATTGTCCTCAACCCGTCCAAGTGTGTATTTAGTCTGCACGCGAGTTTCTTAGACATCTGGTCGACTCTAGTAGCATCCATCCTCTGCTGGTCAACGATGCAACCATCCGTGTCTTCCATGTTACCTCTTCTGCATGTCGGGTTCAGTGTTTTCTGGGTATGGTGAGCTTCAATTGCTGCCTTCGTCTGAACTGTGCTGATACCATTCTACCACTCACGTTTCTTCTCTCTACACTCAAGCGTTCATTTTAGCTACCCACAGCCGCCCTTGCTGCCCTTAAAAAGGTGAAGGTCGCCCTGGCCGATGCCACACTCCTGATGCACTTCGCCCCGGATGCACTCACATTCTCCACGGGTGTCCTGCAATATTGCAGTCGGCGCGTTTCTTCAACAGCACTTTTCAGGTCAAAAGTAATCCTTAGCATTCTTTTAAAATAAGCAATAAACAACCGAATCCCGTTGCAGCCCATTTAAACGGGAGCTTCTGGCTGTCTATCTTGTCATCAAACACTTCGGACACTCCCTCCAGGTCAGAGGCTTTGTCGTTTTCTCCCTCTAATAACCTCGTTTCTACACCTTGAAGTCCCACTGTGATAAGTTGAACCCATGGCATCTTCGAGAACTGGACTACATTTAACCGTTCACCTCGGACGTCTGCCGTATCGGTGGGTATAGCAATAAGGTGGCTGAAGCACTTTACAGACCCTCAATCGCCATGTGCAACTGACGCCCGGGATCTTATCGACTACAAAAGTACCAAAAAATGCCATTTTGGTTGCCCCTGTGACAAGAAAGTTTCCGGACTCCAACTCGAACTGCCACTGACTACTAGCAACGTCACCATTCTCTGTGATAGCTTCACCGCCTCCCACCATCCATTTGTGCCAACATGCGATCCTTTTATATTTTTATACTCATCTTGCGCATCGAGTAATCGACAATTAGGTCTCTGATCGCTTTGTGTGGCCTTTGATGCACCAGAAAGTCAAAGCGTGGGCACGGGTTTGCGTGAACTGTCAACGGAGCAAGGTCTAGCCTAACAGCAAGACACACAGTGGCAACATTTCCGGCCCTGCTCCAAGGTTCAACCACGTCCATCTGGACGTACTAGGCACTCTGCTTCTGCCCATTTACTGTTCTTACCTCTTTACCGGCGTCAAGAAATCAACCCAGTGGCCTGAGGCTATCTTTCTGCCCAAGTTTGAGACATTCCTCAGACCTTGTGTTGCTGTCTACAATGCTCCCTCCACTATCACGACTGATTGTGGGACCCAATTCGAATATGACCTTTGCCAATCTCCTCTTTTCGTTTTAGGTTTAACCCGCATCCGCACTGCAGACTATCATCCGGCTGCCCACTGGATGGTCGAGGGATTTCATCGCCAGTTTAAGGCCTCCCCACGTGCCGCAGCCGACCCGGAGAACTGTATTTACCATCCGCCCCTGGTCCTTTTGGATATCCACTCCATCCGCAAGAAGGACTTTTATTAATTCGCTGCTGAATTGATTTTTGACTCTACCGACCGACTTCCTGGTTTGATGATTTCTGCCTGCCTCCTGCATCGCCTCCAGCAGTTTTTACGCACGCTCTCAAAAGTTTCGCCCAGATCATCCGTAGCTACTACTATTGGAAGCGATCCAAGTTATTTGTCAAGTTCTAAATATCCGCCCAATGTTTGATTGACTTCAATTATTTTAGATCATTAGCGATTACAACGTGCCTACAAGTAATACAATCAAGGCAGTCGTTTATATACATCAAAACAGAATGCAACTTAGAACCCTTTCAGGCGGAACCCAGCTGTGGACAATTTTCCATTTCGCATTGGTGAACCCAATATAAACATGCTGACGCTTGCCTATAAGAAAGTTGGCTGATGCATTGAGCAGATTGCCAGACATACCCATTTGATGCAGTTGTGATATCAGCCTTCTTGGTGGTACCCTATCGTAGGCATAGCTGAAATCAACACAAACCAAAGCGATCAACAGACTCATTAACAATAAAGTTGTTCAGATTTCTGTGGATCTTTAAATGCAAATTTTTATCTTCTGAATGGCAAGCAGTTATGCAAAGACTTAACACAAAGGTCCAATATAGTGTGTGGCTTTGCCTGCGGTCTTCTATGTGAGGGCTATTTACGACTAAACAATACAAGCAAGCTCAAGCGCCATCTCTTCAAAATATTCGTACCCTGAGGAAGATTAGATGTCAGTCAGTATATTTAAGGAAAAATAGGCTTGTGCCTTTGCACTCCCTATTTATCACATCAAAATCTCAAGAATTATAAACAATGTCAACAAGTTTTCAGTCAGGAAAATATAGACACTGTGCAGGGGTGTTTCAAGGTTAATTTGTCACGTACTCCACCTTGTGCTGGAGCGTGTGTATAGCAAGTCGGTGTTTGAATGATTCCACAGATTGAGACATAACAATCAACTCGGGAATGTTATTCCACGGATCCACGACCCGATTGGAGAAAAAAATACGGCAAGCAGGTTAAGTGAGTCCAATCACTTTTTTACAACTAAAAACTCTTCCCTACTTTTCAGTAGGCATACCATTTTTCATGCAGGACGTCTCGACTTACATGCAGGAGATGATCCGCGCACCAATTTACGCCAATTGCACCAGTTTAATCAAAGGTGCACATCAGTGACCTCGCCAAGAGTCAGCGAACACCTCCCCAACTTACGCGTGCTCGCCGTTGGTCCAGTGGGGGATTAGTGATATTGTGAAAAAATGAACTTCAGTGACCTCCCAAGGGTCAGCAAACCCCCCCCCCCAACCTACACGTGCTCGCAGTTGGTCCAGTGGGAGATTAGTGATATTGTAAATTGATGCATCTCAGTGACCTCGCAAAGGGTCAGCGAACACCCCCAAACCTACAGGTGCTTGCATTTGGTCCAGTAGGGGATATGCGATATTTAAATAAAGATGTACCTTAGCGACCTCGCCAAGGGTCAGCGAACACCTCCCGGATCCAAGGGTCGATGAATACGCGCTTGCCCTTGATCCTATGGAGGATAAGTGAACTAAGAAAATTTCATATCAGTTACCTCGCCTTTCCCAGTTCGTATTGCCGCAGCCCGCTTCAAAAGCACCGTAGCAGTTATCCGTGTGGTTGCCTTTTTCGTCCCACCATTGCAAGCGGGTGAAGGAGTAAGGAATGAGTTTAATGAACACACTCCAGCTTGAGTTGTTAGGATGCCACCTACAGACTAGCTCTTCGCTGCTAGATATTGGGATGCCAGGAGTGGCACGAGCAATGAGACCGAGACATATCATCGGAAAATACGGACTGGGCCAACACTGCGACATCACAGAACTATTGATGAAAATTGCTGACGCTAATTTTCTCGTTGTTAAACACACTCATTTCCAACACACCCCTCATCGGCAGTTGCAAATATATTGTCCAAGCTATGACTGCACGTCAAACCCCATAGTCTATATATTAGTACGCTCGAGGTGGGCAACCTTCTTGTCCCACAGTCCATCCTTTGGAGGTGCGAAATTTGGATCAGATAAAGTACTTGTCCGTACCCGTTTAAAAGCTCCGATTGTCGAAGCGCTGTAAGATACTGCGCTCCAACGTTATGGAACTGTCAAATCCAGAAGCCTATGTAGCGTTCAACGAAAGTATCCCTGCACGGATCAGAGATCAATTCACTGTTCGCGTCAAGCCAGCACATAGTGTCGATAACCAAACTTCGCCCAATAGTCAGTTGCCAAACTTGACAGATGCGCTTAATTGTGCGGTGAATTCGGGCTTGCAACTAAAGGTTGCACCGAGGAAGGACTAGATCTCCACACCGGCCCTGCATCTCTCGGCACAAGCTCGACTCGCTCGGTTGCCAAACAGGGAAAAATACCACTCAATCAGACGCCAAACAACACGATCAACAAGATGCAAGCATCAGAACCTTTGGACCTAGTCAGCTGGCTCCATGGAATCAACTTGAAACTCGGGTAACTTACGCCAGCTCTATGAACATTTGCGTGATGCAACTAGCAAATATAAACCTTCTTGCGCTACCGTTCGGTATAGACGGGTCAATTGATAGCTGATATAGCTGGAAAAACCGATCGGTGGCTAGAGCGCGTTTGTGAGCTACTGGAATCGCCCATACGTTCGCCTGCAAGCCCACAGTTATCAATTGGAATTCCATACGATAGTGGCTGTGAGTCACCTACGAGGTTTGAACTGCAATCGGTATTCACACGACTGAACGTTCAGAGACAGTGGGTGAAGACGGTATCCCAGCAAAAGCCTTCCACACTTATTGTTCTGCTATTTTCGCCAGCTTTTCGCTGGACTCCGCAGTCTACCAGGTCGCATCTCCGGCGTTTCATTGATGATCACGTGACCCCTGCCGTTCACTCTCTTGTCGACCCTGCTGTTCGCGATGGCCTCCATCGGTCTCACCTCCCTGATGGTTGATAATGAAGCCAGTCGGGCGATGTTACAATGGTGAACGACAGCCTCTGCTGTTATATGATTCCTCAAATTACAAGAAGCGTTTCCAACCCTCATACGTTCTCATCAACAGTCCTGTCTCATTTGCACTACAATCAATCCTCTCAACCAACCCCTTTATTTTGTTGAAGCAGTTTTTTCTCCTACGTTTTGTTTTTTGTAAGCGGGGGTTCGCTGAACTCCGCCCCAGCTTCGGTAGTAGGTGTTTTTTTCACTGCCTCCTCCTAGGTTTACCATGCAGTTCAGAGAGTGTTGACTGCTATTTTAAACGACGATATGTTGGTGAAAATGAAAAATCTACCAACACTAATAAACGCTCCCGCTGCCTATGTGGTTGTTTCACGGAGAGCAGCATCTATCAACTTTGTATTTGTAAAGGAGACATATGGTCGAACACTGGAACAAAATTTATTTTTGCCTGAGCTTTCGAGCTCTTACAAGAGTATTCTCTCGCATTCGTGAACTTTGTATTTATTTTTCCACAGCACTTAGTTGGCAATGAAGAAGCCCTCCGGGCCTAAAGTAAAAATTAATTAATTTGTTTATTTATATATTTAGTATATGTAAAGGGGGGTGGTCCTTGGGATTGGTCCATGTAACGCCGCGTCATCCCCATGTTATCTTATCGTGCGTCTCTTGCGCGCTTCCCTGGAGTAACGGCGTGTGACCTTGACGTGGCAGTCTGCACACTTGTAGAGAACTGGGCTCTGGTTTTTAGCTGCGGGCATGGATGGCAAAATAACAGGGTGGGTCGTGAACATCAATTAGTGTCCTGTCTTGTCCCTGCGGTAGAGGGTCCAGTTAACTCTGTCTCTTATTCCAGCCGGTTAGTTTTGAGGTCCTCTTCACTTGTCATTCTTCGTTCGGTTCAGCCTACTTCTGTTTTTTGGCGACATAATGGTGCAATACTTTTTAGTCCTCAGGCAGGTCCAGATAACTGTTGAAACAGTTGGTATTTGAGAACCACGACTCAAGCGTCAGCCTCTCGGCTTTTGATGTTCCTCGGCCTACGACGGTCACTCGTTGAAGATCGAAGTCATGGACAGTCTCTGCGATAAATGCTTCAAGTTACGAGTTTCAGTCCAGTCTCAGAGTCACTAGTTTGTGCTCATGTAGGCGGATCTGCCATTTGCGGCCAGTTTCTCTGACGTAATTAGTCTCTACCGTTGCAACGTATCTTGTCAACAACTGCACAGGTTTCAGTGGGAGGCATTACGAATGCATTGCGTTTGTTACACATTAAGGATTGCAGCTGAAATGTAGTAGTTGATTCGGTTGCCTTTCTTAATACTGTGGTTTGTAGTAGTCTAGTTGAACATCGGAGCACAAGGACGTCGACTAAGGGTAGTCGGTTATTTCTTTCAGCTTCTATTGTGAATTGGATATTTGGATCAACCAAGTTCAGGAACTATTTGAGGTGCTCGATGTCAGATGTTTTGAGAACAACGAATGTATCATCGACATAACGAGCCCAAAAGTTCGGTTGATACTTCACGAATACTAAGTGTTCTATCCGTTGGAGGATCACTTCAGAAATCAGGCCCGATGGGGGGGGGGGGGGGGGGGGGGGGGGGGGGGGGAGGAGAGGGGCATAGGAGCACCTTCAATTCACGCATACATTCGCCCATCAAATGTAAAGTAGGTTTTTAAGGAATTTCGTAGAAGTTCGAGCAAATGTTCAAATATATGAGGTTTGTCGCTTTCGGCGTAGCGTTGGTTTAGGAGTTGCCCCACGACATTAAGAGGTAGTTGCTGTGGGATAGAAGCAACGAGTAAAACAACATCGAAGGATACCATTTATTCATCTGACTCCGACTTCAGATGTTTTATCCGTTCAAGGAATTTTTTGGTAGAAGCTACGGTTATTGTTGACCCTACTGCTAGGAACTTCAGATAAGTGAACATCCATTTTGCCAAACCATACGTAGGAGTGCCACGAAGTAAGACGATTGGGCCAAGTGGGATGTTTTCTTTGAGAACTTTCGGCAGACCCTAAAATCGTGCTGGGTTTGTGTCAGTCGGTTTCATGGAAAACCAAATGGCGTGATTGACTTTGATTTAATACACCAATGTCCAGAGGTCAATAGCGGGAACGACTTTTGAAAATGACAGTTAATGCGCGATGCTGCATTCTTCGTCTCTGGCCGCAAGTGACAGATTATGGGTTTTCAATAGCTCAAATTGGAGGCCAGTGTTTCGTGTCTGAAGTTATTAATCGTTCGCCTGCAGAAGCCTCAGCTCTTCTTAAGGGTGATTTGGTAATTTGTGTAAACGGTGAACCCACAGGTAAGTATTATATCAGCAGCATTGAATAAGTAATAAAAACAAGAGGGGAAAACGCTGGATGAAATTGTTAAATTAGTAGGAAAAACCGAGAATGAGGTTCGTCTTCTTGTTTGCCAACCACTGGAAAAATACCATCTTGATGGCAACAACATACGTTTGACCGAGAAATCTGACTTTATTGTAACATTCAACTGCCCATTTTCGCCGCCTGGTTTGTACCTTTCATTTTGCTCATCCAGTCTTTCATCTCAATTTAGGTTCAAATTCGGTAGGCATTCAGAAATTCTTTATTTTATGGTGTGCTTGGACTTAAATTAATCAAATTTGATTGATGTGAATTATTCATACTTCATATCGATTTGCTCCATGGTACGCGATTGCATTTTGAATTTATTTCTGCGCAGCATATAAATGCAGGAACGCGATATGCAACGGCTGGTCCTAAATAGTTGCAATAAAGTAAGCTTTCTTGTAGATACTTTATTTAATCTCCGATGAGCCCATAATTCTACGGACACGTAAAGGAGAGCACAATAAGTTACCAAAAACCTATTTACAGAACCTCCGTTAAGCAGAGTCTGACTATCATACCCAGGATGGAACCGTATTCCTTTCTCAGCTTTCGAGACAGAACAAAAGCTGGAGAAAAGCGTTTGCTCGCTGAATAATTTTCTGAATTATATATGTATATATGCTAGTCGAGCGGATTATAGTCGCCAATAAAAACTTTTTCAAAGATAAAAAGTGTGATAAGTTTGCTGCGCGTGATCAGTTTGGACATTTGTACGATTTCTGTAGGATTCCTTAGGCATGTAGAGAAACCTACATATTAAATAATAAGATAAATTCGAGGATATGACTAATTGCTTCAATGTATTATATAAATGACTGCGCCATTTATTAAGATAGATTACTGATACGTCTGACTTTCTTATATTGCCAACCGATAAGTTAAACTACGGTTCATTTCATTACCGATGGTCTATAACCAGAGAGTAACTTGCTTATATGTTCATGGCAAAATGTGTTCTGTGTTTTCTTTGCATTCTCTGTGCATTCCGACTGGATATACCCTAATTTAAGTTGAAAATTCAAAACATAAATAGAGAAAAAATAAAATGTTGGGAGCTGCACAGATCATGTGTGTGCACACTTTTCTCGTGTTTTGTCAGAAGACGTAAGAAGCCTTCATAAAAATGTTTGAGGTAATCTTATATGGCGCATTGCGTGTTTCATATGTGAAGCAACGAAGACCAGCTTAATTGCATCTTTAATTAAAAACCACAAGCTTTTCTTTGTCATCCGACTTAGGTCATTAGACGGACGAAGCCACTTCCGAGTCTAGCCGAAAGTCTACTCCTGAGGTCCGATTTGGCAACAGCGAGCGATATCTCACAACGTCTCTGTTCTGAAGTGCAATACTCTTAAGATCTGCTATGTAGAAGCTTTCTATTTTTGAACTGACTATGATTCTCACTCACTTAAAATTTTTTTATCAGAACACATTTTTTCAATAAATGCCATTTGGTATAATTTGAGTTTTTTAATTCTGACAGTTGGAACACGAACTTGCTTATTTATACTTCATAGTGTCCGTCCACATATGTTTGCAGCAATAGCTACAGGCGAATAAACATATTGTCCCAGCGATCGAGTCTTCTTCTTCTTCTTCTTCTTCTTCTTCTCAATAGCTACTTTTTCGTATGATTATACAATATGTTTGTAATTACTCGTAAATAGCAATTACTCCAATGTTTTTTACACGATCTCTAGCGCAGTTACATGTCTTGATTAACTCACAATTCCGCTTGTTAAGGTCAACCTGGATCATACCACTTAAAGGATTAACTGGTATTTGATGCTCCCCTAGCCAGTTACACCGTCGTTCATCCTCTCTCATTCAAGAAAAACTTTTTAGCAAATATTTAATTCCCGCAGCAAAATTACAGAAATTAGAGCAGTTTTCATTATGATCTATTTTAGTTTTGGTTTGTCAAATTAGCACATTTATTCCTTTACCAATAATATATCGCATTTCTAACTTTCTAATCATGATACCTTCCGTGATATTTCGCGCGATAAGAGCGCATTTACAATATCACATGGTGTTTATGGCTACCCAATAGGCGCTTACTCCTAAATATCAAGCTCACGCGGTTAAACTTACAAAATAATTTGATCAGAGACTCTAATATGAGTAATTAATGTCAAAACAACAGCTGCCAATCACTACGGGGAGTCAAACAGATACTTGGACCGAAACCTGTGGAAGATTAACTGAAAGTAAACTTCAAATATTCAAACCGTGCATCGGTTTGCAGCTGTTCTCTTAATCCCCATAATCGAGGAATGAGGAGAATCGAATATAAACCCTCAGTTAATGACACAAAGGCCGGATAGTAACAAACACAATTATTTTCCTCATAGGACACATATGATAAAACGGCTTCATTGATAGTCAGAAGCAAGAGAAACAGTAGGAACTGTATCAGTGTCAGCCTCTTTGGGCCGTATTCACGCCTACTAAGGGTTAGTGAGCGTCAATAGTACATAAGTCTATTATCCCTGAAGATTAAGTTGAGCTTAGATTAGATAAAACAGCCTACACTCGACCCCGTTTAGACTATACTCTTTGGGACACCGGGTGAAGGCACAGAGTGCGGTTGGCGCTAACTATGTCTGTTATCACTTTAAAGGTAATCACTGAACCCGTCAACTTCTGTGCCAACCTGTCGGTACACGTGGAGAACTTAATAAAAGTCGATGGTCGAACAAACACACAAAACGAAACAATAATAAAGGCTTAGAAATGCCTGCGACAGTAGGCACATGGAAATTTTATATGAAATTTGATAAGACACTACTCGAAATATTAAAGCTTGATCCAATAGTGTAGAGTCGAGAAATTAATCAAGTTTGCCATTTTCACATAGGTTTTATTCTAAAGGCCGCTTTATGGACAAAATGCAACGCATTAAATAAAAACTAGTAAGTGTTATCTGGCAGTGCTTGAAAAAGAGACCGAGACGTCGGAGAAGTTAAATCTGCTTCTAGTAGACAACAATGTATTCAAAACTAGGCTGGTACTGGAACAAGCATAATTGGAATAAGTGGATGGGATTGCCTAGATACTGTCCATATTTTCAAGCCAGAAGAGATTCTAGGAGCTAGACGCTGAAAAGTGACCGACTGTACGATCTGTTGAAGTTTTGCAAGGCGATAAGCCAGTTTGTTCACTTGTGCGTATTCAAAATTCTGCACCATGTATCAATGGTGTGTTAAGTTCGGAAACGCACGCTCATGCATTTCCAGTCAGCATCGTTTAAATATTAGGATAACTTTAAAGTGAGAACTGTATGGGAAGGATGTTTTGAGGTGCATTTCTTTTCATCCATTTGTGAACGTATCACTTTCTAAATTGGTCGATTGCCTCCATGAATTTCTGTCGGTTATCCAAGACGAAATAGAACAATTGGCAAAAGCATTTAAGAAAGTATTATAAATACGTACATTAAACATTCAGAACCGTTTAGGCAACGATGTATATAGACAAATACTCCACACTGCGGTAAGCTCGACCGATGTCTTTGGGTAGGTGCACTTTTACTTACACAAATTAAGGTAATAGCTTTCTGGAGGTTTTGTGTGAGGTGAATCTTTCAGAGAAGTAGAAATGGCAGGCCTGTTAACTTCCTCGATGCCGCGGCGGTAGAGTGCCAAAAGTTCGCATCATAAAATAACCTGGTATGATAAATGAACGAACTTCAACAGCTTCCTACAACTTCCGTTGCTGTTAATCGCTATAGGGGTCCGACACATGCGTCAGACATATCACAGCAACCAAGAGTTTTGAATGCACAGGTCATACTTTATATGGACTGGTATTCTGACCAATGTAAAACCAAGGTAATAAGAAGGCGCTTTGAAAAAGCTCTTTTCACAACTCGGCATTTGATTCTGACGACGTTCAACATCTGCTCCACAGCGTGGCGGGCGGGGAAGGTGAATTATGCGCACGTTATCGTTAAAGGATAGTAGATTTGCGTTGCTTCTACCATACTCTTCGTTCTCTCATCCACCCGAGTCTGGTGTGAAGACGGAGTCAAGAAGACGGGAGACGCGACCGGACGCAGACGTTTGGTATCATCATTACGCTCATTTTAAAGTACTCAGAGTGGGAGTGCCATAAAGGTCTTGATTAGCTAGTATCTAAGGCTGCACCTACGCGAAATACCAGCGTCCCTCATCATGTTCGGCATTCGCTATAGGAGCGCAACCCGAATAACGTCTTGCGTGCCCTGAGCTAGCCTCTGTGTGGGTCCAGCAACTCTATCACACGGCCCTTTAAAAGAGCAGATCCAAGCTCACTAGCAGCACCAAATCAGGTTTTATTCTCAACCAAATGAATACTTCACGGAGAACTTTGGGGTAAATTAACAGGTCAAACAGCCTACAGTCACTGTTTTGCTTACGCCCATTTAACCGTTTTTATTGGCTCCACTTCACGGAGTGGTTGCAAGAGGTAAACGTAGAAGCTTAGACATGCAATTTCACACAGATAAATGATTTCGAGTATCAACGAAGCCCTTCGAGTAAATTGTCAGGTCCCACAAGATTATCTTACATCATTGGAATGGAGTTTATGGTCAACAATAAAATCTACCGCAATATGGTTATGTCAGCCTGCCTTGTGTGCAAAGAAGGATCCGGTGTGGGCATCGCCTTTAGAATGGCTGAAGGTCAGTTTATCCTCTTACAGCAGGCAGGTCTTTAAGTCCTCCTTCCATTTGCTTCATTGTGGTCTTTCTAACTGTTTCAGTTTTTTAGTTTATTTGGTGAAGATAATAGGCAATGCCTTTAAAAACCCTATTTAGAACGTGTACAATCACCTATAAACATTTACCACTATTAACATAGTATTGACAAACAGTGAGTAGTATTGTTTTTTTTACAATATATGTCTGATTTTTAGAGGCCAGACTTGGAGGGAGGAGAGAAGCATTGTTTTTTACAATATATGTCTGGTTTATAGAGTTCAGACTTGGAGAGAGGAGAGGGGACGCATGTAATTATCCAAGCGTTGTTTGTACATCTGAAGGGAAGTGGCCTCCAAGTCTTGCTACAAAACTGATAGTTCACCGCACATAGAATGTTGGGGAATCCACGAGGATTCGAACCTCTCGCTTCTGAATCAAGCAGTAGAAGGAACATAGGCAAAACACGCTTCTCGGCTCTAAGCTAGCACCTACGTCGGG
Source organism: Ligula intestinalis (assembly GCA_036362985.1). Classification (NCBI taxonomy): domain Eukaryota; kingdom Metazoa; phylum Platyhelminthes; class Cestoda; order Diphyllobothriidea; family Diphyllobothriidae; genus Ligula; species Ligula intestinalis. The sequence goes on along the minus strand of JAYGXS010000002.1, from coordinate 80,145,392 downwards.
AGTATGATCTAAACTCTTTAGTAAATATAAGATATATTTAACAACAGCGGCCGAATATCCCATCGTAATATTAATCTCTGAGATAGCTGGCATACACATGGTAAATAATTTGTAACCATTGGTAAATAAATAAGAAGAATAATTACATTCATCTCTTCACTTCGAATTTATTTTTACCATTCCCATCGCATTGATGGTGATCAGTGATTCGGCAAAATATAATTCTGACTTTCTACAGTACACCAAAATCACTAAGTTAATCTTTCATGTCCCCCTGCGTTCCAGAGGTTAGAAACCTGTTTCTGTCACAGAGATCCAGGAAAGTTTCTTTTTCTCACAGAATATTAGTTAAATATTCGTCTTTGGCGTTCTCAAATGCTGTTCATTTGGAAATAATTCGTTACATGCAAAAGAGTAAAATTCCAAGCAGGTAGATATGTGAATCAGTTTTTCCTACCCTCTTTCTTCTTAATCTGGCAGTTGTCAGATAAACGCGGAAACTTTCCGCTCCGCAGTTGGTTGGAAATCCTATGCATCTGAAAGGTCTTTAGAATTTTGCGCACAGTGCAGCCAATGGGAACACTCAGTCTGCTACTCAGATAGAGCGGCAGAAAAAAAGTGCGGAAGTTACGCAAGTTGGTACACACAGCAGACAGGTAACTCTAAAGAATGAGCTCTGAAATTACCATCGTTCGTAAATAATAAAATTTCGGACTACTTTATGCTACACATCATTATTTCCCTAAAAAGCAAACTAAGACCAAAAGAGATTTTATTTTTATTCTGGACGTTTAAGCTTCTATCCCGCAGTCCAAACGGAATAGTCGTGCAACATTAGCAATTTAGTTCCAGGCAATAATTTGGGCAATAAAAATTTCGATAATGAACATTGGATCAGGTACCGAAGGGCACATAAGAAGTTCAAGGGGACAGCCTGATGAGCCGAATTTGGCACATTTGCGTCCTTAAGCGAAAAAAAACTCGCTAAGACGCATGTCTGAACTTCAGCCACTACGCATGCCAGCCTGCAAGTTATAAAGTGTAGCAATGATTTCGTATTATTCCCATGTTTAACTTGAGAAGGTTATTTGTCAAGGGTCAGCTGACTACAGTTGTCAAAGGCCTCCACAAATAAATTATTTTGCCTGACAAAGAGCTTGAAAGACTGAGACCTGTAGGCACAACGATACCCAGAGTATAAAGCCTTCCAAAAATACAAAAAGGCGGCTATCCTTGCGACCAATTTTGGTTATGAGAAATGGCTGGTAGAAAAGGTGCAGCCACTTGGAAGTTACCTATATCCTAAAGACTTGAAGGACATATTTGAGTTTTTCGACGCTTTTAAGGATATGAACATTGGTGGAAGTAAGATTTACTCATTAGATTTATTATCACGTTTTACCAACGTAGCCGTGGTAGACACCATATACAATCTCTTTGACATGATTCGGGACATGGACTACCAGATAAGTATGCCCGTGAAACCCCCTTTAAGCCGAATAAGCTTTCCACATTTCGTATAAGTTGCTTTATGAATACCTCCGTTCCAATGGTCATTTGAATAAGGAAAAGCAGGATTTAAGGAAAAGTGTTGAATAGATCGCCAACTAAGTTGATTAGTTAAAGCTACGGTTTGCTGTTAATGGGGTTTTGCAATTTTAAATCATGACATTTTAAGCGTAAGACCTTAACAGTTTTAATAACAGGGAAGCATAAACCACCCAAGTGATTTTGCTGCAAGCATATCAATTAGGTTGTAAACTTTTAACGCAAATGATTAACGAAGAGGGTGATTTATTCGGTAGAAAAATTTCGGAGAATTCGAATATTAGTTACGTAATAAGGATTATGTCTTTTTCATGTAGCCAAAGAAAAGAGTGATGACCATTACGGCAGAAATTCAGCCATTTTTTAAAAGAACTGTAAAATATTCCTGAAAGTGTATTTTCTTCTTGGTCGCAAACATACATTGTAAATTTTAAGAATGGATAGTAAAAGCACATGTGACTGAAAATTGTTCAAATAATGCTCAATTCTCTTTTGTTATTCTTAATACGCTAGAGCCAGTGACGATGTGCAGTATCAGATGACAGACAACCTCAAAGTCTATATTGTAAACGGCAGTCGACAGCCCTGTACCCGCGTAACCTAACTACTGTTTAACTGGAAATGAATAAACATATGCACGGTTTCAGTACCACAACGGTGATTAGTATGGTGCAGACCTGAATCATGAAGTCAGATGCCCTTGAGCCCAAATGGAAGAAACGAAGGAGGAAAGGAATGTTACACGTGTCACTCTCTTAGATGTCCTTCTGTCTGCAGGCAGACGAAAATAGGGCCATTTTAGTTACAGGCTTTAAAAAATCCGATGTATCCTGTGCGAAAATAAATAAGCCAAGTTTAATTTGCATGATCGGCGGGACGGCACCGCAGACACCAACAAACGCGGCCAAGTTTAGCAACGACTGAAGCAGACGGCAGGTTACTGCCTGAAAGACATAACAAACAAAAAACGGGAAGAGGTACCCCGCGGCGAATTAAGGAACATCCTAACAACTAGTGCGTGAGTTTATGACATTCAGCCCGCTGAATTTGGTTTTGGCCAGAGAGATTTTAGTAGGAGACATTTTGCAGATCCTGGAGAGCTTGACTGGAGACCTCAGTGATATACTTTCTCACCCACCAGTAATAAGCGAGTACAACCTGAAAAAAATTGCTTAATGGATAAAAAAGAAAACTTGTCGAGCACTGGATCAATGTGTTTATTGTCCTGAGCCTTCGAACCCTCAAAGGAGTCCATCTTCAGAAATAGGAAGCAGCAGCCAAAGGAAGGGTAGTTGCAGTGGACATATGCCAATTAGCTGTCGGAGTTCATCAGGTCGTCAAGCCGTAGGAAAGAGGAATCAAAAAGGATGGGGGGAGGGATTCACTTTTCGCTTCAAACCCCCCTTTTCTTGACCTGCCTACAACGTGCCAAAACTGAGTGACCCCCTCCCAAAATGGATTCCTGGAAGGGTTAGAAGGCTCAGGACAATAAACAAATAAATCCGGTGCCCGACAAGTCTTCTGTATCAATGCGAATACCTGAAACACGAACGTTGTCATCCATTCGTGCAATTTCTGATTACTTAACAATAGCTTGCCTTGATTGCAAGCCACTTCTACGGAACATGGCGTTGGTTAGGCAGTGGTAAAGCTCCGGATGACAACTTAATTTCAATAGAAGTTTGGAAACAAGGTGGCTTAGACATACGAATTTTACCGTTGAAAACTAAGTTGAAGTGAATTGGTGTTCGACGTTCAGTGCCATGAAACACAGAATCCCAAATACCATTTACGTCAACTTCGAGGATCTGTCTGGCAGGAAATATTAACTAGTATGCCTGAAAACCCTTACTAAAAAATTGGTTTAAGCATAAAAAACAAATATTTACGAACGGAGGCAAATGTTCGCATCACCATTCCGGTGATCGCAACGCCTTTTATTTCTCCATCTAACCGAATATTTCTCTGCATGTTTTTTATCCTCTTTCCCCACTTCATGGTCGACGGAACCCTACAACAAACGTAGACATGCACTGTAGCCTAAACAGCCTGTAATTCCGGTTGTTCAAATTCTGTGCTGAGTATGGTCGTAAAGATGGCATTAATCACAACTCAGCCGGTACCATCAAGTGAATACAATGAACATCTGGTCAGTAACAAGGGAATTTGTTCTACACCTTTGAGCAAATGTTCGATCCCAGGCAGTGTCACTCACGGCAAACGAAGAAACCACGAATCAGCGGTTCAACGCCCGCCAAACCATCGATAGGCTAAAACCAGTCTGACTTGCTGCAGCTTGACTGGGCATGCTAAGATCTGTCGTTCAGCGCTTGCGTCTATAAATGATCACCTGCCATTTGTCAGGCAAGAAGACTGACAAACTTTCATTAGAGATTTACCAGAAAAGAGCTGGGTAAGAAAAGGGAGGAAAAATATAACACGTAGTGTGGGCATTTGCACTAAGCAGAAACCTAGAATCCTATAAATTCAGTGACTATGTCGTTGTATGGCAGTGAAGCAGGCTTGTTTCATGGGCGTGGGAAGGTGTACTTACACATTTTAGTAATTTTACTGGCTACCGTTGATTTACTGCCGGCAATCTATTGAAAGTCTTGAAGGAAAGACGAACGACTGAGGTTGTCACTGATTTCTATCTGAGGGATAGGCCTGATAAATCGCTTCCGAACATCAGAATAGATAATTTCTCTTACGGTTAAGTACCTCCATCTTGGTTGAGCAGTTGTACAGTTTTATTAATTGGTCAATGATAAACTACTTTGATGGTCATGAGCATATGCCTCACACTATCATGGTCAGCATTACCTATGGTTTCGTCAGACGTACCCTCAACCTGTGCTGCAAAAAGCTTCGGCATTATAAGAATAGAACCTCTGCGGTACTTGCCTTCTTTGTGACATTTTTTGGGTGTGAACACTGACAATAAGCAACGAAATTTCTTTTGTTATCGGTGAACGAGGTCTTTTGAGGTTTGCGTGTGGGAGTAATTAGCCCTAGGACGATGGCCAGAATGAAATTTTGCATTTCCTTCTATAAGGTCTTGATCGTAGAAGTTTTAATTTTTAGTTGATCCAATTTTGAAGAACTCTCAGCCTCGGTGGGATTCTAGCGTAAGATTTGTAGCTCAATGTTAGAGCATCGACAGTGCAGAAAGCCCTACCTGCTGTGTGAGTTCGACTTGCACTGAAGCCCCGAGTTTTTGAAATTGAGTCAACTGAAATTATTGAATACTGTCAAACCTCTAGTAACAGTTCCTCCCAGAAGCTTCTTTTTTCCCAGTTTGGGAACCATTTAATTTTTCAACTACGTAAGTACGACTGCACATGAGAAAAGTAACAGCCTGCAAAACAAATGTGATTGCGCCAATTTCCAAGGAAGACTAAGGGTAAAGTTTAGGCTTAAACTTCAGGTAAGAATTAAATATAGCTGTTATATCCTGGACGTATAGGTAGAAGAAGGCAAAGATCCGGTTCTGGTGGCAAGGGCTTCATTCAGGAGAACACATAGACAACGGATTTTTTTTAGCTTTTTGACTACAGCCTATTTAGAAGGAGTCCCCGTAAGAGTAGCTTTACGATAAAATAAGGTTAATTTTAGAGTTATGAAGAACTTTAGATGTAATGTTTATGTTTAAGAGTGGGGCTACTGTTTAGGCTTTTCTTAAAGCTACAATTAGGGTTATAACACCGGAATAGTTAACCTTTCCAGACGTTTGCACAGGAAAAGCTTCATTTATTGGGAAGTAAGTTCATATTCTTGCGGAACGTTGAGCGCTTCATACAGGTAGTCTTAAGCTTAAGTTTAATCAGTTTTCTACTACACCGGATAATAAAGTGCTTACTTTATGCGTTAGGTCTTGGCAGATTTGCTTAATTTAGTTGATCCAATTGTTAAAAAAACTCGCGGCATCGTCCAGTCAACTAAATTAAGCAAATCTGCCAAAACCTCCATAAAAATTAAGTCAGCCTGATAGTCAATCTGGTGGATCTAGATCACTGCTTAGTTGGGCAGTCAACTTGCTGTTGCGTAATGGTGGATTCCATACGACCGGTAAGTTAGGCAGGTAAAATCGAGCCAAGTGTGATGTAATTCGCGGCGCACGGCGTGGCGTCGTAGCTCTTATCTTATTTGCTGTTCGTTCGCCTTGCGATCACCTGAGATAGTTAAACTGAAGCCTCACCATGGAGATGAAAGGACGTTTTTTCGTCCAAAAGTCGACACCCCAAATTGTCTTGGTCTGAACACGTGGAGTTTTAGACTAGGTCATATGTGGCACGCCACAACAGCCAAAAGCAAAATTACTCATCGGAACTCGCCTCTTTGCTGCTATTACCCACGCTGCAATGGTACTCATGTTGTTTTTCTGGCTGACTAAGCGCCAACCGGATTTAACAATTAACCTGTGCACACCGCCTCAATCCTGTGTTGCCATCCCACGTGATTCACATAATGATTTATCAGTTTTCACAGAAGAGGCAGAAGGAGCATGACTGACTGCACACCATTACCAGAATCTGCTTTAGAACGTGAAAGATTTTGACACCGAGTTAGTAGGCAACGCCCAAGCCCATGGCCGAGGCGGTATGCCCGATTGTCGCTGATGTCCATAGCAGATTACGCGATAACTGCGATTGCAGATTCATTTTCCGTTTTTCAGGGTTTTAACCACCAACAGCCATAAATTTAGCCCCTAGGACAGCCATTTTCCGTGGAATTGCACCATCTGCAAAATCTCATGAGGATAATTTATTTCATGGGGAAGTAGCAGTGACACCTTTGCTGGATACGCCTTGTCCTGCCGGAAAACTTGAGAGAAGGTAAGAAAAATAAATTGGTGAACTGTATATTGTTTGGTAGATAATATTACTTCCTATCAGAAGAAGATATGACCACAGGACCAAGAGTTTTATTGTCCTGACGTTTTGGATTCCATCGGGAATCCCTTATCTGCGCATGGCTTCGATTATCCTACCGTTACCTATGATAAAGAATTCCTGACGGAAGCCGGTACGTCAGGAACATAAAACTCTTGTTCCAGTGGTCGCATCTTCTTCTTCTTCTTCTTCCTAACTGCTTCCTGGCCTCGCATATTGGCAATCACTTTCTTTCGTTGGAGGAATATTCGGAACATCGATATACTATGAACAAGACTCTATGAATAAAACTATGCGAAAGACTCTTGTGCCACTGATCGCATCTTCTTCTTCCGAACTGATTCCTGGCCTCGCATCTTCACTTCTATTGGCAAGCCTTTTATAGCTCCGGAGCAATTTTTAGAACATCGATTTACTATGAACAAAACCAGGCATTCTTTTTTTCATAAATGAAACCTTGGGCAACAATAAGTATTCATTAATTGTGCAACTTCCTTTATGTGCGGAAGCTAAGATTGTTCCGATACAAAACAAGGCAGGGGAACATTATAATGGGTAAGGAGTATTCTTTGCATTTGAGCAGATGAAATGTGAAAAATAACCTTAGGGCCAGAGGTATAAGGGTCTAGGTTTTCGGTAGGTTATGAATTCATCAATATTCTTCAGCACAAATTGCATCTCGCATAACTTTACCATACTGTGAAGTGGGGTATAAAAATTACCTTCCGTTAATCACCAAGTTTGATAATTGTTATCAGAAATGCCTTCGCCATTTAAATAAGATGCATCGTACAATTTAATGCACAGAAAGTATTTTCATTTGTTTTCCAATTACTTGAGACAAAACTGGATTTTTGGTAAACGCGGGCGTGATTCGAAAGTACTTTAGAATCATACCTACCTAACTGAAATCAGTAATATAGATGATTTTCTGTATTATAATCGACAGCGAATGGCAGTTTTGCATGTGACTGCTTGGTTTACCTAACTCCGATGCAAGCACCAGAAGAAATGCTCACAATATGAGCAAAAGACAATACATTCAGATGTAAGGGTAACCGTATTTCATAGAAATACCAACGTAAACGCCAACTCTAGTATATTATTTGTTACCACGGTTAACCTATGATTATCGGTAATCTTTACTTTAAGCAACCTTTATGTAATTTGTTTTTCTGAATTGTGAACCACAAAAGATGACCTAATGCTTTTGAGAGTCTGGGTCTGCATTAATTACTACTAGCATGCGATTTGCTAAACATCGCTTGATTCCACTACTTTTAAAATATGTCTTAAACATAAGCCTACACCTCAAAGACTGATGTGACTGTTTTGTGTTTCCTTCGGAGCAATGAGTTATTTAGAAAATACTGAACTAGATTTTATCCTGCGATTCTTTTACGCTCTAAGCACTTTCATTATCAGCTTACTGGTGGTATTTCTTAGGTGGGTTCGAGGCAATTCTACTTCCTGAGTGGTATGAATCTGTAGTGATCACAAATCCTGAATCTGTAATTCCTGAACTCTTCTTCAAGCGCAAGCTGACCCTCTCAACATCCCCTGACACGACTGGCTGCATTTTGTACAATAAAATGATAAATACTCATTATGTGTCCTTTTAACAATACGAAGTTATCTCTGGAATAATGAACAGGATGAATAACGTTTGTAATTGGCTGCAGTATGATTTATTCTGTGCTTTGTTTTAGTCCTATAAAAGTAAGAAATTAGTTGAAAAGAAGTTTGTGTGGCAAAAATGGTTACCATGAGTTTGTAATAGCCCTTTATGAACTGTCAGCTCAACACAAATATAACAGAAAAGAAGACGACTCGATAGCAGCGACAATATTTTTATTCGCCTGACGTTTCGATATCTGTCGCGTATTCATCAGCAGAAACATAGTCAGATAGCAGTATGTCAATTTTTAGTGCAGTTTACACAATGTAACCGGCAGAAATGCCCTTGCAGATTGTGGAAAAAACACTATTTTATTGTTACCAGTTTAACCCAGATGTGTAAAGTCGTTACAGGTATTATACAACAAAGGAATATTTGACAAACTTAGAAGCTATTTTATGACCTATAAATAGTCCTATATATTTTGTCCACTATCTCAAGCATGTTAATATTTCATTTGTGAATTCTTCGGTTTAATGTCGAACTCAGGTAACTATTCACACCCAAAAGGTCTTATGTTGACAGTTCTTATTGAGGTCAACAAAACTGTAACATAACATATGCTTCTGTTCGAAAGTTATTTACATTTGTACATTAGGAACTACAAAGTGGATTACTGTTGAACTAAGTGAATGCACTTTATAAGGAGGAAAAAGCCTACCTTTGCTTGTTTTATACAGAAGAAAGTAAACGGAGCATGATTATGCTGTACTTAGTTTGGAATGGCCACTGCGGCCCCCAGCCTTTTCATTTGTGTTTTTAAAGGACTTATATAACCAACTCGGATGTGATTAAGGATAAACTATTTGCATGAACGCAGTCACAACTGACAGGATATCTTCACCTTTTCCATGTAAAACATGGTAAGTCAACAAAAATATCCAATCTCCTCCTGCTGGTAGGGTTCTTTAAACCATTTGGTCTAGGCTTCTTCTCAGGAGTGCGCTTGCCACATGCGCTTGAAATGGGACTTTAAGAAATAGTGTCTTCGCTTCTGCAATAGCCCTCGTGGACTTTACTGCTCTAACGCCAATATTATTTGTAAAATAAATCTACCAAGATGTCCATTCTCGTGAAGCAAGTCCTGTACATTTCAAAGCTCCTCCTTAATACTATCTGCCGAACAAACTGCTCTAGACCTTTGCGTCAAACAACGAAGTAGATTGCGTTTCTGTTTGGAAGTGTTCGAAAATGCCGAAGATTTTATAGTATTCACACCAGTTTACTTTTATTTTCAAATGCTACTGCCAGGTCTTCTATTGAAAAGGCTGTCTTAGACTAGGAGCGAACAGTGTTGCTTTCATCTCCATCGTCAACTGAATCTACGAGTGTACTTGAGTTACGCCGGTTAGTACGACAGATACGTCGGATTCTGATGTGGTGATTGCAAAGAGATATTCAAAATAACGACCGTTATGCCTCGTCTTAGTAATATAATCGCCTAGTTGAAAGTTTTACAGCTTGCCCATTAAGACATCGGCTAAGCGAGCTCCAAGAGGTGAGCCAATAGCTACGCCACCAATTTGTCTGTATAATTGGTTGTAAAAAAACAAGTGCACATTTAATGTGCATTTCAGTAAAATATATGCTTATTTTATTATAGTTAACTTAAATTGCAACGCATACTTCGCACAAGATGTATTTCTCCCAGGCTAATACACACAATTACCTATAAAGTGCTATTTTCAGCATAACTTTCAGCAAATATGAGCTAAAGTGATGACACCTTGCGGATTTTCAGGAGGCCAGATTTTAATGCGTGATTACACGACATAGTTGGCGCCCGATCCTATTGCAGTAAAATCCTGCTAATTTTTCAAAAGCTTTGCTTTTTACATGCCGCATAAGCTACCACGCACATGATCGCCTTTAACTTTAACGTCAATGAATATGCACTGTGTGCTCGCGGGTGGACTACTTGTGCTCCAACTTACTTTCAAGAAGGCGGCGGGGATGACTAAGGTTCACGTGCGTCACCCGTTTTGGTGTGCAGGCAACTCCGCATCACCGATGTCAACAAAGTACAGCCAAACCGTGTGTTCACAAGCAGTAGGGCCTCACCCAAAAGTTATATGCGAAAATCAATCATTTGAGCTAGGTTTGCTAGGGAAAGGCTTTCACATTCGTTCTCCCTTTATTTTATCATGTACCACAAGATGCTATGCGACCGCGCGTATAGACTTTATATTGATTATAACCCATTTCTGCTTACCGGAATACATTTAAGATTTGCTGACGTTTCGGACAGCTGGGTTGGCTGTCCTTTGTCGAAGAGAATACTGACTTTTATCGATCAGCAAGTGATAAGTTGCGGCTGTAAGTGTTGACCTTGGGCTGATCGATTTTTCTCCGTTCGCTGTCTGGCCTTGCGTGTGGATTTTGGCTTGGCCGCAACTTTAAACTTGCTGATCGATAAAAGTCAGTATTCGCTTCGAAAAAGGGCAGCCGACCCAACTGTCCGAAACGCCAGCAGATCTGCCAATTTATTCTGGTAAGCAGAAATGGATTATAATTCACATCAAAGAATTCTGACTTTTTCGAATTTGAACTTTAGATTGAGAAACATGAGGACAAGCATGTTCCGTAAGAAGACGGGTAAGCGCCTTACTATTATCTTCCCGATCACAACTGATAAAAGCAATGAGCCCGTAGTCTAATGGTATAGTCTGGCATTCCATGACCAAAGGTCGCGGGTTCGAACCTCGGGTGATCCACTGCTGGGATTGGGTATGACTGGCTGATGACGGATAATAAGCCGAAAATGGCCATGTCAGCCTCCATTGTCTTTGTCGTCTCCACTTTATCAAATTTTCAAAAGTCGCTATGCGACTACCTGTGAGGGCTTAATAGCTCCAAGGCAAAACGGGATATGGATGTTCCGTAACGAGATTGGCGAGCGCCCTACTATGATTTTCATTTGCTTATCTACTGAACACTGAGGTCAACGCACGAAACGTATTTTGGATACATATAATTTGTTAACAAAGGCACTTATTCTCTTTAAAGACACTGCCTTTCACCCTGAAGATATACTAAATCATCTCTCTTGCATAGGTTAGAAGGTTTAGTTGAGTGAATCAAACGTGAATGAACAATAACTTAACAAACAGACTAGATCTTCTGAATCTAGCAAGAAAAATCCCGTTGAATCGAATCAATCTACGCTACGTCAAGCAAAGTCTCGTAGCAGTAGGGAAGCAAGCCTTTTATTATTAAGCTAACATAAATGACTTACAAATTACTATTTTATCACAGAAATACTCTAATTTTACTGCAAAACTCGAAATTGACATTATCTCTACATTACAGATCACTGACCTGAAGTGAAGGTTTCTTTAGTAAATAACTTTCTGCGCCTCAAGTCAATTCTCTAAACTTCAACTGTGCGTTAAACTATCCCTTTAAATTTCGATGCTTACATTTCACAAGTGAGATAACCTACTGAATTTAAAGAAAGAAACTATACCCAACCTTTTGCTAGCACATAAAAAGTTAAAGCCCGAAAGTAGGAACCTTTGGTCATACGCTCATATTCACTACTTTCATCTGTAAATTTTAGACTTAGACTTAATAAATATACATATTGTCTGGTGATATCGACGTATTTTACACTTATTAGACGTGTATGGAATAATAGACAAGGAATAGACGTTTCGAGCGCCGGATCAATGGGTTTATAGTTCTGAGGTTTCGAACTCTTACATGAGTCCATCTTCAGAGATCAGAAGCAGCAATCAAGAGAAGGGTATTTATAGTGGCCATAGGCCAATCAACTGCCAGATGCCATCAGGTTTTCAAGAGTGGTGCAAATATAATGGTGTACGCTAAGAAGCTGTCGGTGGAGTCGGAGGTGATAAACAGCAATTAGTTTAGTTCCTTGTCTCCACGGTAGAAGGTCCTGGTAATCATGCCTCCCCTTCCGACCGGTTCGTTGTGGGATCCTCTTCGCTTGCAATCATTCCGTTCGGTTTGACTTTGTCCTGTCTTTTAATCACAAAATAACGCAAGACTTTTTAGGCCGAGGGCAGGTCTATATGCCTCTTGACAGAATTGTTATCTGACTTCCATACCTGAAGCGTCAGTCTTTCGGCTTTTGAGGTTCCTTGGCCGACGATAGCCGCTCCTTGAAGATCAAAGTCCCGACCAGTCTCTGCGATGTGCGCTACAATTTGTGTGTTTGTGGTCTAGTCTCCGAGCCGCTATTTTGTGCTCGTGTAGGCAACTTATTTACAGTCTCCATCATTGCAATGTTTCTTGTTTGCAACTGGAGAGGTTTCAGCGAGGGGCAGTCTGTCTTTAGGCTGCATCAAACCGCGGCGTATTGCCGCCTGAGGTCGATGGCCTATACCTACGCCAGCAAGTGTTAATGCTAGTAAGACTGTTTTGGAGACCCCTTTTATGTAGGAAATGGCCCTTTAGACGGAGTAACCTTTTGCAAGTATAATAGGAAGCTTAATGTAACCGAAATTGAATAACCCCTTTCAACCAGAGCATAAAACCGGCAAGTAGCTAACTGCGGTAACACGCAGGTCGAGGAAAGCGTGGTCTGGACTGAGGCGTGAAGTGGGCCAGAAATATCATGCATGTATGCATTCTGAGGCCAGTGACATTAATTCCCATCATATCTATTAATATCCCAGCCTTGCTACCTTTCCTCAGTCCAATTTTATGCAGAAAAATTAGGGTACTTGGAAAGGGGTGACGAACTTATTTTTATCTTCTAGTGGGAATTTGGGACTACAGCTTAAGGCAATTTCTCCATGAACTTTTGCCAGCTCCCTTCCCGAGTGTTTTGTAAACTTCCATACAAACAGATCAGTTCAAGCGACCAATTAATTTCGCGGCTTGGTCTTTGTGTACACATGTCTGTAGCAGTGAAATGCAATCACGCATAAAAAACTGCATACGTGGCTTGGCTGCACACGAGGCAGGTTGTGCTCCTCTTAGCTGACGTGATGACTCAGAAAGTGCGTCGGTGAATGCGACGCCCTGCAGAGCACAGACCACCCCCGTCAAAAGATGTTTAATGTAATCTGAGTTAAAATTTGTAATATGGCACCATCAGCATCATATTCCAGTCTGTGTACTAAATGAAATATGGCTGACTGTTTCTCCTTAGACGTGTGGCGTCAACAACGCACCAGAAGTAGGCCCCACCGACGGTGTAATTACAAAATTGAAATCGTCAAAGGCCAATCAAGTTGAACCATCTGATTTCAACGTTAAGGGAGAATGAAAATTTCATAATTGACCTTTATTTGACCACTAGCTTGCAATATCACAAGCTGAGGTCCGGAATTGAGACCAATTTGATTGCTATAGTAGCTGAAAAACGAATCCAGTTTCTGCCGGTTATGATCGAAAGCATTCATTTTTAAGCAAATGGCATTCACATAGTCTCAAAGGAACAAAGAATGCTCGTGGTTTGCCATGGAATATTAATTTGCTATCTCATCAGATGCTGATCGAACTTCTGAAACGGGTTTTTAGTTTTAAAAAAGGTACTTAAGTAGCGCTGTAGTTTTAATAAGCGCTCAACATAATACAGCGATATGTCAGAGGCGTCAGGCTGCCAGATTTAAGTTGGTTTTTTGGTCGTCTCGAAAACCTACCCTCTATAAAAAGGACCACTTATGAAGCCAGCAGTTATTGCATTTATTTCCAATATCTTCATACACATCTTGCAATTGAAAAAATGCATACTACTTAAGTAGTATTTTCATACTGAGAAACGTTTCCTAGATGTTTTAAGATAATTTTTTTTTCGAAAGCCGACCCTAGCATAACGGAACTATTTTGGAAGTACGCTGCACAGTAAGTTATATCACAATACTCTGCCGAAATTGAAAGCAACTTTCAAACTTCCAAGTGTTAGTTGGTTTTCTAGCGTAATTTCCTTAGATACCTGTTGATCTGCCATGCTGGAACCAACAATCAGTAACAGAATGATGACACATGAGGTTAAGGGGACTTCGCTGATAATGTAAGGCTATTCTGTCATCCCCGAAGGTTTTGCGGTCGTCTAATAAGGTTTGGGATTTGAGCATAAATGCCAAATGTCATCTAATCCCCACCTTAGCTACAAAACATAGGACACCTTTTTAACTAAATATTCGTAAAAGGGCGACAGTTAAGTTGATCGCCCTAAGACCGTCTACTTTAAGTTTACACTTTAAGAACCCGGGCTTGTTTTTTTGTAAAGCTGATTGATAAGTGCTATGAAGCTGGAAGTAGTCATTCCTGGTTCCTTAATCTTCTTTTTGCAGTGGTCTTACTGCCTCAATTCAAACAAATTAGCTATACACTGTTATAACATTGATTATCGCGTGGCCTTATCTCAAGATACTTCAGTCATACGAGCTTGCCGGCAATGGAACGAGCATTTTCCTTCTTGACATCAAAAAGTGTATATTGTTAAAATTACTGCTTTAGTAGCGTGCACTTGCCCAGTTGACTTTCAATTCTCATATTGATTTTAATATATTTTGTAGGAAACAGGCAAAAAATATTCTTTCTTATACTCGCTTGGTAGCAACTTGTGCCCACTTCAAATTTAATATTTGAAGAAGAAGGAGTATCTTCCAGTTTTAAAAATGATTATAAATCACCGAATGATTTTGAAGCCTACTGACCATCCCACATGAATTTAACGTCTCCTAGCTACATTCTCTATGTATTATGCCTAGAGGAAAGTAACCATTTCCCTTCGTTGTAAGATTGAGGCCATAAACTTCCCATGAGAATATGAAATGAATTTAAAAAATTTGTAGAATTTATAAGCAACATAAATACGCATGAACATTTACATGCAAATTTTACGGTCTTTAAAAGAATCTTACAATAAGAAATTGTTCCCAAACCGAAATAAAACCTTTCTTCGAGTACAGAATTTTAAGAATGTTTAATCTGCTACTTAACGAGTACTTAAAAGAAAGCTATTGTGAATGTTCCGTATAAAACAGGGACATTTGTACAAACAGTAAAAATCAATGAGAAAAAATGCAAAATAGGTTTATAGCCATTTTTTACAGAAAAGGATCAGGTAGAAGCTCGTACAATGGCCAGTGCCCTGATATATCTAGTATATATCGCGATAAGCTGTATGATTATCATTATTCCAAGCCTACTTAATCAATATATTCGAGTCGTAAACACATTTCAGAATTTCGCTGGACACTACAGGATATAGGGAATTCACTGTACGTTGCTGTTTTTATTTTCGTTCTGACAAGATCACCATGTTTGAACATGGAGGTTTTTCCGCACACGTCAGATAAAAATGTAATTTGCAGCACCTTAAACGGAAGATTATTTTGGTAACAGATCTACTATGAGATTTTTCTATATCAAATATTACAGCTACCATGAATTGTCAAAGGTTTGCGTAAAGCATTGGAATACTGGGTTTCTGGCATTGCGTTTTCTGCAGCAAATGAAGGACGTTGCCCCTTAGTTAGATTGGCAGGTTTTCCTTAGCTATTTTATTTTCATTTTTATATGGTAAAAACAAATTCTGTTATGCATCCTTTTTCCGCCTACATACATCCTTTTTGAACATTCTCGTGATTTTGTGAACAGCTTCTGCCAACGCCTTGAACATTTGGCAGCAACTCGAGACTGGAAATTACCCAGTGCCAATGAAAGCGCGCCAAATACGTTCCAAAACGTGTTTTATTTTCCATCAGGAGCGAGTCTTATGTTACGACAAACCCAACGTGATATTTCAATGCATTCGGGCCTAACACTGACACAATCCACGCAATTGCAAACCGCTAGAGTCATCATAACAGCTCATCGAACTCTCTTGGTTAGACAATGGCAATACTGAACAAATAAAACCCAAATTACTAGTATATTGA
Organism: Ligula intestinalis; assembly: GCA_036362985.1. Lineage (NCBI taxonomy): Eukaryota > Metazoa > Platyhelminthes > Cestoda > Diphyllobothriidea > Diphyllobothriidae > Ligula > Ligula intestinalis. Next base: position 80,129,415 of record JAYGXS010000002.1, on the reverse strand, counting down.
TTTCAAAAACGAATCTTATGGTTCTCCGTGGCTGTTTTGAGTAGGTGTGTCATACCAGGGGTGTCTCACCAACGCAAAATTACGTCACCTGTGTGGACTCATTTGATGAAGCATAGAGGTGGGGTGGCTTTTTATGGCGACACTGAATCGGACCATAAAAGATGATTCGGAGACCCGCAATTTGCAAAGAACTCCACCACACAGACGCCACACCTAAAATCCATAGTTTTTGCGTATTCAAGTTCAAAACAAAGTACTTAAGACAAGGAGTATGATGAGTGATATAACACGTGCTCCGAGCATTAAGCTTTGGAACACATGCTGTGTAGTTTGTGTGTGCAAAGTGCACGACACAACATATGATCATACTGAAACCAACTTAATTAAGCTTTATTAACTAGTTGAGTAAAAGGTCTTCTGCATCAAAGGCAATTGGGAATGAGGTTTCACTTAAATAAGGTTTAAAACGTCCAATTAATTAATTGGGTAAAGGCAAATTTTCAAAAAAATTGTATTTAAAAATATTTAAAATCTAATGCGCTCATGATAATGTGAGTTTTATCTGAGTGTTGTGGCCGTTTTACTGTATAACACGTTGCTTGTGTACTGAGTGAATGAAAAGCTTGAGTTTTTTATTGGTGTATTAGTGTTTGCTAAAAGAATTATAATTGTTCGCTGATTATCAAATAGGTCGTTTTATATTCAAGCCTTATTAGTCTGCCGATTAGCTCCTTCACATAAATATTATTTCATAAAAGAGTAAAAATTTTTATTGTGGGTTGTGAATCAGTGTAAAAAATTTCCAATAAAAGCTTGAAGGATCACTTTATTTCATTTAAAAGCTGCCATACGCACTGAAGTTAATTTGATACGAAATTCTACTGAGCCATTCGGCTAGAATATCTCTCTTGAGTTCAAGATGCATGAAGAAAATTAAATTCTGCCAGTGAGAGTGGTCTTAAACCTTAAAGGTTTGTGCATTCTACTGGGTTTACATAGGGCAGACAGATTAACAAAGGGTTATACGTTTTCGTGGTCACAATCTTTCATACTCATCGAATTAACCTACACTTTTGTGAAACAACTGGCCAAAAGCTGATCTTATTTGCCATTTTAACCAGCCAAAATCATACTTATGTAACATCATGTGTAACTGTGATTTAGTTTATAATTTAAAACAAAAGCATATTCTTGTGTTAAACCATAGGGACTCTGACTGTGATAAAATTATTAATTTTAATTATTTGATACCAAATACACCTCCATATTTAATATTTTTACATAAATAACTATTGCATGATATTACAATTGTAAGACTTCATCAAATACGGTAAAACTGTCATTTAACTTTGTGCTCGTCTGCAAATGAAATATGAAATGTTAGTGTCCATCCTTTTTGTTCCACTAAGCTGAACCTCACTAGTTATATAACTCGATACAGGTCCATCGCTATTTCCCAGTTTTTCAATACATCATTGAAATTCAATTAAATTTCAGGAAGCTATCTAAAACAGCCTGTGTTTCGACGTTATAGAGGTAGAAATGAAAAGTGGTATGCACGGTTGAAGGATTAAGAATAAATAGCCTAGGTAACCTAAGCAAAGGTTTTTCCATAAACATCATTGAATACTTACTACAGATGGCATACTTTTGTATGAAACCTCAAATAAGTTTGCAAAAAGCTTTCAAGCCGCACTACTATTTTTGGTGGACTATGAGATAACTTTGGGTCGTTTGTTATTATACGTTTCCCTTATGTTTACGGTATCCATTAAAAAAATCTACTTTTTCATCAAAAGATTAGTTAGCACGTTGTCCTCTAACAAAAAAATCAATCAAGAGTCTAAAAAATGAGAAAAGGGGGCGTTTTGCCGCGAAAACATTTTTCCGGCAGCGGTGGGTGGCGGGTTAAAATCCCCGTCATGATCGCCGTCCTATGTGAGGACGGGATCATGCTCAGTTATAATATTGTGCTCACAGAGTTCCACCAATGCCCGTTTTTTCAGCTAGCCTACGGAATCGGAAGTCGGGATCTTAAAAAAACTGACAGTTTAGGTGACTTTTTGCATATAAATGAGTTTGTTAATTTGCATACTTCCATTTTTTGTGCATTCAAGTTGCATAAATGAGCAAACGTCCACCAATAGTCATCGTTGCAATGAAGACGGAAACTTCCGAGTTTAGTTAGCTGTTTATGTAAGGTTTCGGGAAGACTTTAAAGTTGATCTTTCTCTCCAAAATAATTTGCTACCAATTTGAAAGTAAGATGTTCCCAATTCCTACAAGGCAAAGCCATTAAGGGGAGAGGTAAAGTGCATTGCTTAAAGCGTAAGGTTAGAGCAAAAGCAACATATCTAAATCTAGTGATGAGAGATAGTTATGCAGAAAAATCTTGATTAAGTTTTGGATGTTGTTGAGCGATCGCTTTTCAAAAGTTTATACTCTCATTTAAAGTGCAGTATGATTCACTTTCTCCGTCGTTTACCAAATAAATACCCCGCCAGCACGCGCCCAAATCTGGGCGAGGGTGACGACGGGGGGGGGGGGGGGGGGGAAGGGGGGGGGGGGGGGGGGGGGGGGCGGGGGGGGGGGGAAAGGGGGTGACGACGGGGAATGGTTAAGGCATCTGTACTATTCCCCAACCCGAAATCTCCAGAATGCTGTAGATTCACCTCAAAGGCAATCTAACTCGTTTTTTGACAATTTTGAACTTAAAATGCGTTTTTAAGTGATATTTGATATTATTTTTACGGCATACTCCTGTCCTCCCGCCAGCACAAACTCAAAGCTGGGCGGAGACGATGACGAATGATCAAGAGTATCCAAGGTTGATAGTTAAGATGTATATAGTATTCAGTAACCCGGAATTTCCAGAATTCTGTAGACGGACCTAAAAGGCAAGCTAACTCATTTTTAACCTATTTTTGAACTTCAAATGCGTTTTTAGGTCAAATTTGATCTTATTTTTACGGATAATTTGATAATATGCATACCCTCTCGGAATTTCGATGGGGAGATCTGGGGTCGACGATGGGGATATGCGGGTTGAAAACCCCGTCCTCACCCCTTATCTCCCCGGAATTTCGACGGGGTATCCGGGGATTTGGCTGGCAGGGTATAGAAGATATACAATTTTTTAGTCTTTGTAGTATTTCTGAATGATACTCTCTTAAAAAATGCTTGTTTGAGTTTATTCAATAGTACAGAGTAATTAAAATACCCATCTCATAAAAAATGACATGGCATTAATTTTCGGGGTCTTTATGCAGATTTGTTTAATTTAGCTGACTCCATTGTGAAACAACCCACGGCATTCGGTCGAATGACGAGAGATTTTTCACAATTGGGTCAAATAAACTATATACACATGCCTGTTTTCAATGTCGAGCACTAACACCAAAATACTCCTCAGCCGTACCGCTAATCTTGAACTTACCCTAATTTCCCTGGAAGTTAGCGTCAAGTAAAGAATGTCTGTAAGACACGCATATTGTTTTTTGTAAAATTTCGATGAAAAGTTTTTAAATCCTTTAAACCTGTCGGATCATTATTTTCCATCCTTTTCTACCGATATGGGGCGTTTTAAAACTACTTCAATCTAAAAATGGATCGACGTGATGGTCAATTACAATAAAACCAACAAATTGAAGACATAAACTAATACGAGGTAAAAAACTGCTAGTCTATTAGCGGCAAGAGTATCCATTCCAGCCACAGCAACAAGGATACCGAAATTATTCGTAAATAAATGTAATTTCCTTTCCTTGGGATCTACATTTTTATTCTTCAGAACGATTAACTTATTTAAAAATATTTATAGTTAATGTGCGTTTTGGAACACAAAAAATGATTTAGTTATTTTTTGCCCTGACAAGATAAACATGTGAACGTGTGATTACTCGAAGCTGTTAGCCATATATTTTGGAGGCTAAGGTTTAAACCTGTTTCTGAAATAATAGTAAAGGAACTAGAAATGATAGTTTATATAATTTTTTGCTTTCAAAAGGATAAAATACGCATTTTGAAGGTGTTTTAAGTATTCGCGCATTTCAGATATTTGTGAGTTTCTGTGTTCCCTAACCACCCAATATTGAGGAATGGCCTGTACTTGTCTGACTATTATGCAAGTACACAATCCTCTGACATTCAACATCTTAATAATAGGATTTTGATCGAAACGGCTAGCCGAAAGAGCATTTCTCAGGACTGTGCACTTAGACGGCACTTGGAGATTGCAAATTGGGCTCACATAATAGGTACGTAAATTAAATAATTACTTGCTCGAATTCTTCATTGTTTAATTGTTAGTAAGGTCTGCATGGTTTATTGTGCCATTAAAACTATTGGAGTGCACTTGTTGTAACTTATTTGCTCTTGGACGGGAACAGGGCATGACAGGTGTGCTTTGCGCTCAAATGATGATCGTGCAAAAAGAGATTTGAATCATGTTGTTAGTTTCGCAGAAGTACCCGGACAAACTACACCTCCGAAAGTTTGTCTGATTACGCCGAAATCGAATCCCCGGTAAATGTGTATATCAAAAATCAGAAGGGAAGCATCTAAGGAGTTTTTCACCTACAGATATTCCCCGGTTGTGCTGGAATTACCGTCAAAGTAACTTAAAACTTCCAAATATTTTTATAAGCTACACCCAACTAATGTACTCGAAAGATATGCTTTATTGATAAAGCAGTAGAGAATTTCTAATTTTTGTCTCTTTCGGCTTATTTGTCTTCATCAGTCAATCATAACGCTCGCTTAAACTCCTAGCCAAGTGCGGACAAATGCCTTGAGATTTTCGTGGTCAATTATGGAGCAGAAAGCTCAGAGAATTGAGTGGTAATGTAAAATGATCACGAGCGCTCTTTCGCTCTCATTTCCCTCGCTACTTTCGTATTTCGTATCATAGAAACATTAAAAATCCGCTTTATTCGCAGCCCATCTTGACAATTTACTGTTTCAGTATAAAAGTCCGTCAATTAGTGCTTTTATTAACAGTCACCCATTGGACAAAGTATCCAAAGTAAAGGGCGGGTTAAGCTCCTCATACCCTCTGGGGTTCATGTTATTGCTTCGAAAATTACAAGTGTTGCATTACGAAGACACCACTGCAATTGGATTACGATCTTTTCTTAAAATCTACTTTAAAAAGTGATTTTAGGATCACGGAGACTTCGGTCGATAAAATGGTTGTCCAAAGGTTGACTACGAAGTACCACATTCAGAGTTTGCATAAAATTCGAGATACGTATGGTAAACTCATTGATTGGCAACCATCCATGTACTTTGGACGTTAACAAAACAGACAACGCAGCACACAAACTGCACCCAGTCACCATGAAGGGCAGATTGGAGCTCGTGCTTTGATGCTTAATGACGCCTTGCATACACCGGTTGAGCCTGTTTTGTGATTGGAGCATTGATGACGGTGTTTTCGATCTAGCACATGCTCAGGAGCGCTCACATGGATGCCCTTGGCAAAATCGAGCAGCCAACCTAGCAAGTGCCAACAGGGTCCTTGTAGTCTGTACTTTCGTTCAGAAAAATTTGTTAAAATATTATGAAAACCGAATATGTTATCTAGGTTGAATAATTTGAAGGAGATTAAATGGGAGGTTTCTTCCATGAGGTGAATGTGAAAGAAAAAACTGACACGTTTCTCTGCGTACTGAAGTTCCCGAATAAGTAGGAAAACTTCGTAACAACGCAGAAGTATTTTCAAGTTAGGGCTCTGACTATTTCATTTAGTACTCGCTTGAAATGAAAGCGTTTTACAACCATAAAACTTCACTATCGCTCGCTTCAGTATCTAAGCCACTCCTTGGTATGTTCCAGAGAAGCTGCAATTACAGTCGTATTACTTATTAATAATCTACTAATGTGGACATCTGAAGGTTTCCTGTAAGGTGAAATTATAAATTTTGATAAGTAGACGTCATGAGTTACTGCTCACACAGTATGGCAAGTGCTGCAAGAAACATTCCGCAAGTTGAAAAAGGCCGGTAAACACTCGCAAACGTTGGGTAGGGTTGCTAGACTGTATATCATGCAGTCCAATTTCAATTTTTTTCAGTCACGCTAGTATGCCGACTCTGTGATGAGCTTCTTTGTGACCGCTGCGAAAAAGTTTCTTCTGTAAAAGTGGCTACTTAAATATTATCATTTGCATCATTGATTTTGACATCCTCTATAAATTCAAATATATTTTATGGAAAGCATGCACGGAAAAATCTTCTCTTGTACTTTTTTGATAGCAAATTACGTCTTCTTTAAATTTTATTTGTAAAGAAAGGGTTTTCTTTGGTTTTAAAAAAAGTTTCTAAATTGCCGAATGATTTTAAAACCTACCGACTGCTAGAACTAAATTCAATTTTTACAAACTGAATGGTGTGTTCATCCTGTTTAATGGAAAGTAAGTTCTCGTCTTTGGTTTGAGGAGATGGCCCCATAGCTCTCATATAATTTCGCAATAGACATGGATCATGCTGTATATATCAAGGGCAGCATTATTAAATTTACGGATATGATTTATTATGAATATACACCGCACAGTCGTAAAAAACTCAAAAATATAATTTTTTAAACAGATGGAAACGCTTCTTTTAAGAATAACATTTTTAAGAAGGCGTAATTTTCTATCAAATAAGTACAAGAGAGGATTTTTCCGTGCATACTTTCCATAAAAATTTACTTGAATTGATAGAAGTAGTCAAAATCAATGATAAAAATGCATACTATTTAAGTTGCCATTTTTACATAAGCAACTTCTCGCAGCGGTCAGAAAAAAGCTCATCATAGCATGACTGAATGAATTGAAATTGGACTACATGATATACAGCATTGTAATGTTGGTTTGCGAGTGATTAACCGTCTTTTTGGAATTGCGGAATTTTTCTTGCAGCACTCGCCATACTGTATGTTGCATACTGCACAAATTTATGAGGCACGGGTCCGAACTTCGGGTTTCAATGAGGTAAACGTTTACTTAGCGCATTGACGTTTGCAACCAGAATACAAGGTTAAGCTTCTATACTGCAACGGTAAAGGGTTTTCGTAAAAAAAAAAATTGCGTCCATAAACGTCAAGAATTTTCGTTCATTTTTTTCACAATACATCTCAGCACTGGTGATCTTCGAATTAAAGACGTAGGTAGGCACGGCCAGGAAAGTGGTATCCTGTTTGATTTTACCAGCGTACTACGTCAAATACTCTCCCAAATATGTGAACGTGTTTGCTAGTATACTAAGGATACACCAATAAGTTCTTAAAAAATTGAGTTGTAGCCCCCTTTTCAGAGAACAAATATTGAGCACTAAGCCAATTTAAGTTTATTCGACCTGATTGCGTATTCTTCAACAAAAGAACGGTGAATATTTATTGTTTCTTCTTTGTAGTTCACTGGACGGAGGGCAAACGTCAAACCCTAATGCTGAAATATACGATAAAAATTTAAAAACATGGGTTTTGAAGTTCGGTTAACCCATCAAACATAGTTGAATTTGCGTTCACGCACTTCGAAATTTTAAAATTGATTTCTGCGTATGACCAAACAAATGTCTAAAATGCTGTAAGTCTGAAACATTCATAAGGTGAACAAATATGCGATCGATTATTTATAGAAGCACTAACTAAATGGCTCACGTTCGAAAAAGTAAAAGAGGATTGGCTGATAAGAAATAAACTAAGGGATGTTTTCACAGTGAATTTTCAACTGTTAAGGACCCTTGGGGTAAAAATGCACTTAATACCAGACACCAGCTGAAACGTGTGCTTTGAAACTAAAGCCGCATGTTAGTTTACTAAAAACTAAATATGAGTAGAGATTTTTGGAAGCCTTCAAAAACCAAGGCTCCTGGACACAAACTTGTCAATGAACAGTATAGGAGCAATACTGCTGATGTTCGTATACCCTGGATGCAGACATTTCATGCCTTTGTTCGAGGATGCCAATACTTAGACAAGAAGCGTCGTCTGGAGATGCTCTTTAAGTAACCCGGCAAATCTATTTGCCTCCGTCTTATCTTCAACCTTAGACAAACCGGAATGGGATGACCGAGGTAAAATTACCATGAATTACCTTAATGTATTCAATAGTTTAGCCGGTGGTCGAGACAACCAGCTTTGGTCTCGAACAGTTATCTGGTGGGTTGAACCAACTTCCCACGTACTAACTGCCAGCATTGGCAAAACGTTATTGTGATGGTGGCTGTGTCCTTGTCACTGTCTATTTACGCCGTTTAGAATCCCCAAGAAGTTACACAAGAAGAGCTTCAAAGTGGAGCCATTTTTGCAGTCAGCCGCAGGCACGACGCGTGAACACAGCCAGCACGGTTATGCTGGCATATCACCAAACGATCGAGGTAAGACAAACAAACAGAACATCGACAAAGACCGAGCGGGATAACTCATTGAACCATGCAATCTACAGCTTATTTTATGTAACCGGATCAAAATGAGTCCAAGTTGAGGAAAGTTAGCTAAATATTTAAAATAATATATTTGTTCTGTCTTCCTTCTCCGTCAGTACTTATTTCCGCAAGTTACTAATTCCCTAAGTTTTGTGACGTGGGGTATCGTAATTTTGCATTACGGGCTTTGGAAAGAATTTATTCTGTGGCGGCGCCCGCAAAACATACGCAGGCTGGGAAAACCCAGAGCTCGATGCCTCAACCTCTGGTCATAGAACACTAAATAGGTTCACTTACAATTGAGTCCTGATTTTCTCGCTCTATCAGTAACGATCAGCCCCCCGGCAGTGGCATTTACTGACTCATTCCAATTTCAGAATAATATCCGCGTATCACTGGTATAATGTTATAAATAAAACATTCGTCTAGCAGCTGCAATGAATTCGCCTATTACACCGTTAATTATTCAGCTGCCTAGAATGAAAGGTGAATTTACTTTACCCACCATGGCTCGCCAGCTTCGACAGATAAACAAGCGCTAAAATTCCTCGGCGTAAGCCAGTGGAATATGAGGACACAAAATTAGGCACAAACGGAAAATACCCAACGTATGCTGATAGCAAGATATCATTAAAACAGTATACGTTACTGCCTATCCAAACACCTTACTAGATGATCAGTTATTCACATATACGGGTGTAGTTGCAGTCTAATAGTTTGACTGCCGAAATTTAATGTCCTGTATCAGTGACCGAAATGTTCTATTGGCAGCCTTTTGTTATCTTTCTTACTTCAAAAAACGATGTCACATAAAATGGAGTAATGTTTATACGCGAGGGGACGGAACCCAACTAAAATGACCTAAGCCACCGATTTAAGTGGTTCACCAGCTAATCCTGTGTCGTAAAAATACAACTTTAATTTGTATGACCCACTTATAAATAACCGTGGTTCTCAATGGCAAATGTTTGTCTGTGATATTCAATTCCAGAAAATAGGCATACAAAAAAATATATTATGTGCATAAGGTATACTGAAGGAAGTTAAGCAGTGATCTTCAAATCCATCAGACGTATCTAAAAAGAAAAATTGAAACCATAATTAAACAAACAAATTATTTTAGGTTAAATTTCTTCATCACATATTCTTTTGAAAGAGAACGATTGTTGCCAAACAAAGTGTTGCAAAGACACGAACCTCATAGTGTCAGCAGGACTTGTTTCCTTTTGTTTGAGAGGAAAGCAACCGTTTGGGCATCGGACCGAAGGAGCGTGGCCTCAAAGGGTTGCAATATCGCCTTCTCGGCCACAACCTAGAAGAAGATAATTGCGTTCATTCCTTATAGTTATTGCATCCGTTAAACTGTTAAAGCTTAGTTTTCCATAAATAACTCATTTGAATCTGCACTGACATTAAAAAAATATTTGGAATTCTATTAGATATGAGTGAGGTATTGGATTTTTAGTAGCAATGGCTGCAAATCAGATGGCAAGCTACATATGTTGGAATTAATATTAAAATTGGTATCCTGCACATCAATCCAATGAAAAAGCATATACCACGCGCAAGCAAAACAGGAAACTGGAAGACATTTTTACTTAAAATTATATTAGTTACAGTAGTGTAGTGATAAATTAGTTTTAAATGAGTAATTTAATTCAGTATTTTTTGTAAATAGTAATAGAGAAACTTTTGAATTTAGAGTGCAATTATTGCATTTACCTTCGTTTGTGTATCGGGTGCGCTCCGGCCTACTACTGCGTAAAGTGGACAGGATTTAGAATTCATCTTGTATCCTCTAGCCTCTAGACAATCCTTCTCAGCCGGCTGTAAGAGCATAAGGTTAACAGTGTTTGGATTAGCTTTGATCTTCGAAACGATGTCCTCATATTGGATGTTTTCTAATCAAAATGTTTTTTTTAAAATAAGTCTTACCTGCTGAAGTATTGTTGATTTCTATTACTAAGTCATTCTCCAGTACACCAGCGGCAGCCGCTGGGGTATCTGGGTTGACCTTCTTGACTTTAACAAATCCTTTGCCGGTACCCTTTTCAAGGACGAAGCCATAGCTAGGATTACCTGGCCACTGCCGAAGCGTAACAAGACGAGCCTCCGGGAGTGATTCAGCCATAGTCGTGTGTGCAACAGATCCTTAATTGAGATTTTATAAGATTTCGGTAAATATCTACATATTTAAACAAAACTATATTTTTAACATATCGTGTGGATCTATATATATTTAATTGAGGAATGAGATTGGTTCATTAGCAGTAGATATCACGTGATTTAAGAAAAAATAACTGGCGCATAACGGAGAACGAGCGAGCAGTTTGCATTCCTGCGCAGTAAAATTGGGAAAAATGCCTAGGTATCTTTGGTCGAATTTAGGCAAGTAAATGAGTTTACCGTTTTTAACCGATCGGATTACATGACCTGCTCAACGTATTTTGCTCGATGGTTTATATAAGAATCCCCGTACTAATAAGTATAGAAATCATTAGTATATACAGAAAAGAAAGACAGACGAACACAGTGGAAATTCGGATGCCCATTTCTGACTCATCAGATGTCGTCAACCACACAGACCAAAGTTTATGATTTCAAAATCTGTGTCATCTATGGAACCACGAGTTTTACCAATTGAGATTAAATATCATTTAATGGCGTTTGAATACAAGGTCCAGCATATCTTGAGTCGAGAAATATGGGACGATTACTAATTATAAATCTTGAAATAGCTTCCCATGTTGTACTATTCGTGTTGTCACTGACCTTTTGATATTACCGGTGATTGCGTAAATGCCTGTTGGGACTATAAATTACGACATGCCGGCAGAATGACCTGATGTAAAAGCAAAATCGAGTGAATTTTCACGGAAAAGAATGAAAATGGTCTAAAGCCAGAAAAATTATTCAAAGTGCTGGCAGTAGTCAATCGTGTTGTAAAAGTCGCCTTTTGTCAAATAAAGTCACATCAAGTCTTCTTTTTAATTCCGCAATTGTGTCAGCGGAAACCGTCTCGCTTGGTAGCAAGTTCCAAGGCCGGACCACGCGCTGACTGAAGAAATATTTTCGGAGGTCTAATCGGCTGCGTTCGTTTGTGACCTTGTAAGGATGGCCACGCAGGTGAGTAGTGGTGGCAATTGGAAGAAATCCTCTGATTTTAGGGAGGAAATGTGGCCCCGGATTATCCGGAATGTCCAGAGCAGGCTGCACTGAACGTTCCTGTAAGACAAAGGAAAAAGGTCAAGTTTTATCAATCTCTCCTTATATGGTAAGTCCCTGAGACCGTCGACCATCTTTGTCACCCTGCGTTGCACTTGTTCAAGAAGCTCCACATCTTTCTTCAACCACGGTGTCAAACTGGCATTCCGTATTCAAGATGCGGTCTCACAAAGGTGCCAAATATTTTTCCGAAGAGTTCAGGTGGAAAGATTTTGAACGCTCGTCTGATCCAATGCAGGGTACTAGTTGCCTTCTGGACGGACGTTTTACAGTGCTCTGTTTGCATCAAGTTCGCAGTTGTCCATATACCCAGATCTTTGTGTGTCTCAACCTCGTTTAATGCGGTACCATTGATAAAATAACTGTGTTTCGGTGGCACTTTTTGCCCCGGGCTTATGTGTAGAACAAGACACTTGGATACATTAAAGTTAAGAAGCCACATGGACGACTAGATAACCAGTTTATCGATGTTCGGCTGTAGTCTCTATGCGTCGTCGGCGCACCTAATTTCAGCCCATATTTTTATGGCATCCGCAAACATGACAGCTGCGCAATCAAGCTCATTGAGACATTCGTTTACGTAAATCAGAAATAGCAGCGGACCCAAAACTGAGCCTTGCGGTACACCACTCTCGACCATTATCCATTCTGAGGTTGAGTTTCTGACAACGACCCTCTGTTCTCTGAGGGACAAGAAACTACTGATCCATTTATACATTTTCCTTGGATTCCCACATCCCAAATCTTCCGCAGAAAAAGCCTGTGTGGTGCACTATCGAAGGCCTTTTTGAAGTCGAAGAATATAACATCAATTGGATAGCCTTTATCAGCGGCCTTTGTCCACTTCTCCTGTGAGTAAAGAGCACTCGTGAGGCAAGAGCGTCCTGGGCGAAAGCCATGCTGTCCATCACATAGTATCTTGTTGCATTCGAGGAAATATATTAAATGCTTCTTAATAATGCGCTCCATTACTTTGCACGCGATGCAAGTTAGACTGACAGGACGGTTATTTGCGCAATCAAGTCACGAACCTCCCTTATAGATCGGGGTGACGTTTGCCTACTTCCATTCTTCTGGGAGTTCGCCTTCGTCAAAAGATTTCTGAAAGATGGCAACCAGGGGTTTGCATAGTTCGTTAACTAATTCTCTTAGTGCTAGTGCAGGAATTTTTTCCGGCCCAGGTGATTTGGCAGGCTTAAGTTGGAGTAATTCGGCCCTGACAGTGTTGTGTGAAAACTCTAGGTCCTCTATTTTGGGCAATAAGGAGGAGGGTAAGGGTGCAATTATCGCAAAAGTTGTAGGTTCTCGGGTGTAGACGGATTCAAATAAATTGGAGAGGAGGGAGGCTTTCATCTGGTCTTCGGTCACCAGTTGTCCATCGGCTGATCTAAGGGCAGGGAGCAGTTCCTGAGATCTCTTCGTGCTTCGTATGTAACCGTACAAGATCTTGGGGTGTTCCAACGACTTGTGTAATATTTTCAACTCGTATTTCTTGCGCAGTTTAGTAGCTTCTCTTTTAAAAATGTTACGTTGCTGCTTATACTCCCGTAAGTGCTTACCGGAGCCGGTTAATCTGTAGCGTCTCCACTATTTCTTATACGGAGAGATGTCAGTTAGCGATCATGACATTTATTTGGGTCAGAAGACTCGAAGCGGGCCTCTGCTTCCTTTTTCGCGTTAACTCTACCCCTTACCTCCCACGGATCAACACTCTTATTCCCGCAGATAGACATTATGCCATTCGTAATTCCTCCAGGATAATTGCACCCCCGTTAAG
>JAYGXS010000002.1:80097898-80115605 GCA_036362985.1 Ligula intestinalis | reverse complement strand
TGCAATTATCCTGGAGGAATTACGAATGGCATAATGCCTATCTGCGGGAATAAGAGTGTTGATCCGTGGGAGGTTAGGGGTAGAGTAAACGCGAAAAAGGAAGCAGAGGCCCACTTCGAGTCTTCTGACCCAAAGAAATGTCATGCTCGCTAACTGACATCTCTCCGTACAACAAATAGTCGATCGAGGAGGAGCGAATATTTTGCGAGTAAACACCCTCTGTACATTTTAACCTAACCACGGTCAGTAGCATTCATTAAACCAAAAGGGGGACAACATTTCTCTAAGATGGGTAGAACATACATGCGATAAATGTTTAACATTATTTCCAGCAGGATGAAATGATGTGATATAAAACAACTTATCTGTGCCACCTTCGCAGATATTCGATCCCTATGAGGCGATAATGCTTGTTTATTTGTTCAGCTTAGACCTACGTCATTTATAGTTGATCGTTCTTAAAGTGGAGTGTTTTAAAAGACTAGGAAACGAGGAAGTTTGGCGGGATTGAAACACATGAAACTACACTTGGATGGAGAAAATTTCATCTGTAAGGTAGCACTCCAACGTGAGAAGGTAAGCAGGTCTACGTTTATTTTATCAATGCATTGGCTGTGTCCTTAGAAAATGAGTATATGCATTTGAGGTCCTCTGCATAAATGAGATTGTGTGAATTTTCAGAACAGAACCCTTTTCAAAGCCTCGTGGAACTATCATCCTCTCTAAACATGAGGACATCTAGGAAGGGGAGCTTGTTATACTACTCTGTTTCCATTGTAAATTTAATTTTAGGATGTAAATTGTTCATAAATTTGAGAAGGTCATCGGCCTTTTCATTGGAATCAACAATTTCGAATATGTCATCCTTCTCAAATTTATGAACACTTTACATCCTAAAATTAAATTGACAATGGAAACAGAGCAGTATAACAAGCTCCCCTTCCTAGACGTCCTCATGTTTAGAGAGGATGATGGTTCCATAAGGCGCTCGGTTTTCCACAAAAGACCTGGAAAAAGCAATATCTTCACTTCATGAGCTTCGTGCCAATTCAGTGGAAGCGTAATCTGGTACATAACCTTTTTCAACGAGCAAAGAACATTTGCTCTAGTGAGACTATACCAGAAGAGCTTTCTCGTCTTAACTCAGCCCTACTCAACTGTGGCTACCCGGCACGCTTTATTCAAAAGTACAGCAATCCCCTACGGCCAAACTTTCTGGAACAGTCAGTTCCAAAAAAGCCCGTCATGATATCCTTACCATTCAAAGGTGACGACATTTCCAACACAATCAAGTGACGACTACGCTTTACGATAGAAAGGACCTACAACGCAGCAAAATTAGTCTTCTTAAGTTCTACCAAAAGTATTCCATTATAACAGGCAAAGGATGCTCTGCCATTGCACGCCACCTCCAATTGTGTTTACAAATTAACATGTAATTGCGGATGCAAAAACATTGGGCGCACGCAAAGGCAACTCGCAGCCAGGGCCACTGAGCACATGCCTAATTGGCTTTTGAAGCAAGAAGACAGAATACCAAAGTCCTCCGTTACCAGGCATCTAGTAGACAGCGGTCATTCTGTCGACGTCAAAACAGCGTTTCGAGTACTTTTTCGGGCCCGAACAAACCAAATCCTGCGCTATTTAGAAGCTGCATACATACGGCGGGAGAAACCTGACCTATGCAAGCAGCTTGATCATGTCGTCAACCTCCAACTGCCCTGGTGATTGGCCATCTAATTTAATTTCCCACTTGTTTTTCGTTAACTTCTCCCATCCACTACTCCCCATAAGTTGACTTAACGTTTTTATCGATTAATTTTTAAACTGACTCAGGTTCCTTGCTGTTACCAGTAATTCTGTGAGATTCACCACTCCTGTATGTGTCTTCGTTAACATTCTTATGCAACGACAAGAAGCATCTGATGAGCTGTCTCGAAATTTGTTGATATCAATGAATTCTGCTGTTTTCGCCTGTTTTCAAATGACGTTCACCCTCTCTTTATGAATTTTCATCGTGATCTCTTCACAAGTGACCACGCATTAATTCAGTGTTGTTTTCCAGTCTACCTTTCTGCAAAGCCTGAGGTAAAATGCAATAACCGCGATTTTGCTGACGCAAACCATGGACTCATAAATGACTTCGTAAGTACTCTAGAATGGCATAGTATATTTTCAACTAATGATCCAATCTTTTTCAATGAACTTGTACAAAACCTTACAAAAAAAATCAGACTTTTATCCCACTCAAGCGTATTAAATCAAATTCAGCCTCCTCTACCGTTCCACATTTTCTCCAAAATAGACTAAAAAAATTACGGAAGCAACTTAAGTATCCGTCTAATAGCTCTTTGTTGGTGCACTTAAGGATAGCGCAAATATTTGAATTGCGTTAAAAATAAGGCTTGCACGAGATAGGCGTAGAGAGTCCCTGGCACTCAATGATGCTAACTCTTCTAAATCCGTTGCTCAAGTCTTCCGTTTTCGGCCATCCGCTAAGCTTCAGAAAGTCATTCCGCCTTTACTCGATAGTAGTAATCATTTTGTTACAGAGAATTTGGCCAAAGCAGAAATGTAAAATTCCTTCTTCGCCAAGTTCTTTACAATTGAGACTAGTCCAACACCCGAAATACCACTGATGTGTGATGCAAATCTCACTACAATTGATTTCTCACCTGCAAGTATTCATAAAGAAATAGCTCGTCTCAACAATTCACATTCAGTCGGGACGGATAACATTCCAAACTCATTTATTAAGCAATTAAGAGATTTTTATCCTTTACTGACCAAATTATTGAATATTTTCTCGAAAACGGTTTTTTTCCTGATTCTTGGAAAACTTCTATTGTAATTCCAATTTTTAAATCAGGTTCCAGATCTGACACTAAAAATTATCGCGGTGTTCATAAAACACCTTCTCTAGCTAAACTGTTTGAAAATTAATCGCTAATAAAATTACAGATTTTTGCATAAGCAATCAAATATTAAATATATCTCAGCATGGTTTTTTACCGGACCGATCTTGTGAAACATGTCATATGTACCAGTATCAGTATCAGCATCAATTTATTGAGGGAAAGATAGACGAATGCATTTGAACTCCCTGTTGGTAACAGCATGATAGGAAATAAGTGCATACAAAGAAAAATTTAAAATGTATGACAGTTACACATTCCGGAAAACAATTTTCACAAAATATAACACAAAATATATGATTACTTGCAAATTGCGAGTAGTATAATTTGATACAGTTTATGTGATAAGCAATGTGATTCATTGTAATCTGATGAAGGAGTTTTTACCTTCATTGCGTTTGCGCTTGATACATGTCCAGTCTACTCTTAAACGCATTGACACAAGTGGAGAGGACTACCTCTTCTGGCAGAGCGTTCCACACTGAAACTACTGTGTTGGTAAAGAATAATTTTCTTCCGTCGATCCTTGCATTGCCCGGGCGTAGTTGAAGGAAATGCCCGCACAAAGTTGGCGTGTTAGCCTGGGCAAAAAAATAACCAGGAACGAAACAACGATGCAGGTTATTCATGATACGGAAGGTTAATATGCGGTCCCCTCGGATTCGTCTGTAGGAAAGGGGACATAGGTCGAGAATGGACAGTCTTCTTTCATACGGCAATGTTCCTAGACCTTCGACCATCTTTGTCGCTCGCCTCTGGACCTTCTCTAAGAGAGTACAATCCTTGACAGTCCATGGTCTCCATGCCTGTATAGCGAACTCCAGGTGCGGCAAAATGAAGCTTTCAAAGATTTTGAAAAGCTGTCTTTTTCAAACCCCATAAAGGCTCGTCTAATCAGCTGTAACAGAGATCTGGCCGACTTCGGCGCCTTTGTACAGTTCAGCGTTGGTTTGATGAATAAGTTATCCCCACACCCAAGTCCTTCTGACTGTCAACTTGTTGCAGCGGAGTACCATTTAAAGAATAGACTTTCATGCAGGATATTCTACAACTGCCGATTTGCAGAAATTTACATTTACTAACAATAATATTTTTTATATTAATATTTTTATATTTTAGGCCCGGAAGGCCTCGTCATTGCAAACTTATTGCTGTGGAAAAATAAATACAAAGTTTCTAAATGCTGCTCTCCGTGAAACAACCACATAGACGGCGGGAGCGTTAAGTAGTCTTGGTAGATTTATTCCTATTCACCAACATATCGTCGTTTTAAAATAGTAGTCAACGCATGGTGAACTAAGGAGGAAGCAGTAAAAAAAACTTGCCATTGAAGCTGAGGCGAAGTTCAGCGAACCCCCACTTAACAAAAACAAAACGTAGGAGAAAAAAACTGCTTCAACAAAATTAAGGGAGTTGGTTGAGAGGATTGATTGTAGTGCAAATGAGACAGGACGGTTGATGAGAACGTATGAGGGTTGGAAACGTTTCTTGTAATTTGAGAAATCATATAACAACAGAGGCTGTCGTTCACCATTGTAATGCCGCCCGACTGGCTTCATGATCAACCATCAGGGAGATCAAAACGGAGGAGGTCATCGCGGACAACAGGGTCGACAAGAGAGTGAATGGCAGAGGTCACCTGATCATCAACGAAACGCCGGAGATGTGACCTTCTAGACTGCGGAGTCCAGCGACGAGCTGGCAAAAGTAGCAGAACCGCCACGAGCATGACTAAATACCATGAAGCCTATCGTCAGGGTTGTAAAACGGAGAATGGAGAAACGGCAATGATGACTGGACAGAGAAGTGGACGAAACATCGTTGTAAATATCACCCAAAAGAGGAAGAAATAGACATATATGGGGAAAATGTTATATAAACATAACCACCTCAGATACCTGGGGGACCCTTTTCAAAGTCCAAAAGTTGTGTGTTTGGAAAGGAGACGGATAACAAGGACTTTATATCTTCCGAAGTTAAGTGTTTACGTAATTTGATTAAAAAAACTGCGAAGTTAGACGACAGCCTAATTTCGAGGGGAATATTATTCCAGAGGAAGCATATTTGGAGGCAAAGAAGTGAGAATGGTTCGAAGTGGAGCTAAAGGGGGTGCAATAATCCTGGAGATATTTCGAGTGGGATAAGGTCTATCCGCGGAAATGAGAGCGTTGATTCGTGGAAGGTTAGGGGTAGAGTTAACGCGAAAGAGGAAACAGAGGCCCGCTTCGAGTCTTCTGACCAAAAGAAATGTCATGATCGCTAACTGACATCTCTCCGTATAAGAAATAGTGGATCGAGGAAGAGCAAATATTTTGCGAGTTTATACCCTCTTTACATTTTCAATCTAACCGCGGTCAAAAGCATTCATTAGACCAAAGAAGGGACAACAGTATTCTAGGATAGGTAGAACATACATGCGATAAACTTTTAACTTTATTTCCAGCAGGAAGAAATCGTGCGATATAAAACCACATATCTGTGCAGCCTTCGCAGATATTCGATCTGCATGAGGCGACAATGCTAGTTTATTTGTGTAGCTTAGACCTTAGTCTTTTATAGTGGATCGTTCTACAAGTAGAGGTGTTTGAAAGACTAGGGGATGGGGAAGCTTGGCGGAACCGAAACACATGAAAGTACACTTGGATGGAGAGAATTTTATCTGCCAGGTAGCACTCCAAAGTGAGAGTGTAAGTGGGTCCGCATTTATTTTATCCACGCATATACTTGCCATGTCCTTAGAAAATGAGTATATGCATTTGAGGTCGTCTGCATAAATGAGATTGCGGGAATTTTTTATAAAAGTCGAAATTTCGTTTATGTATAGAATGAAGAGTAAAGGACCCAAGACAGTGCCTTGAAAAACGCCACGCGTGATCAGTTGAGAAGTGAGTAAATATTACCTACTAAGACCTTCTGGCTGCGGTTAGACAAGTACGAACTGATGAAGTCGAGGAGAGGGGGGTGGATGCCAATGGCTTCCAATTTTACCAGAAGCCATCTGTGCGGTACTTTGTCGAAGGCTTTGCTCAGGTCAAAGTAGATAACAACTACGGATGGCCGCTCGTTATGGAGGGAAGTAACGTGGTTAAGAAAAGCTAAGTGACACGTCTCGCATGATCTTGCAGGCAGAAAACCATGTTGCGAGTCACTTAAAAGCTTATTTGCAGGCAAAAATCGAGAATTTGATTAAAAATTATCTTCTCCAGAAGTTTAGCTAGGGCCGTGGTTTATGAACACCGCGGTAGTTATTTCTGTCCAAACGAGATCCTGATTTAAATATTGGAAGAATAATGGATGTCTTCCAAGTGTCAGGAAAGAAGCCATTTCAGAGATAGACTGAAAATATATAGCTAAGTAATTTGGGAAAGGTCGTCACGCTTTTGATAACTGAATTTGGGATACCATCATTTCCCGAAGAGTGCGAGTTTTTTAGACAAATTATATGCTTTCGAATTAATTCTATCGAGAAATCAATGTTCGCGAGAGTGTTGTCTGAGTATGGTTGAAACGACGGGACCGGTTTTGATTCTGTCGTAAAATGTTTCGCAAAGAAAGCATTGAATAATTCAGCCTTATCAGATTCATCTAGTACAAATGTTTTATTTTCTTTGAGCAATGGGGGTATTTCAATTTCTCGTTTTGCGGAGGACCTACGACGAAACAGTTGTGCAACCGATTTTGCAGAGTTTGAATGGCTCAGAGCGCAAGATTCGCTGTGCTGGTCACGTGCAAGACGAATCTTTGACGCTAATTCGAAGATCTCTGCGATCCTTAGATGCACAGACAGCGAACTAGTATATCTATCTTTCTGCTGCCTCCTCAATTTCTTTAGTCTGGGCAAAAGATGTGAGGGACGGTCGATTCTGGTGTGTAGGGTTTCGCAATTTTAGTGAGCACAAATTCCAGCATTTTATTAGCAACGACCGACATGAGTTCAGAAAGATATGCAGCGTCGTTAATGGAGGAGAGGCTCTGCCAATCTAATGAGTCAAGATAATTGTTGATTGAGCTTATATATGTGAGGTCATACGCATGATAGGTACGACTAGCACTTGCCTTTTCCGTAGAAGGAAGCGGAAGGCAACAGTGAATTAATGTGTGATCACTTTGGAAGATGTCCTGCTTGAAATCAACGAAGAGAGTGGCAATACCATTTGAGAAAATCACATCTAGGATATTGTTCTGTCTTGTTGGGGAACTAACCAGTTGAGACCAGTCAGAAAACTCAATGGTATCAAGGAAAGGCTGAAATCTAGGTGGAAAATAGTTTGAAAGCCAGTCGATTTCAAGAAATTAAAATCTCCAGCAATAATTATAACTTCAAAAGAGGATTCTGAAATAAACTTGAATATTTCATACAAATTTGCATTTTCTGCAGATGAAGAGTTAGGAGGATTATTAACACATCCGATAATCGCCTTCTGCCGGGGCGTCAGGATAATGGAAGCGAAACAGTAATTTCCAGAGAAGGATGTGCTATTAAGATAAAACGGAAAGTGCCTAAATGACATTCTTATAAAGAGAAGACAACAACCACCACGCTTATTAATGCGATCATGACGATAGAGATCATACTCGTCTATGATAAGGGAGGGGTCAGAAATGATTGGATGGGTCCAAGATTCTGTTATGCATATAACATCGGGCAGCGTCTTGAAAGCGATAGCTCGAAGTTGAGCCATTTTATTCATAACGGACCTGGCATTAAGCACTATGACACCTACTGTGTTTCGAGTGACAGGACTTTGGCTATCGTTATTCATTAAAAAGAATTTGAAGGTGAATAGGCAAACTGTAGGCCGTTATTATTTGTGGAATAAGTACTGGCGGGTATGGAGCTGTTAGCATATGGGTTGCCAATAATGGATGGCTGATGAGGTCTGAGATATCTAGGGGCCTCGCTTTCTGGCAGGGAAAAATGAGAAGAGGATAAACCAAAATAAGCTTCTGGGGCGTTTGGGAGGAATGGGGGTAGGCGAGAAGGCATGTAGAAGTTTGCAGGATGGGTAAAGGAACTGATAGGAGGGAACGGTGACATAAAAATTAGTGTTGGGGCCGCTCGCGTAAGAACTAGTGGTCGTAATCAGTGAATGTCCTGTATGGCAACTCCGATTAGATTTAAAACTATACCAGTTTGGGTTACTGCCATGCAAATTAAATTTTTCTTTGTTCGGGCCCGGCGTGTTCAATAACGCATGATACGGGGGAATAATATGACTCCCATGGTCAAGGGAGGAGCCAGGTTGTAGTGAGGAAGCGCTCGGCCTAAACGCTTTCGACGGTGTTGGCGGCATTCTTGATGAGCTTTTTGCCGAGTTAGAGGCAGCGGAATTTATCAATCGTTGGACAGAGAATGTATTTAGACTAGTTTTAATCGTAGTAGATAATGGAGCGGCGGGGCTTGACAGTCCCGACATCAAGCGGCATGGGCTAGCTGATGCAGTGATGTTTATGGGCCTATGACTAGACATTCGGGAGGTAGGGATAGCAGGTGTACTGACGGTTACGGGACTATGAATAGACATCTGGGAGGCAGGGATAACGGGTGTACTGACGTTAGTGGGTGTATGACCAGGTATCCGGGGTGGATGATTAGCGAGTGCATTTACCCTATCGGGACTACGAACAGATTTAGGAATAGTAAGCTGAGAAGTCATTGGTCTATTGGATTGGACAGCCGTATTTCTTCGCTCCATTGGTATAAGATCTGGACAGAGGAAACTTTTAGTCATTTCTAAATATCAGGAAATGCGACTTCGTTGAGAAAATATTGAGTCCACCTCGATCGGTGAAAACAATTTAACTAGGATGGGCGGGTTTTTACTACGCGATTGGAGGCGCTTTGCTTCTGCAATTTTGTAGTTGAAACTACCTGAACATAGAAAATCTTTGCAATATCCAAAGGGCGACTTACTATGGAGGCATTTTTAGTATAAAGTTAAAGTTTCGCTTTTGTCTATCAAAAGCTTCCGCAGTTATAAGATGGACGAGGGAGTCTAACCTTTTACAATTTTGCGAGGGCACATCTGATAACTTACCATCAAACAGATTGCCTAGTATTGACAAAACAGAACCAAACTTCATCATGAAGTCATTACAGTTCTGTAATGCAGATAAATCAATTTGCTTAGCCTTGACAATAGGCTGCATTTTGATATCAAGGCATTGACTAGTAGGCGTGGTCAGGCACCGCTTGGGCCTGGGAGCAGATATCTTACGATGAGCTTTAATTTTCGTTCTCATAATTTTGATGGAAATCTGCTGTAAATGTGAGACGATTTAGAAAAATTCAGCCTATATAATTTTACCGCAGCTGGTTGTTAAAATCCCTTAAAATTGTTTAACAAACTGTATTAGTTATTAGGTTCAGAAAAAACCAGTTGATAGGATTTTCAGATTATGACTTACGACAAATAATCAGAGTGAACTTAATAAATACTGTAGCTATTTTTTAAAAAGCACTTTAATTTTTTAAGCACTTTAACATTAAAAGGCATTAGTCAAAGCTTTGACCAGTCCTCCATATGTTCAAGTTGGCTTGTATATGGTTTTCGTCTGCCGTACTTTGAACAAATTTCCATAATTTGATGTCATCGGCGAACAAGGTGACTTCACAGTCTAGATCCCTGACACAGTCGTTGATAAAAACGAGGAACAATACGGGACCTAAAATTGAGCCCTGTGGGACGCCACTCACAACAGGTAAACCCGAGGACTGCTGGCGACAGACTTCGACTCTTTGTGACCGTCATGATAAAAGTGCTGGATCCATCGGAGGAGGTTCCTGCTAACGCCTGCGCTGCGCAGCTTAAGCAGCAGGCTTTGATGAGGGACGGTATCAAACGCCTTTTTGAAGTCAATATAAATCGCATGCACCGTTTTGCCCTCGTCACGTGCTTTGGTCCAGCTATCAAGTGATAACAGCAGATTGGTAAGACAGGACCTGCCACTGCGAAAACCGTGTTGGGCATCGGAAAGGAGGTGTTTCTGCTCGAGGAACTACATCAACGCCTTCTAAATTTTTTTTTCCATAATTTTGCAACAAATGGAGGTAAGGCTCACCGGCCTGAAGTTATTTGCGGACACTCGGCTTCCACTCTTGAAAAGTGGGATTTTAATCGCTGTCTTTCAATCAGATGGAAGGCAGCCCGCAACAAATGATGCCTGGAAGATTAGGGCTAGCGGCTTGGCCATTTCAGAAGCTAGCTCCTTCAACAGCTTGGCCGAGATTGCATCGGGGCCTGGGGAGGTCGATTCTTGCAAATTAAGAAGCTCATTCTTAATAACATCTTCGTTGAAGAGGACTGTATCAATAGATGGGATCGAATTTTTTTCATAAGTGTGGGATAGAAAACCGGGTTCAGTCATCTCTGAGATCCTCTAAGATTTCGGCACCTTCGGAAGATCGCAGTAGGGGGATAGGATCCTTATTCTGCGTGCTCTGTCTTAATAACTGTACAGGACTTTGGGGTTAACCATGGCTCTTTAAACTGCTGTCGAGCTCTAACAATGAGAAGTTTGACCCGGTTTCTCTGCATTTTGTACCTATTAAGAGATTCAGGTGACCTATCAATTCGGTACTTTTTAAACATTTTTCCCTTCTTTTTAACTTCGGTTTTTAAGGATGGAGTCTGCCAGCGAGGCCTGTTCGTAAGTTTTCGACGAGTGATAGGGCAGTGGCTAGAGATAAGGTTATGGACTATCCCTTTGAACTGTTCCCAAGCTTCTTCAACGTTTTCGGATAGCGTGGATGCCCAGTCTCTGAAACAGAGATCATGTTTCATTTGCTCGAAATCACCACGCCAAATATAAGGACGGAGGTCTTGTGGTTCGGCAGGCAAAGAAAATAAAATGTATTCCCACATGAAAACTACATGGTCACTCTGGCCTAGTGGGGGTAAGCAATTCACAATGTCGATATTGTCGAGCGACTTAGTGAGCACAAGATCAAGGCAGTTCATCCACTGGCCTTCACGAATTTTTGTGGGAAATGTGACGTGCTGGGTGAGAAGTAGGGATTGGGTTATATTCAGGAGCTGGTGGTCGAATGCCGTTTCAGGGCTATCAGCTGAGGAGGAGCTCCAGTTGATGGTAGGAGCGTTGAAGTCCCCAACAATAAGGGTATTTGGTCGCGTAGCGCGGGTTTTAAGTTCATCCAGCAATAGGGCATCGGCCTCAGGATTGTTCCTCGGTGGTCGGTAGACAGTTAATATATCAAGGCTTTGGCAACCCGGTGTTCTTACAGTTAACCATACCGCTTCTTGGCAAGACAGATTCGCCGTTTTTTCAGAAACAAACAAACCGTTCTTCACGAAGGTTGCTACGCCTCCACCTCATCGGTTGTTTCTGTCTTTCCGGAACAGTTGAAAGCCGGGGATTCCAATCTCGTGATTGTCAATCTGGTCCAACTACCATGCTTCTGTTATCGAAATAACATCGGGAAGGAGGTCGGATACGTTGATCCTTAGTTCATCCATTTTTGAAAGTAAACTTTGCGCATTGGTATACATAAATGTCAATTTTGACTTCTTGCGTGGTCCATTTGTAGCCCCGACGCAGGCTACTGGAGTAGCTGCGCGGCCATGCGAATCGGTTTGGTCCATGAAGGGACAGCATTTCTTTCGATTATCCGGTCCTTAAAGATCACGATATTCGATTCTCCTTTGATTCTGCGTTCCCTCAATTCTAGAACTAGCATGCGGCATTTTAGCCTGTCGGCAGGAGAGTAATCCGGCTAAAAAACACATGTCTTTTCTAAATCTACCCACTTCTCTTCGCAACGATCATTTATCTGTGGTGCTCATCTATTTTGATCTTCGTAAGGCATTTGATAAAGGACCTCATAGGAGACTTCTAGCCAAACTAGAGGCTAAAGGATTTTGTAGTCCTCTTATTGACTTGATTAGATCATATCTTTCTAATCGAAAACAACAGGTCTAAGTGGGCTCCTCATACTCTACCCCTACCGCTATTTTAAGCGGTGTCCTTCAAGGTACCGTTCTGGGCCCCCTTGTTGTTTTTGCTTTATGTAAACGAATTTTCAACAATAGTTAAACACTCTCAATCTTATATATGCGCAGACGACTTGAAATGTGTATACTCCTTCTCTAATTCAACGGCTGAGCGATGCTTAGAACACATTCATTCGGATTTGGACGCTCTATCTGCGTGGAGCTCCACGTGGCAGATGGAGTTCTCGCCTTCTAAGTGCCAATTCATGTGTTTTGGGCCTGAAAGGCTGCCACAGCCTATCATTTTTCAAGGCTGTCCCATGACTGAGTGTTCTTACATTAAGGACTTAGGTTTAAGTTACACCAATAGATTAGATCTTTCACCTCACGCTGATAGAATTACAGCAAAAGCTGCTCAGATATGCGGCTTCATCTCTTATAATTTCTACCTTCCCGAAATGAAGCTAAGACTTTATCGCATGTGTGTGCTTCCTATTCTCGAATACTGTTGTCCATTCTTCGGTCTAATGAACGAATCTAGCCGTTCAAAAATTGAAAGTGTCCAAAGAAGAATTACTAAAAGGGTCCTCTATCCGGCATTTTCAGATACTTCCTACTCAGATAGATGTGAGATAACAAAACTGAAATTTCTTTGGGTCAGGAGACTGGAAGCAGGGTTTTATCTCCTGTTTCGCCTTAATAATAGTTCAAATCTCCCCAAGATCTCTGCCCTTACTCCCGTTACTCGCCCTTACAACCTAAGAAATTTAACGTTGATTATACCTCCTCCTGCTTCTTCCACTTCTAAACGATCTCTATTTTTGCTTCTAGGTATATCTATCTGTGGAATTATTTGCCAATTGATATTTGGGTGTTGATTTGTCTATGTGCATTCAAACGCAGACTGCACATTTATCTTAACACTGAATCTATTAACCTTTTGTTTTCCTCATCTTTTCCGGGCAGCTTTCTCCACGATCCCGAGAAAGCACCATCGGGAATTAAGTATCCCTTCTTGAAACTACCTTTCTCTGACTCGTGTCCCCCAGAATCAGGACGCAGTCTTCACGGCTCTCGTTTCGCTGGTCATCAACCATCATCAGGGTCTTATATTTGGTCGCATCTCAGACATCCCCAACGATGGTCTTGTAGATTTGTCGGACTTTTGGATCTCATACGGCGGTGCCCATCAGGATCATAAACCGGTGGGTTCCCTATGTTGTATTATGCCGCACCGGTTTGGGAACCCGAGTGTAGTGCCGGGAACCCGTCTATACCAGTAATGTTTCGTTAACACCTATTGTTCTGCCCTACGCTCAGCTTCGACTGAGTTTGCTTCCAACACCCCCTTCTAACAGAGTCAGTGGGTATCAGAATACATAGTCAGAATATAGATAACGATGTGGCTCATCTGTGTGTGCCCTTGAATTTCACTTTCCGCATGACACTGCTATATTCATTTTTTCGAATCTAACAAATTCGCTTCTAAACAGTTATACTCGTCTTGTAGCTATAGACTATGGATACTGTTTGTTAAACCAATTATTGCTAGTACTTCGTTTTATCGATTTTTTGGTTTATTGATGAGGCCCATTGGGCCTGAAATATACAACTTATTATTATTATGAGGTCTCCCAAAGGCACCAAATATTTTTCCAAAGAGCTAAAGTGGGAAGATTTTTAACGTTCGTCTAATCCAGCGCCAGGTACTAGTTGCCTTCTGGACGAAATATTTACGGTGCTCTCTTGGCATCAAGTTCATGTTTGTCCACATGTCTCGATCTTTGTGCGTACCTTCATCTTTTAATGTGGCGCCATTGATAAAATAACTGTGTTTCTGCGACTCCTTTCGACCCAGGCTTATGTGTGACACCGGACACTTGGATACATTAAAGTTAAGAAGCCACGTAGACGACCAGATAACCAGTTCATCGATTTAGACTGTAAACTCTATGCATCGTTAGCGCAGCTAACTTCAACCCAGATTTTTATGGCATCCGCAAACACGGAAGCTTCGTGATCAAGGTCCTTGAGGCAGTCGTTTACGTAGATAAGGAACAGTAACGGGTCCAAAACTGAGCCTTTTGGTACACCACTTTCTACCTTTGTCCATTTTGAGGTTGAGGTTTTAACAACGATTCTCTGTTCTCTGTAGGACAAGAAACTACTTTCAATTTAAAAAAAATTCCTTGAATTCCCGTGTCCCAAATCTGGTGTAGAAGAAGCCTGTGAGGTCCAATATCGAAGGCCTCCTTGTAATCGAAACATATAACATCAATTACATAGCCCTTATCGATGGCCTTTGCCCATTTTTCATACGAGTAAAAAGCACTTGTGAGACAAGAATGTCCTAAGCGAAAGCCATGCTGTCCATCATGCAATATCTTGTTACTTTCCAGGAATCCCATTAATTGCCTCTTGATACTGCGCTCCATTATTTTTCACCTGATGCAAGTTAGACTTAAAGGACGGTGATTTGCGTAATCAAGTCATGAACTTCTCTTATAGATCGGTGTGACGTTTGCCCACTTCGATTCTACCGAGAGTTCGCTTTATTCAAGAGACCTCTGAAAGATGGCAGCCGGAGCTTTGCACAGTTCGTTGGCCATTTTTCTTAGCCCGAATAGATAGAAGCAGTGTAAATCGGGCCTCCATTTTCATAAAGGGTGTAATAAAATTCTAAAGAAAATACAATAAGGGAGAAGAGTAGGTCAATGCTGCAATAACAATTTGAAATGAGATAATTAAACGTCTAAATTCCTACTTGATCTCTTCAGAGGAATATTCGCCGCCTTTGTGAAACCACATGTAGACTACGGAATGCCCGTTAGGACATCGTGGTAAAAGAAAGATATAGATCTTCTCGAACAAGTGCAACGGAGGGCGACACAGATGGTCGATGGGCTTAGGGACCTACCATAGCAGGACAGATTTACAAAGCTAGAAATCGATCCAACAGGCACTGGCATTGTGCAATCCTCTGGAAATTTCGGGGTCATGCTTTCCTCCTAAGACCGGAGGATTTTTTTAAGTTTGCCAATGCAACGCACGGCAGGGCTCCATAGAGGGGTTCTAAAAGGATGAATATGTCTACTAACCACTTACTTGCACATTTAAGTAGATTGATTATTTAAAAATATTTCTTGATTTTTGGGACGCCGGCCATTGGTCCAGTAGGGAATGGGTGATTATATTGAACTGCAGAGGGGTCCTCGGACGGCCACCATAGTCAATAGCCGCTTAGGTAAGTTTATTTGATAAAATGGCTTTTCAAATTAGCCCTGGAAATAACCACTCACTTAAAAAATAAGTAGGGCTTTATTACTAAAATGTACCTCAATGACGTCGCTCGGCATCAGCGAACAACCCCATCAGCAGACGCGCGTTCGCCTCTGGTTCAGAAGGGGTTAGCGATGATATTAAAATGAACTTCAGTGTCCCAGCCCGAGGTTAGGGAACGTCACTTAACTTTCCCTCGTATTTTTTTTAAAATTTAAATAATAATTGCGCATCAATTTTTTCCCCAAACGCCTCATCTATACTATCCCCCAAATCCAGGTGTCCATACTGGAGTTGACAGCGCTTCGCACGCACTGTGGGGACCCCATTATAGATCCTTACACAAATCACACGGGTGGCTATCCTTACAAGATCATAAGCGAACGCACTCGATTGGAACTCCGAATGTATTCCTTTAGCCATAGAGTGTCATGACCTTGAAACTCGCTACCAATCAAGAAGATTACCACCGTCGCCATTGTTGATTTTAAAAGAAAACTTAATCGCACTATATTTGGCAAAGGCGAATAACGCAGCCTTGCAAGTCTTGTAAAAATGGTCTTGGTCCTAGTTTACTTCATACCAGTTCAGTATATTTCGGGAAGTAGGCACTGGCTTTGCGGACACAATTGAAAAAGGAAGGTTTAATTGTAAAGCACATCTTCGACGCCGTCAAAAACCCCGGCAAATATAAACAACAAAAAATATATAAAAATGAATAGATACCCATCAAATAATAAGTAAACTATCCACACGTACACATTTTAGCAGTGGAATTTGCGTCTATTCATCCTGATGATCGTAGATAAATTTTTCGAATAGCAGATATAAATTTCATTTACATGTGTGAGCGAAGCGCTTGTATATTTTAACGGTTCTTTTCTGTGCATATAAACGGTATCTCTTAAGTACACATATACAAAGTTTGCGTGTATATGCGTTTGTCGAGTTTGCCATTATGACCTCCTCGGGCAGTTCGCTTGAGGCACGGATTACTTGCTGTGAAAATGAATGGCTGCGGATGTCCAAATGGGATAAGATTCTGCGGAGTTGAGGGAATTTCCATGATGGTTAGTTCGTGATGCGAATGCGATGAAGTCATAAAACTGCTGGGCACAGCTATGATTCCTCACGATCCAGTGCGTCTCTATGAGATCAGTTCTTATCTTCCTGTAATCAAGAAGAAAAAGTATATTGCTTCAAATCCTTATTCGTAAGATAAGAAATTCAGGCCCTTCACGACCTTTTTTGCCCTCCTATGGACCCTTTTCACTACCCTGTACTCTTTCTGCAACCACAGGTGTCAGGCCTGGACTCCATTTTCTAGGCATGAACTAGTAATGGCCCCGCATGATGATATAAATATCGAAAAAAGTTCGTTCAATAGCAAAGAGAACACTGGTTGCTCTATTGGCAGCCCTGACAGATTGCAAAGGGGGCTTCAGAGATGGCACGCTTAGGATTCCCAGGTCATTTTTTTCGGTTATGTTCGAATGGCACCTACCATGAAGTAAGTAGTTATGCGAATCGAGAAGAAGAAGCAGAAGACTCGATCGCTGGGACAATATGTTTATTCGCCTGATGTTTCGATATCCGTCGCGGATTCGTCATCAGAGACATGCGTAGCAGAAAGGTTAAGTATGCACAGACGTTTGCAGTATTTATAAGACACAGTCATTACTGCAAGCATACAGCGACAATTAACGTTAATTGCCTTCTTGTGCGTGGACTGCTTGTTGGACGGCACGCGGGCTCTGACCTGTTGAACTTTCGTCACGGGCGGTGAGCTCGGGCATGATGATTGCTCGGCCGTTTGGCTCCCCGGTGTTGGCGTACGATGAGGCGGTGGCCTGCCCATTCCTCAAGTGACGGCTTGCTTTGGCCACATTGAATCTCAGGATTGAATATGGATTGGGAAAATCGTTGCACTTGTTGATGGATTGGGGGCCCGTGAACCATGACTCAAGTAGTTCTCGGCTCACCCGATTGTCACCTCTTGCAAGAATTTCGGCCTCATCAAATTTGAAGGTGTGGCCGGGTCTCGTCGAATAAGCCGCAACTTGAGAATTGGCATCATTTCGCCGCACTGCAGCCGCGTGTTCGGCAATTCGCGTCTTGAGAAGTCTGCCAGTTTCTCCGACATAGTTGCTTTGACCGCAACTGCACCAGATCCTGTAGACGACCCCAGATGTTTATTGCCGTGGCAGTGGGTCTTTCGGCTTCACTATCTGACGCCTTATGGTTGCCTCCGGCCTGTGTGCGACTCCAACTCCAAGTGGTGCGAGAAGGCGGCCGACTGCTTCCGATACGTTTTTGACATACGGGATCGAATGCCAAATCTTGGGGTCGGTGCGCTTTTGTTGGCCAGCTCGTTTGCGCAAGCACCGGTTGACGAAGTTGCGCGGGCAGCCATTTTCTCTGAACACCTGTCGGAGGTATTCTACCATGGCAACTTTGTCTTCTTCTTCGCTGCAGTGCGTCTCAACACGCCGATAGAGTGTTTTTACGCAACTGCATTTGTGGCTGATTGGGTGGTTGCTGTTGTAATTCAGTACTTGCATC
>JAYGXS010000002.1:80086529-80097498 GCA_036362985.1 Ligula intestinalis | reverse complement strand
CGAATAAACATATTGTCCCAGCGATCGAGTCTTCTGCTTCTTCTTCTTAATTGCTTCCTGGGACACGGATGTTCGCTTGCATTGGCAAGTTATGTGAATCACCCATCGCGTTCGCCTTTTTTATTGTGAGGTGCGGTGTGACGAACTTCTCATATTTAAGACTATTCACCTAGACGGTCGAGCCCTTCCTGTAGGGCTTGTTCGTCATAAGCATTTCTGATGAGTTGCCATAGCTTACTATCATCTGCAAACAGGATTCTATTGCTGTCCAGTCCACGCCTATTCTTATTTCCGGCTGAACAAGTTTGGAATCCTCCACATCTCTTCTCCTACGAGACCCTCGTCCGAACTACAAAATGATTATTTACACTCTTCCTAAAGCTGTCCCCCTGCTCCCTAGAACGCTGGCCGCTCTCCCTCACTCAAATGCACATGAAAGAATACTGCTTCCCTTCCCCCGGCCTCGGCCCTTTGTTCACACTTTCACATTGCACGTTCACACACATTCACATTGTGACCTCCCTAACGGGATACGGCAGTGTCGACCCAGCGATATGTTTCCCCTTTTGACCCAGCACTTGCAGCTAATGCGAGAACCACTCGTCAAGCCACCCCACCGCCACTGACTTCAAACGCTTGCAACCCCCCCTTGCCGGCACAGCATTGCCCCTGTTCACGTCCACCCCCTCTCTGGCGCTGGGGTTTCCAGACTAATGGGAGCTCACAGGAACTGCCTCCTGGAGTCCTATAAAACCAGATCCATGCCCCCTTGACCTTTGCCCTTGAATTGAAATATCCATTGTTAAAGTTTGTGTATTTATATGCCACTATTTCTTTGAATATAGGGTGTCCCAAAAAATGTATACACATTTTAACTAACTGTAAACTTGGTATTTATTGTAATTTTGTTATTTAAAAAGTGTAAAACTCTTGACAAGTATTATTTTATTTTTTATCTCACTGTATGTTCTCAAACTGACATCCACTTAACCCACACGCCGCTGACAGTGCGACGCAGTGGAATCGCACACACCAGAAAAAAGTCCATTTGTATTTGGGCGCATTTATGTTCAATGGCTTTTCTCATCCTCGGTTCTTTGAAATTTAGTGAAAATTCAGTGTAAACACAATAAACTTATACCTCTTAATACCTTTGCATTTCTGAAATAATAAAATTATAATAAATCTTAAAGTCACAATTGCTCGAAATGTGTATACATTTTTTTGGGACACCCTGTAGTACCGTACCACCTTGTTAGTTGTTGTCACTGGTTTTGGCGTACGCGCGACTGCTGAATACAGTCGGAGAAGGCAGAGGACGAAACACCTACTGTCGGTAACGTATAGAAAGAAAAATAATGGCCTAAGAACGGAGCCCTGAGGCACACCACTGACAGTCAGCTCTGGAGTGGATTTCGTGTGGTTGACGCCCACGGACTGCGATCGGCTTGCTAGGAAAAGTCCAATCCAACTAAGTAAAATCTACTTCTTCGTATTGCATACCATCAGAAGCGAGCCCTTTTAAATTGCGAGGAATATCTCTTCCCCAAGATTGTGGGAACATTTTGGGTGTCTATACAAGCCTAGAGACTCTGATCTGTCTAAGGTCAGAATCATCTCGAGATAGCTCAAAAGATAGCTATAAACTGATTAAGAACCAAATTTACTTTCCATATGCAACCCGCTTAAAAAATATAATCAGTTACCTTTGCGCTTTAGGCAAATTCGCGGGGATTTCCAAATGACCTTCCATAAATTTAGGGGATTTGATATTTGTCTGGTATTTGGGGAATTTTCTTGAATTTGCTACCACGATCAAGTTCCATGGTCATTCATTTAAACGGTGCATTACGCAGGCAAGGCTAGATATACACAAGCTTTCCTTCTCTGTCCAAGTGGTCAAACCATGAAGTGCCCTGCCAACAGATGCTGTGATGCCATCGCCACTGAAATGTTTTAAAATAAACCTGGAAAGGCATATTTTTGAAAATGAGTTCGAGCCATGATGCGTTTGAATTTATACTCCAAACTCCCGCTCCAAATATCATATTTTAGTGTAACGTTGTAACTTTTGCAAACCACATGATTTATCTGTTTAACGCGTTGGAAGTCGTGTAGTCAACGGATCATGCTTATTTCTCTCAATAAGTTGAAATGGACTAGACACATCAAAACCCGTACAGGAATTATAAGAAAACCAAAATCAAACCCAAAGTTAAGAATTGGGGTAAGCAGAAGTTGTTGCTCCAGAACACGAACGCCCTAGATTTGGGTTTCCCATATGGAAATTTGAGGGAAATTACCCGGCTTGAATTGAAAACGCATACGCTAAATCATTTACGCCTTCTCATTCGATGGAAGATACTAGATTTTATCGATTAAGAAATCTTTGGAATTTCTTTTACACGGGTCCACGTGCCCCCAGCGCCAGCGTAGCTGTAAGGGGTGTACGAAGAAACCACTTTGGAAAAAGTGACTAATCACAATCGTATAAGAAAAACCAATAGAATATTTGCTCGTAGGGATTTACTTATATAAGGCCTTCCCGCAATTTTGAAGGAATGTTTATTGTCTTATATCCGGCTTTATCCTAGTGTAACGAACCACCCTGTGTAACGAGCCAACCCGGACCATGGGTGTTTGAACTCACCAAGGTCACTTTTGGCGCGGGTCTGGATGAGGATGGTGTGAACGTCTGTTGGTGATGATGCCAGTTTTCCTTCTCTTCCTCTCTGCTGGCACCACTTTCCCCCGTTCCGTATCGCCGTTACACGCTCTTCCCGCCGTCCTGTGTCACTGTTACACACTCCTCCTACCGTCATCACCATCATGGCCCTCACCCGCAGTTGCCCACTGCGCTGCACTCCCGCCGGTATCTAACTAATATTCTGTGATCACCCCTCACTCCAAGCGGATCATTTGTACAGACTCTTGGTAATCCCCGTATCGTATCCTTTCCACTCTTTATTGTTTACCATTCGTTTTATATCAACAGGCCGTATTTCTTACTATCGCGTTGTTCTTCTATCTCTTTCTACGATTGCATGTTGTGGTGATTGAAAACCCCATTCGGCGTTACTTCTGGAGAATAATATGCGTGAATTACTCCTTTAGGTGTGTGCCAACCTCGACGTTCCTGGCCAGCTACACCTGCGCCTCGTTTGTTTTAATTGCTTTCCTCGGTTGTCTATTTTTTAATTTTGGTTTTGCAGGAGAAGTCGCGCGTCGCGGTTGTCATTCATCGTCGTTTTTTTCCTATCCATCGTCCCATTCTCCTCCCACACGTTAAGTCTAACGTTTTTTCTACTACCCTTTCCTTCTATATTTTCTACCCGATCGTTCGTTCAATAAACGTTACTCAATCCTCTACATTCTCATATTCCCCCATGGAATCTTTCGGAGATAATCATAATTCTCCTTTTGATGAGATGGATAATCTTTTAGGGAGTGTCTTCGGTGAAATATCCAAACCCGTGCAAGCTCCCCTGATTCCAGCTCCCAGCAATCCGTTTGGCTTTCCCCGCTCGGACGCTACACTGGCACGTGAAGTTTTCATGACCCTCTTCGTTCTTTGTCGTCCGATTTTGCGGCTTTATGTTTGGTTGGCTTGGTACACACAAGCCGCATGGCAGTTCGCAAGGAAGAGACGTGATTCTATTCCGGATCTCAGAGATTTGACTACCGTTTTAAATAATGATGGGTTGCTTGTTCTGGACAAAAATCCAGAGTTGCTCGTGAATAGTACTAAACCGTGGACAAACGTTTTATCGCTACAGACGCAAGTAAATTGCATTTTTATGTTTACGTTTAGGTCTTTTATAATTTTCCTGAATACGCGAGCTTCAATTTAGAACATTTATTTCATTTTATGAACCGCCTGGATGCGCCGACAAGTGGCCTGATTTGCTTGGCCTACACGCCGAAAATGGCAAACCTGGTAAATAAACGTCTTTATGCACCTGTGTTTTAATCCTTTCATACTTTACTGACCCGGTGCAACTATTTTTGAGATTGATTTATTCTTGTTAGTTGGTTCTGTAGGCACAATCTGGCCAATAGTTCCTTGTCATCGTTGGCGCAGACCTTGTGCGATCAGCCAAACAGATACTTTCAGCGAACAAGGTGCGAACACTAAGACGATGCTTGTATTTTTTTAGCTTTCGTTATCGTACAAGAGGCCGTATTCAGAGATTATGAGCGTTCAGTAACAGTTGGACGTCATTGTAATGCGTATTTCGTTTTGAATTACAACAGCCGCTCAATTGTTGTTGCGCGCTCATGGTTTCCATAGATGGCTTCCCATACAAGACCGACAGCGTAGAAAAATACAAGTTCTGCCCGCCTTTATCGCTGCAAAAAGAACCTCAGACTCGCATATTCGTTGCCAAAACATATATTTAACCACACCAAGGCCCAAATATCCGATCTGCCAGTGCAGGACTAAATAGAGTCTAGTATTTTTTTATCAGGAAAGATAAGGGATACTGAACTATTGTCAATCGTAAGATTGCCTTGCCCAATCAAGGTCTCACGAACTGTGTTCTGAGGTTTCTGGTGTGCAGATAAAGTACTAATTAGGATTATGGCTACCTGGCGCGTCCACGGATTGCGGATAGTGGCGCGGTCTTCAGTGAAGGTTAGCTGCGAAATAAGCAGGCTCTCGGGTCTGGCGAATAAGCAGTCGCGGACGCAGCAGTGACAGTGCTACCAGGGCGCGGTTGGCTGAGGTCTGGCGCACCGACTGCCTTATAAAATGCCGCAAGGCCCAATGACAACACTGTGACATGGCGATCGTTAACCGCCATTAAATAGGTTTGCTTGCCACCAACACGACTGCCTTGTGGTTAAGTTCTTGAGCCAAAGTGATAGAGGAGGCAACCTCGAACAAAGAATCCGAGCGGCCGTTGGGGACACGCCTCTATTCAAAATTCCCAAGAACCCTTATGTTATGTCAACTTACGAATTTACGGCCCATGCTACGGCGTCCGCGGGAACCGACGCACTCCGCAACCCTTGTCTGGTGGTGCGGGAGAATAATATGCAAGCTGGACTGTTCAACAAAAAACGGACTTGGTATTAGATGCTGGAATGTGCGAACATTTCTGGAGCCTGGTATTCAAAGTCTGACAGCGCACAGTCTCCATGAATATCACGTGGATGTTTGTGCCTGTCAGAAGTCCGACTCCCCGATTCAGGTGCCCGAGAAATCAAAATCCCGGGGATCGATTCCCATGTCACCTTGTATCACAATGGTCCGCGTGACTCATCTGGCAGACGCGGTGTGGCCACTGCCCTCTCGGAACAACCCAACCGTGCACTACTGGCATGGGAACCAGTCAACGACCGAATGGCCTATGTTCGACTAAACGGCCATTTTGCTACATAAATGAACATCTCGGTCGTATCTGCGTATGCACCTACGTCGGCGGCTGAACAGCAAGAGAAAGACAATTTCTATTCGCAGCTGCAGGAGCTAGTCGAACGACTTCCTCGCCGAGATCTGTTAATTGTTGCCGGAGACTGGACTGGCCGGACTGGGCGCGGTGACCCGACAAACAGCCACCTTCTTAGTCGTTTTGGGCTTGGCTCTCGAACGGACAATGGTGAGAAGGTGCTGCAGTTTGCCGAACAGAACCGATTGTTTGTTACCAACACATGCTTCCAGCAGCGCCACAAACATCTACTTACCTGGTATTCCAACGATGGCCGCACCGCCAGTCAGATCGATTTATTCTAGTTGGTTCACGGTTCCGCAGCTGGGTCCACGATAGCAGGTCGATGCGAGGTGCTAAAACTGGTAACGTCCACCGGTCTGACCATGCTCTCTTTCACACCCGCCTGAAGGTTCACCTCGCATCTGCGCCCAAAATGCCACGTGCGAGAGGCCTTGATGTCGCAAAGTTCCGGCAAGCCAACACTACCGAGGCTCTAAGCACAGAAATCCGGTCCCGTCGTACGAACCAAGGCTGACAGCGAGGGCAGTAGCAAGTGGCCATCACTGAAGACATCCATCTATGGGGCAGCTCAGAAAATTCTCGGATTCACTTAGCGGCGCCGCAGTGACTGGATCAGCGGAAGAACCCTGCAGCTGTCAGCCGAGTTGACTCGAGCCAGGTCCCGCAACGATGCCTCCTTCCGCCAACTTCAAAAGCTGACAGCAAAGTCGGCTAGAGATGACCGGCAGAAGTATTGGTCCGAAACGGTAACTTCTATGGATCAGGCTTCAAATGTTGGTGACACTCGAAAATTTACCAAATCATCCGCCAAGTTAGTGGTAAGCTACCGACACTGTGATTCTGTTCGCAATGTGAATGGAGGATTTATTGCTGACAACTCGGCTTAGGTCGATCGCTGGCGTAAACACTTCGAGCACCTCCTCAACCTTGACGAACAACCCATCGCACCCTCCCTCTCCTCCACAGTGGAGTTTCAATCCTCTTCTGCCTACGCAGTGTCGTGTGACCTCCCTTCCGAAGACGAAGTTACCGATTCAATGCAGAGGCTTCGCAATAACAAGGCGTGCGGAGAGGATGGTATTCCTGCAGAAGTCTACAAGTTCTGTGTCGACACCCTGGCTCCTCGGCTCCATGAAGTGATTGTACAGGCGTGGCGAGAAGAGACCGTTCCCGATGACTGGGGCTCAGGTATCCTTGTATCTTTCCACAAGAAGAGAGATAAGACAAGATGCGAGAACTACCGTTGCATAAGTCTTATTGATGTTGCTGCAAAGATCTTCGCTGTTGTTCTTCTCAGGTGCTTCCATTCTGTACGTGACTCCAGGACACGACCCAACCAAGCCGGATTCCGAGCTGGGTGTGGATGTGTGGATCAAATATTCTCACCGAGGCACACTCTAGAATTCCGCCATAGCTACCAGCAACCGACGGCCGTTTGCTTCGTCGACTTTGCCGCCGCTTTCGATTCTATCAATCGTGAGTCGCTGTGGTGAATAATAGAACTGGATGAAGTGCCGACCAAACGCATTGCCATGATTAAGGCCTACTGCCGGTCTACTACCGCATGAGTCCTGGTCCACAACAATCTCTCTCAGTCGTACGATATGAGGTCTGGTGTCCGACAGGGCTGCGTCTCTTTGCCCATTCTGTTTAACTACGTCATTGACTGGATTCTCGGCAAAGCCCTACATGAAGAGGACGGTGCTGAACTTGCACCCGGACGCCGTCTAACTGATCTCGACTACGCCGATGATATTGCGCTGCTGGCCTTAAACTTTGATGGTCTACAGTCAGTAGTGTCGCGGTTAAACGAGATCGCTATGTCGGTAGGCATGCCCATAAATTCTGGAAAGACGAAGTTGTTCTCGAGCTGCATCCCTGACCAGGAGAAAGCACCCCCTGGGGATCAATAGCCATCAAATTGAAGAATTAGACAGCTTTAAATACCTCGTGGCGAAGCTGCTACCGAATGGGCAGAACAAGGACGACATTGTCTCCAGTATCGATGCTGCTCACTGGGTTTTGTCAATCCTTCGAAAGCGCCTATGGATCCGACGTGACATCTCCATCGCCACGAACATTCGTGTATACCGTGCATCCATCCGGTCTGTCGTCCTGTATGGATGTGAATGCTGGGCTGTGCGCGCTGAAGATGAGCGAAAACTGGAGGTCTTTGACCACCGGTGCCTGAGGACGATCCTGTGAGTTAAGTATAGCGACTTCATCTCAAATGAGACAGTCCGCATCCGCTGCGATCGTATCACGAGGATATCTCAGGCCATTCAAGAAAGGCGACACGTTCTCCGTCGTCCGCCCCACGAGCTTACCTATGCTGCCCTCGACCCGGCACCGCAGCCCACCTGGAAACGTCGAAGAGGGCAACTGAAGACTTGGCTTGACACCATCCATCAAGACATGGAACCAGTTCTTGGACCTTCTATCTTCGGCCTCCGTCGCTGGAGAAGGGACTGGTTGGAGCTTTCCAGATCCGCTGTCGCCAATCGCCACGCATGGAGAGGGACCGTTCGTGACACCATTGAGGCTGGCTAGATCAGGCATGATCACTGCCGTAACAAGTACAAATATGTGAAATGGAATGAAGAATATGGGTCCTTCGGACAGGCCACTATGACGGTCTGAAAAAAAATTAGACGCAAATATTTGTGCTGTTAGTTTCTGTCCCTGGCGTCGACAGGCTCCTCTCAGGACTCAAATACTTTCTTCCTTGAGTTTAAATGAGAAATATCATAGTCTTTGCCTTTCGAATTTGGCTTCCACCAAAAAGCTCTTTGCTCAAGGTACTAACTGTTGTCCATTAACTTGAGTAAGCGTTTAACCACC
Organism: Ligula intestinalis; assembly: GCA_036362985.1. NCBI lineage: Eukaryota > Metazoa > Platyhelminthes > Cestoda > Diphyllobothriidea > Diphyllobothriidae > Ligula > Ligula intestinalis. The sequence continues at coordinate 80,089,201 of JAYGXS010000002.1, read as the reverse complement.
GTGCAATTTCATTGTTTCTTTCAAAATCTAAGATAAATGTTATCTCCCAAGGTAGGTCGCGCATTTCAGAACCGAACTGTTAAAAAACAATACCTGGCTATCGTTTGGGGTCATGTAAGGGACTGTGCTGGCCGCCCTCCCAACTACGACCGTCGGGCGAAATATACATTTCCGTCATTTGAGTCTCAGCCCTCAGCTTGCCAGTGTGTTGGAGACAGGAAATACCTTGTAGACCTGCCAATTGGAAACTGCACTTACGTTTGGCCGGATGGGAGGAGGCAAAAAATATGCGCTCCTGCCTTTGCGCCCGACTGCATCGTAAGTCACACTGTTTTTACGTCTTGCCCAAGCCCTGCCTCCTTTCGCTTTCTCACGAATCCGCCGTTTGCCTTTCAGAAACCTCGCAGTGCTCAGACGAGTATAACTGTTCTGCGACACGGCTATCTGAACAACTTACCAGCCAGCTTCTTGCTGCTACAACCCCTGACTGGCAGGCGCCATCAACTCAGAATTCATTGTGCTGTTGGTTTAGGACACCCGATTGCCGGAGATTTAATATATGCTCGACTTAACGCAATAGATGACCTTTATGAAGCCGCCAATTATCCGCTCCACCGTATGATGTTGCACGCATACCGTCTGGACCTTGTTCTCCGACCAAAGCCACCTCCTCGTAAAAAGAACAAGCATGCCATGTCTGAAGAGTCGTGTCAATCCGAACTTCGTTTCGATCTCCAGTCGTCGTATAATCTTTTGTCGGACAAACAAACTCGATGGATTGATAAGGAAGTTTTCGAAGAATTATGAATCCTAGATTGATGGGCTCTTTGTACTCTTTTTTAAGCTCAGCATTTTTCACTAAATGTACTCTGATTACATAGTCCTGGGTTCTGCGACCTCCGTCGACGCTTTAGGTGAATTCTACGGGTGCCGCCGACATCATGCAAAGCTCTGGGGTGGAGTTTGCACTCACACGGGGTCTGCTGAGTTGTCCTTTGGCTTATTACTCCGGCGTATTTATATAGGTCCGGTCTTTCCGGAATATTCCTAGCGTACAGTATGCGAGCAGACATTCCATGGTCATCTTGACTACGATCACTGCTCCCGCTATGTGGGTGGTCATCTGGTTTGCTCGAAACACGGCGCGGGCAGCATGCATGTGGGCGTGATGCACCGTGAGAGCCTCGACTGCGGGCATGACGCACTTGTTCTGTCCTTTCCGGCGACTGCCGCGAGTGCATGGGGAATCCCGCCTCCGTAACACTATTAATGTTCGTCTCACAAAATTTCGTTCGGCGGACTACCATGGTGCTGCATCAATGACGCACGGTCGCGCAGCGGTCGGTGTGTATTCACAGAAGGAAACGCAAAAGGAATCTGATAGAAACAATTGAATCGGCGAGGAAATGTATTTGTAGTCGAATTACTGTCATGTGAAAATATATAAAGTATAAAATGTAGGAGCGTTGGAGAAGAAATCGGCGAAACGGCTGCAGGCAAGCAGCAGATCAAGTACGCCATTGGATCTTAAAGCTTGGTCGGGGTATTGGCCTGTAATAAGAAAGACAGTGATAACACCTGCAGCTGTACTGAATGAAAATGTCAAGCAATCTAGCCAAAAGGGTTAGTAGCAACACAAGACAGGGGAGTTAGATTCCCAACGTGGTTCTGAATACTAACGGAACAAATCATTTGTACCAAAGGTCACAGGTGCCAATCACACAGTAACTTACACTTACACACCAAAACTGTGAGCTCGACCGCCGCGAACAACCATGTTTGTCGTACACATAACGTAAAACGAGAGCGACTTCTACAGCATTTGTTTTACCTTCTCCACCTACCTGAGCCCAGCAACGACCGGAAGCGCAGCGCCTGACAAAATTAAACAACGCCTGTGAGTACCAAAAAGCACCAGGAATAGGTCTTTATAGAAACGGTTGTCGGCTCAGTCTTCATATGAGTGGGAGTGCTATAGATTTGACATTTACGATGAGCAATCGCAGTCTGACGCTCCGTCCTGGGAAGATCTACTCAGTCCGTCAACTGGCAGCCTTTCCAGCAATGGCATGTCAAGTTGATTATAATGGATCATGCGCAAAAGCGCCGCGTCGACCTCCCTGCATTAGTCTACTTGGTGTCGGGATCGAGTTAAAGTATTCGGTGTCAGCGTCAGCCTCAATCGTGGAACTTAGTATGGGATGCAAGGATTCTGTGCGTTGCAACGGTGGCCAAGGCTGCGATATTCGCTGTCTCACTACGCCTCGTGTGAGCCCCCAAAGAGGAAGAACGCGACAAGAAGTGGACTAACGTGGAAGTCCACCTAGTACAGCATACTTTAAAGCAAGCGAACGCGTGCGTACAGGGTTGGACCAATTAGAATGTGGGCTCAAGAAGGAGGGACTTTATTGGCTATATGACTCACGCAGCTGGCGCGTTGGCAACCGGCGCTCGGCTGCAGCTCCACGGCGTCATCACTTACATTGTGTGGGAGCGAACCTTACTTGGAAATTGTTACGGCTTTGATCATGCCTGATCTAGCCGGCCTAAATGATGTCCCGAACGGCACCTCTCCAGCGTGGCGATTGGCGGCAGCGGATCTGGAAAGCTCCAACCAGTCCCTTCTCCAGCGACGGAGGCCGAAGATAGAAGGTCCAAGAACTGGTTCCATG
>JAYGXS010000002.1:80070801-80086429 GCA_036362985.1 Ligula intestinalis | reverse complement strand
TCCAGCGACGGAGGCCGAAGATAGAAGGTCCAAGAACTGGTTCCATGTCTTGATGGATGGTGTCGAGCCAAGTCTTCAGTTGCCCTCTTCGACGTTTCCAGGTGGGCTGCGGTGCCGGGTCGAGGGCAGCATAGGTAAGCTCGTGGGGCGGACGACGGAGAACGTGTCGCCTTTCTTGAATGGCCTGAGATATTCTCGTGATACGATCGCAGCGGATGCGGACTGTCTCATTTGAGATGAAGTCGTTATACTTAACTCACAGGATCGTCCTCAGGCACCGGTGGTCAAAGACCTCCAGTTTTCGCTCATCTTCAGCGCGCACAGCCCAGCATTCACATCCATACAGGACGACAGACCGGATGGATGCACGGTATACACGAATGTTCGTGGCGATGGAGATGTCACGTCGGATCCATAGGCGCTTTCGAAGGATTGAGAAAACCCAGCGAGTAGCATCGATACGGGATACAATGTCATCCTTGCTCTGCCCATTCGGTAGCAGCCTCGCCCCGAGGTATTTAAAGCTATCTACTTCTTTAATTTGATGGCCATTAATCCCCAGGACTGCCTTTTCCTGGACAGGGATGCAGCTTGAGAAAAACTTCGTCTTTCTAGAATTTATGGACACGCATACACAGATACGACCGAGAGGTTCGTAAAATGGCCTTTTAGTCGATTATAGGCTATTCGGTCGTTGTCTGGTTCCCATGCTAGTAGTGCACGGTTGGGTTGTCCCGAGAGAGCAGTAGCCACACCGTGTCTGCCAGATGAGTCACGCGGACCACTGTGATACAAAGTGAGATGGGAATCGACCCCCGGGATTTTGATTTTTCGGGCGCCTGAATCGGGGAGTCGGACTTCTGACAGGCAACAACCATCCACGTGATATTCATGGAGACTGTGCGCTTTCAGACTTTGAGTACCAGGTTCCAGAAATGATCGCACATTCCAGCATCCAATACGAAGATTCCGTTTTTTGTTGAAGAGTCCAGTTTGCATATTATTCGCCCGCACCACCAGACAAGGGTTGCAGAGCGCGTCGGTTCCCGCGGACGCCGTAGCATGGGTCGTTAATTCGCAAGTTGACATAACATGAAGGTTCTTGGGAATTTTGAATAGAGGCGTGTCCCCAACGGCCGCTCGGATTCTTTGTTCGAGGTGGTCTCCTCTTTGGCTCAAGAACCTAACCACAAGGCAGTGGTTTTGGTCGCAAGCAAAACTATTGAATGGCGGTTCACGCTCGCCATGTCACAGTGTCGTCATTGGGACTTGCGGCTTTTTATAAGGTAGTCGGTGCGCCAGACCGCAGCAAACCGCCCGCTTGCCGCGGGAAAGCTTCGGCAGGGCCGAGCGCGCGCGCCAATGAGTTGGGCCCTGACACTGCGCAACCTATTTAAGGCGTGCCCCGCCTTCATTTGGTCCAGGGCGCCCCTTCCGTGACACATTATAATACCAAATCGAGATCATGTCAATACGCACAATTGAACCTTCAAGATAATTCGGTTCTAATGTAACGGAAATGAAGGACAGCTGTAGACTACTGAAGGAACATTGAACACAAGACCAACTAAGGGGTGGGAGTGTCAACTGCTCGCGTCAGCTGATCCAGGCGTTAAATGCACCAGAGGTGTCATTCTTTATAGAGCTGCCGCCGTTCAGAGCTATGTTTCAGGTAGAAAATTACGACCACAAGTGATTTCGGATAATGGTATAAAATACGAAGGGAACTGCAATGAACAGTGCAAGTTTAGATACAAACACCGTTCGAATCACTCCAGTTTTGCTGACCAATGCAATGCGGATTGGCAGTGATGGAGGAATTGCGCAATATCAAAACCAATACAACAAATTTAGATAGCGTTTGTGAATGTGGAGACATAAGTCAACCAGATGATTCACGCACGGGTGAGTAAGGCAACAAGTGCGGAAAAGTAATTTTGACGCATCAAGTGGGTGTAACACTCACCCCGCCGTGAAGGTAAAAACGCTGCTCTGACAAAGGACTACTCGTATAAACCCTACTTATTTTAAATGCACAGGTAGATCTGGATCTTCCTATGGCTCAGGAATGTTCAGGTAAAAATACAAAAAGAATGAAACGTACAGTGAACAGCCGACAGGAGAGACGTGTTTGCATCCTATGAGTGCGCGGAATTGTTTTGGGTGTCTAAAAGTAGAAAAAAAATTCGGGTGGCAAAGAAACCCTGATTGTCAAGAATATGCTTTTGGGGCATTCGTGTGATACTTTCTTAGTTTTACGTGTCTCGACTATGCTTCCGGGGCTGACGAAGTGTGGACTGGATAGAGGACTATAAATAGCTAGTTAAAGCATATTATGGCACAGAAAAGAACGATTAAAGCGATGTTTCTATGGTAGGCGACAGCCTACGAAATCAATAAAACCTCCAGCAACGATAATCCGGTCTGATAATACAGCTGGGGCTCACATACTTAGAATGTCAACCTGTGGGACGTTCTTCTATGCTATTCCGATGCAGCTAGCTTTCGCATGACTCCGAGGTTACGTGCACGCACCCATATTAGCTACAGACCACAGCTGAAACAGGTCGGACGTAGTTTGCGACGGCTAACTGGCAGTTACATGCGTCCCCCCGCATCAGTATAGTACCACCAACCGAAGTGACTACATTCTACTCTGTTTGATATTTTGTAGCTGGGTCGTTAACAGCTGGTCGGGATGTGGTGCCACAAATGGCGACAGGACTGCCCTGTGAGATCGCCTGAAAATAAATTCCTCCCGTCCAACTGTCCTACTGAAATGGTGGTTTAAGATTAAATACTTAATTAAGGAGGGTTAATGCGTGGAAAGTGAACAAAGAAAAAATAAATTAAAGCACTTATAATTGTTTTAACGAGCTAAATATAATCAAATCGACCAACGAAATTCCTCTTGCTAATTAACTAATAAGAACAGAAGACAAATTCTATTGGTTTGATAGGCGGGAATGTGACCTAAGGCAGGCGAAATTTACTTCCGGGCAACCTTAAGACAGTCCCACCTAAATGGCAACGCCTATGAGTCAAGCTAAGTTACCGTTCACACACCCCGCAAAAGTCCCCCTGTCCTCGGTCTCCAAATGTGCACATATTACAGCAGGTGCACTATCTCATGAAATCCAACGATTTTTACAAGTAACTTCTTCTTACTTAAACGCAGCCCAAGCCATGGCCCCCAAAGTCTTACAGAAATAAAGTAATGATCTTTCTTCACAAAAGGGCATATTATGATTTATGAAAGAATATAACGCTTTATAGAAACATCAGCTTTTTAAACAAAGTGGAAAATTCCGAAAAAGTGGAAATCGGGCGTACTAGGTAAACTAAAGTTTTACATGTAAAGGAAGGCCGTTTATGCAAACCACCGAGTAAATAGAGCAGCACAAGTAAAATTACGTTGTAAAATAATCGTTTTGTCAAGTTTTCGAATATAAATGCTTTCGAGTATGTATTCTGATATGTTTTCACGAGAACTGCTAGTTGTTTCTTTCGTTTAAGCATCGCTTGACTTATGTTGGACAAAGGCAACCACGTTTTCGCTTGATATGCCCTATTGGGAGATCACAGGAGTAATATATTGCTTATGCTCACTTGCGGACATGCAGATCAGTGACTAATAAATTTAAATAGAATTGTCGGGTACAATTGTAAATGTACCATTTTTTTACACCAAGAGTTATTGCCTTCCGCCATATTTTCTTGTAATTATTTCGATATTTCTATTACGAAGAGGTTCTGATCTTCCATGCAATTCTAATTATGACTTTACGATTTTCACTGGCTTCAGTCAATTGACCATAGATAATGAGTATATTCTATGTGCTGACCAAAACCTTCAAAATGCGATAAATCTTAAGAGCTTTTACTTAAATAACCAGCTTTAAAACATTTTTCTTATGTAGCTGTCTTTGTGTCATAGTGTCAGAACCACCCAAACGTGCGAACTCATTGCCGAGAAAAACGAACGTCCACTACTAAAGTCGCGAACCAATATGCTTAAGATGGATTTAGAAAAATTCTACAAAAGGTTGACTCTTGAAAACAAGCTTTTCTTATATTTTGGCGTCAGATACCTGCGTACTTTTATTTTTGGATGATTAAGTCAAGATCAGAATGGGAAATTTTGGCCAGTTTATTGATTCCCCTAGAAAGTATGGAAAAATTTCCGTTGTAAATACAAGAACAAACTTCTACAGAAATCGGAACAGTTTTCAGTATGTTTGGTGAATTTTAGGCTCAGTTCTACAATAATAATGTAGTACAAAGGGGCGTTAAAATCAACGGTGATTTTTAAGAAAACTGTATTGCAATATCCCGTGACAACTCACTCAAATGTGTGTTATCCTAACTGTCTTCAACTTTTTATTGACTTTACAATCGGTTTATTGACTATATACTAATAAAGACCTCATTCGCATTCCTTGCCTGCAACCCTTCAAATATACAATATATATTTTTAATTAGGTTATAGCAAGAAACAGCCTTAAACATTTATTACTCAATTTTATGACGCAAAACTTGGAAAATTAGCAGAATAGAATTTTTTAAACTTATTTCGCTCTACTTTTTCCAAAAATAGTGAGTAATCTCATAATAACACTTACCCCAATTTCAAGGACGCAAAACAAAATTTTCTGCTTTGCGAACAGATATAACTTAAAAGTTCTTTCTGTTCTTGAGAGTTCTTTTGCAGTGCAACATGCACTAATAAGAAGTTTTTTTCAGCAACGTCTAATAGTATAGGACATTTCTCGGCTATCAACAAACGCTGGATTTCACCTATTTTCGCCTCTATTTTCTCCCAGTATACTGAGCTGAACGGAAGAAAATTCTATTAAACATCATTTTGCGCCTCACGTCAACCCAATGAACTAAATAATTAACCTCCAATGTGTGCTATGTCTCCAAACCTCCAACCTTTCATGAGATATGCAATCTACTGTAAATACCATGATATGGCAGGAGTATCACAAATCCGCACAGTTTGGACACCGAGCAGATTAATACAGTCTCGCTTTATTTGATGATATAAGTAGAAGCAATTTTTTAAATCAAATTCTCGCTTCAGCAGACAACTATGGGGACTATTGAATATATCCAACGGCGCCGCAGTGATTGGATTGGGTAAATAACCTTACAGGTCACTGTCAAGACAGCTCGCGCGAGGCCCTGCAACAATGATAACTTCCACAAATCCTGTAAAAAGTGGGCTGAGGGGCAGCCGAAAATGGGGTCTAAGTGCCTCCCCCCACAGAACAGGCTTCGAATCAGTGGCAATCGAAAACTATCAATTCATTTGGCGAGTTAGCGGTAGGTCCTTGGCACCGAGTGATTTATTTCGCGATATGAGTGGTGCAGAAAATTCGACCAAGGTCGAGCACTGGCGTGCACACATTGCATACGTCCTCTCTCACTCCACCCTGTGGAGTGTCGAAATCTCTTCAAAAAAACATTTCATTGTGAAAATGAGGTTGCACGACCGGACGCCTGAAGTAGACGGTATTATTGTCAACAAGTCTTGCGGTCTTCTCGACACGTCGAGAAAACTCTGCATTTTGTTTAGTTAGGAATGCCCTTCCTGCGGATATTGTCATGTCCCCTTCTGTGGATGTTTTTAAGGCAAACCTAGACCGATTTAATGAGTATTGTCGCGATTAAGTACTCCAAATCCAATCACTGAAGTATACCGAATCCAAAAATTGAAGCGCTCTACATCCAAACCCTGAAATGGTAGAAATGCTATAAATATATACTAATAGTAATTTGTAAGTAATATTATTATTATTACTTAACCAAATGAGTTTCAGTCATTATGACGTCTCTGCTCACTATGTGATCTGCGCCGATCGTGTCTGAGGACGCATCTACCGCACCTATGGTTCTAGGCTACGCGGCCCTGTCACACCCTTTCTCGTATCGACCGACTGCTGACGACGTGGCAGGTTCCTCAGCTCTTGGCACAGCAAAGGCGTATCATGGTCGCATCTCCGGTCTTCGGGACGTTCTCGTGACTCCGAGGTCTCCTCCTCGTATGGTCCTTCGGATGTAGATATTACTCGTCATGGACGCCATGGCTACCGTCAACATGCACAGAAGCATCATGCCCCTATCATTCACATACTTCCCCCAAGAGCGACAGTTTTTCTCCTAAAAACCACAAATGACATTCCATTTTGAATTATGAGCCAGCCTTAGGAGTTTTTCACTGTCTGTTCTTCTTCCTCAGTTACACTGCTGGCTCGTGTAAACTGAGTGTGAGTTTATTACTTGAAACAAGCGAGAAGTCGTTTGAAATTGTGTCAAAGACTTCTTTGGAATGTTCGGCTATGCCGATGCATTTCTTAAATCCTATGTACCAAGAGGGAGTTCAAAGGCGTTTGCCTATATTTCCTTTAATAAATTTGACTTGACTTGAGGTCCTTGATTGGAAGCTCATGAGGGCCGTTCACCATTTTAACGATGCAGACCCTTCACCCAGATACCGGATGACCACGCATGCTGGCGCCAGCGTGTTGAGGACGTTGGGCGCGGCCCCCAGGGAGGAGGGGTTGTTCTTACGGCCAGTACACGTTAAGCTACTCTCTGTGTCTGCGTGCGACGGGGTTTCGAGTAACGTGGTTTCCAGCGGCGTGGGATTCACTCGTGCATGCGTGAAACGAGAGAATACCGAGATGACTAATTACCCCTATCCTACCCCGAGGACCATATAACCAGTGCACATAACAGACGGTTCTATTCTCCATGCCATTGTACTGGCTTGAAGATGAAAGACTGAAAACAGTTGTTTGTCAATACGACTTTTCAATCATTGCAATAGTCTTGGAGTCCGCACGATGAGTTTAATGTTGTTGCCTGTATCTGGTGCCGCTTCAAGACTGCAGGCATAGAAGAGATGAATCCGAAAACTGACTTGAGAGAGCTTTTCCAGACGTAGTGGTTCCTTGATCCCCGGTATTTGGTCGAGATCCTTGCCATACAATTTTACGCAAAATTTAAGTCGCCTAGATCAGACACGATTAGTCGTATCAAGTAGAAGAAATTTATTAATCTTAAATCTAGAAACATCCGGTTGAAAATCCCTCTCAAATGCTTTGTAAGTACCCTACAACTCGTACAGTTGTTATCTTTCATGATATCGTTAAGTTAGGTGACATGTTAGTATATGTATCAAAGTAATATGTACAAAAGCGATGCACAGATCTGCCTGACGAACAAGAGGCATTCGAGGGAGAGAGACTTACTTTAAAAACCTGACCTCGTGCAGTATTCGAGGTTCTTGCCCGACCTTTCTGGACCGATTTACGATGGACGGGTGTTGCATGCTCCTGGGGACGGAGAAAAAGCTCTTTGACAGATACAGAGGACGGTGGTGCGGCCAGTGGATTCGTTCCAGGTTTCCGACGACATCCAGTACTGGCCGGCACGATTTTAGAACGCGGATTATTGCTCCGTGGGGTCAGCAAACTGCTTGTCGATCCCATCCGGTTTGCAGACTGAGGAAAGACCAACTGCGTGTTAAAGTGATACTCTGAATAAACCAGATCAAACACTGGCTGCTAGTCATACGAATAAGATGATGATCAGTTAGCAGTGAGGTCATAACATCAGTTAACCTGTGTAGTGCATTTCAGGCATCAAGGCACTGCCTTTGTTCACCTGGCGAGTTAACATTGACACTTCTGAAGTTAAGCAGACGTCACCTTTGGATGAAAGGCGAGTTGTCTGTTAGCCTAGCTGCGATCTACCCGGCGCGTCTATAGGTGGCAGATAGTGGAAGAGTCTTCAGTGAAAGGGTTAGCTGCGAAGTAAGCAGGCTCGGATGAGCACCGGCTGCGGACCGAGGTCTGGCACGCCATCCTTATAAAAGCCACACGACTCAGCGGTTCACGCTCGCCATGTCACAGCGCCGTCGTCAGGCTTTGCAACACTTTATAGGCTTGCTAGACCTCAGCCTGTCGCGCCCTGGTAGCACTGCCGCTGCTAGTCCGCGATTACTAATTCGTCAGACCTGAGAGTCAGCTTATTTCACAGCTTACCTTCACTGAAGGTCGTTCCACTATCCGCCACTTGTGGATGCGCCGCGTAGCCAGCAGCTAGGCTCACGGGTAACCCACCTTCCTGACAAAACCAGCTGAAGCCATGCAACCTTGCTATGTTTTGCTTGAAATTGTACAACACGTCATTCAATGCTTAAGCTGTCACTAGCTGACTTAAACCCACGCTGCCATATTATAGCAGTGGGGAGTGATGGAGGAGATAGAAGCACATTAAAAATTACTTACTTTGTACGTGCTTACTTACTACTTGTACTTACTTTTGTATACTAAATCCAGCCCACTTTTAAAACAAGACGTCAACCTGCTATTAGCAGTACCACGCCCGACGCTGATCGCTCGTGACTAACAGGACATCCTATCCAAAACTTCGTCACGGCTGATAAATGTGGAACTACACGCTAGCACTGCCAGTCGGCGTAGCAACAGAGGAAATTTTTAATAAATATAACATAAAAAATGTGGCCAGGCTTTGAAATGGGATGTCCGGCAGGAGTGCGCTGACGTTGAGTTAAGTGACGAAAACAAGTGTGAAAATGTGTCAAATAAATGTTCGCAGACTAAACGAGGGGAATACGTGCAGTATGCGGAATTAGCAATGGTCTTTCGGACTAGCTAAGGCATCAACCCCTCCTGAGGTTTGAGGAGTGTGGGAGCACGTCAAATGGTTGATAACACTTAGATCTCTTTCGAATTAGACCTTTTTAATCAACTCCAACAGTCTGTAGCACAGGATAAACACGTCAACGAACTTGCTAATAGAAAGGCAAGCTCTAGGACGTAGTTGATCGTGTCTCCGTAACAGAGCGGACTGCTGGTAGCTGATGAAGGGAAGCAATTTTAGGTACATTTTGGAAGTACGTGCCTTGCATCCAGGCACAGAATATAGTAGTAGAAGGGTATCTGACAAGTTGGCTTGTGATTTACCAATTCGACAGTGGACATCCGAGGGGGGAGGAGTTGAAAGAATGAGACTGCTTACTATGCCATGGAGAAATTGGTAGTTTCCTTTAGATAACTTGAAACCTCGCCGTTTTTTACGCACAGATAGAAATCTTGGTATTCATGTGTCACCTAGGCTGCAGACTTGTCTTGTGGCCCTTTAAACACAGTTGAGAGGGTTAGAGTGGGGTAGATAGCAGCGCGCATGCTATCACTATACCTGACCACAGTCACCGTCTCTGCTCTTGAGTAAATGGTGGACATCTTCGCTTGCGATGGTCGAACTAACACACACATAACACATGCTGCAGACTAAGTCCATAAAATACGTAGCCCGAACTATTTGTCCCCTAGTCTATATGCGAGAAAAAGGAGGCAAGTGCCACAGGAAGGAGCACGCTCGTAGCTAGTAGCAAGCTGCTACAACAATCATTCGGTAGAAAACCAAAATAAGCTTTCGTCGAAAACACAAAAACCAAGAATATGAAAGCAAACCTTAATGATTCGTTTCGAACGGCCATCCGATGCTCCAAAGTCATGCATAAGACTGATCGTAGATCCAGTTAGGTGAGCCGAAATCCCAGGATGGCGCTTCAAGTTCTTGCGGTCGGAAGGTGTGTTCAACGACAACAGAGATCCACTTTTGCATGGACTAAAAAGAACACAAGAATCGCCAACAAGTTTAAACTAAAGAAATTAGTATTATTGAAAAAACGAGGACGAGACAACTAGTAGCAAGAAATAATTATGTACCAAAATGTTACGTCTACGGACTAACGTTAAGTAGTATTAACATAAATATATTAATCTGCACTATACACGCGGCCGAGTTTGCCGAGACCCTATGTAGACCGAGCTAGCGGATGTTTTTAACCAATGAGCGTGCGTCATGACCGCCCAATCTAGTGGCGGACGTTATTACGCTTTTATTTGGCAAGAAAATGCCCAAAAACGCGTAGAGAACACATTCAAAGGTTTTTGTAAGTTATTTCGTACGTAAATGGGAGGTGTGCGCGGCGCTTTGCGCCGCGGACTTAACTAAACTAACTCTAGGATGGTAAGTTGGACCACAGGTAAGTTGAAGTAGACGACCTCCTAACCACCATTTCTTTCATCTGAAAAACTAAAAACAATCTAAAATAATATAAAAATAAACATTGTGCGTAAAAAAGTTGGGAAACCCCGGCACACCCCTGCGACCACTACAGGACTTAATAAATTAATCTGCAATTCAGTCCTAAGAGTGCGCAGTGAAGTTGATTCACGGAGCTAAAACCAACCACAATAGCAACTTTAGCACAACTACAAACGTTAACAACCGTTCGGTATATTAATTCAAGTTCCAGAACCCCAGGCCATTTCCAGCAGAATGTGAAAAGCTTAAAAAAGCCAGCCAGCAAGCGTGATATTTCCAGGCTTAAGGTTGCTTATATTTTGCGTTATATTGCACAAAAAATAGAAAAATTGTAAAGTGAGCATCTATTAATTGAACGAGTTTCCCTTCAAATACCTGGACAAAAGAAACAACAACTGTATATGTATGAATTCGCAGTTTGGCCCGAGTCATGTACCGTAAATTATTTGGGCGGAAGGTGAGCAGGTTGAGTGCGCGACCCATCACATGCAAAATATCGAAATTTAAACTGGGATGCTTCAAAATAATAATGAACACCCTTAAGTGAATCAAAAACTAAGAATAAATTTTGTAATTTATAGTACTTTGTTTAAGAATACCAACTTATTTAGAAGGGCGGCAAATTCTTCAAACGTGAAAATCGTTCTAATTTTTAAGGGAAGCGATTTATGCAAAACTATTCTTGCTTATGTTAATATCTTTCTAAACATAGCATAGGAAATTTCTTTGATAGTCGGAAACCATTGATTTCGCCCAAATGTTGCCTGTTTCCCTTCAATTAACGAGACGGTAAATCCAGTTAGAAAAATGCTGTCTGATTATCAAATTCGCTCAACAAATCAAAGTAACAAGAGCAACTATATGCTAAACTTCGTGCTACTATTGTATTTTGCAATGCACAACTGCAGCAGAGCTACAAAAACACGAAAGGGAATTGGAGAAAAGATTACTATTTGTATAGGACAGTTAAAATATGTCACGTGAGACGCGTGTGGTTGTTTGACACCTCGAACATCACGATGAAAAGTACTTGATTGCATATATTTAAGGTCCCAAATTAAAATTTTAACTGACAGTCACGTCCTTAACATCTGTTAGAGTCCAGGATGAACTGTTGACATGAAGTTTAACGTAGGTCATAACTGCACATATTTTTAGCATCATTCTCAAAAGTCAAAAATTAGCATATAAACAAGTGATATACGGCGTCATTTTGGCGAGGCGCAGCTGTGCCGCAGCAGAGTTCTCCGTGTTCAAATAGGCCCATGAAACGCTTATGTATTCTAGGACAGGTTGACCGAAGACACAAAAGTCCTTCCCCTCGGGTTTGGAGAGAAGTTCCTGAATGAGAGTTTCTTGCTCGGGCAAAACACGCTGTCGTAAGGCGTTGCACTCCCGCTCAATTTTTAGAAGGATACCTCCTCGGTTTACCAATACCGCCGGATCACTGAGTTTACGCTAGAAGGCGAGGAAAAGAAAGTCAGAAGTAGGTCGCCTCTGGGCTAAAATCCCTACAGACATTGAAAACGCATGCAAACGAAAAAATTAAGAGATAGCCTATGATCATGTAGATCAGCCAGAACAGTAATATGCTTCACCAAATGATAGGGGCGTCTTAGAACAGTCATCATCACTTAGCGGCGACATCTTTAATGCGATAGGAAAATAAGAGGACTTCAAAACACCCGGTGAGGACTACCGCTAGGAATCAACACACTTAGCTGACGGACTACAGGGTCCCAAACGAGCATCTTCGAAACAAGACCTGCTGACAGAGCAGAGCGGTGTCATCAATGTGCCAAACTTAAAAAGGACAGATACGTTTGTATGAAGTAGCAATCATTCCTAAATGCTCAAAATAATTTTTTCAATCAGCATTTTTATACGTCAATGTGCGGGTCAGGAAAGATCAGATTCGTCTACTGTCACAGAATTCAATTTATTCTATTAGAATCTTCCATGTTCGATCACAGTACAAAACTTTACAGTATGGAAGCAACCAAGGCCGATTTTAGCTTACGGTGGCACAATCAAAACCAGACTGGGCAAGCTGCTGACTAGTTGCTCTGTAGTCGCCGGTGTCCACCAAGGTCGTCTTTCCTCATCAGAACCGCTTAATCATCGGTGGCGTGAGCAAACCGCAGATGCCAAAATAGATCATGGCAAAAAAGCATGGATTTTGAACACGCTGGCAAAGACAACCTGGCAAAATTTTAGTGCATGGAACATGTGCTATGACCTACACAAGTGTAAGAACAACCAAAGTGCGAAGAGAGGTCTCTTCACTAATCTTACAGCTAGCAAACTGACGCATCTATAGGCAGTAGATAGTGAGGTAGCTTATAGTAGGAGCTAGCTGGGAAATATTGTCAAGCTACGAGCTTCACAACTACTCCTACGAGGACACAGACAAAACTGGCGTGAGATTTCGTTTATCGTGATACAGACGTCGCTACATCTATTTCACCCTAAACTTACCCCGTCCGGTTTAAACCAAAACTTCAGAAATCGCGTAGGAAAATCAAGTTAAGTGATTAATAGATATGTGTATGCGCGCACATTGAGGCTCAATCGTTAGGGACAATTAACGATAGCACTTGTAAAACTTCTCAAACAAATTGTTTTACCGTGGTGAAAAATAGCACACAACCCATAAGAATGAAAAGATAAATGTAGCCTTGCTCAAACTTATTGACCCAACTACGAATTCTGTTTCAGATGAAATTCTTAAAAGTGCATTGCAAGAAATAAAACAAGGTATCTATTACATGTCTATTTTAGTGTTAGATTATAATTTACCTTAGCCTCGGTAAGTCGAACGAAATTGGTCTGCCACTTCCTGAACGCAGATATAATGGACGACTTTTCCGATTTGTAGTCATTCAGTGCTTGGACTTCGGCTTCTAGTTTGTTAAGGAGGTCCTCAGATGGATTCAACTCAATCAAGTCAGATGAAAAGTTAGTATTGTTGGGGAGAAAGCAGGCTTCCTGTAACTGAATAAGTTCTTCATGTGCAGCCTGTACAAGAGTTTTCAAGTTCTCACGGCGCAAAGACTCCAATTCTTTAAGACCTAATCTGGTCTAAAACGGTAATTTCTATCGACAGCATATTTCTCACCTTCTCCAAAACTTCGAACAGTTTCCCGCGTGCAATATCATCGAGAGATATAATATTCATACTCATACGACGCTGCATTTCAGCTATCCGAGAAGTGTTTTGGTCATATTCCTCTTCAGCGCAAGAGACCTTCTCCTTTAGCATGCGCTGACAGTCTTTCAAACCAGCAAAAAACGCCTCACTAAGTGGTGTCGTCTCTAGGTCGATATTTTGAATGGAAGCTATGTTTGTGAGGAGGGTATCCTCTACGATCATAGGACCTAGTGAGGAGGCCATAGCTAGTATATCATCCCTGATATGACTGAGGTCATTAGTAAGCATATTCTGCGAACATAAAATTACTAAGTCAGCAGACCTTTTCTTCTTCTAACATCTTAATGTTCGTTCGAAGGTTAGTGAGCTGAGAAGTCGTCGGGGCTTTCTTAAAGGACACGGTAATGGGAGACTTGCCAAGTCTATGGCAAAGATTTTCTTGATCACGAGAGAGGAGCTCAAATGTATTCATATTCTCAGATGCTTTGAGACACAAGGATTTGTACTCATTATATAGTGCACGCTCGCGAAGGAGAAGGGGCATTGAAGTGGAATCAGGACTGTTCTCCTCACCCAAACCAATATCAAATTCACTAATTTTTATCTAAAAAATGTGAGAAACTTCTGCATACTTCTAAATCTCTAACAGCTTCTAAAAGGGCAGCTCTTGCAGAAGTCTCTTCTTCGAACATATCATCCAGAAGACGGCCCAAATGCCAGGACAACGTATTCTGTCGCTGTGTTAAAAGCTCTCCTTCGACTCCCATTTCTTTCCAGAGTGAGAAAAGTTTTCGCAATTTCTCTTCACAAGTTTTAACAATATCAACAAGTGAAGGAAATGCATTCGGGACGACTGCCATTTGTTTGAGAGTACCTCCGGACGGCGCAAAACATATGCCGAAATTTTTAAATTACCCACTTCTGTTGGCACTTGTAACGATCGAGCCGACATAACAAATTACCGATTTGATAAATTCCACTGATTTAACTCAAAGATATAAAACAAAGGTCTTCTCAACGTTTTGTTACTATTCTGCTAAGATGTGTACGAGGCGAAGCTCAGGCTAAGCAGTACAGTGTTCAGCGAACTTTTGATGATGGTGTTGAGGGCAGGATAACTGACAGATTGACACATTCAACGCTTAAGCCAGAGCGACAGAAATTTGGCTAATACATGGAAAAACATGTAAAATTGAACGAAAATGAAGCAGGTGCTGGAGAAATGACAGTAAATCGAATTATAGTTTACGACCTCAAACGAATCTTCATCTTCTGCAACAGAGTGTTGGAAGCGTGGGATGCTCTGTCCCTGGATGCTGTTAGATCCGCTTCGGTTGCTTTATATAAGAGAAACTGGATAGTTAAAGAAGTGGCCACTTAAATACAGTAGTCGCCCGCTATTAAGCCCACCTTGGGCCCAGACCAAATCGAGCTTAATAAGCGGCGCGCACCTTAAGCGGAGAGTCCTAGTTATTGACTAAGAAACGCAGGATAGGCACTGTAGATTATATACACACTGATTTATGTGAAGAGATTAGTTATGTGCAAGCAAAGAATGCTGTTTGTCTGTATTTTACGTCATAAAAATTTTAAAAAATGATTTGCGACACGTTACCATTTGCGCAGGCAGAGGAATGATTAGTTCAGTCTATCCTGTTGGCAAACTGGGCTTTGTAGCCGGCGACTGGGCTTATTAGCCGGCAGATTTCGCCATGTTTAATTCCGTCCCAAGCTGACTTGGGCTTAATACGCGGCTGGGCTTATAAGCCGTGGGCTGAATAACCGGTGACTTCTGTATCATCTGACCTCTGTGGTACGGGAAAATCATTCGTACATTTCGTACATAACTACATGCTATTTTCGAGAAACCCTTATTTAGAAAAAAAAATTTGTTGAATCAAATGCATCACATTTGCTGACATGCAGCTTCGCACTTAATAAATAAAGAAGGTTTATTTGTAAAGCACATCTTCGGCGCCGTCAAAAACCCCGGAAGGCAGGAAAAAACCTAACCTAAACCCCTTCTTTTGCGGTCACTACAGGCTTCGTTTAGGTTGTTTGCTTGGTCAATAGTGTGCGAAATAAAGAGTTTGTTTGCAGTAAAAGAACCTAAATTCTAAAGTACAATGCTAGCGAAAAAAAAAATAGAATAGCCACACATTTAACGTGTTACTGTTTCACAGTAAGAATATTTTGAGTCTGTAAAAACTCTCATGTCTTTTAAATGAGGTAAGGTAAGCTGTGGTAAGTTTGAAGGCGAACTAATCGCGAACAGCATGTGACGGACCAAACCTGAACCGAACCCTGTTTCCTTGTTTTAATCATCGT